>JBBDGP010001160.1:0-147500 GCA_037952835.1 Lithobates septentrionalis | reverse complement strand
AGTACCCTGAGCATGGGTGAGAGAGGATGAGGAGCATGAGGACGGCTTGGTCATCCACTCGACCGAGTCTTCCGCATGTTGCGGCTCAACACGGCCAGCTGGCGAAAAAAAAAGGCCAAGCGTGTCCCACGGCCACGTGCTGATGAGGATGCACCGTGTCCACGACCAGCACTGTTGCCTCTAGACACAGAGCCTGCTTGCCCTCTTTTATTGGCTTGTGACTGTCTGCTTCTCCTTGTTGGCCTTCCAGACATACTATTGGCCTGCAGTGAGCTGCACAAAACTGGGATATATATATATATATATATATATATATATATATATATATATATATATATATATATATATATATATATATATATATATATATATATATATATATATATGATACTGCAGCTAGCAAAATCAACTGCCTGCCTGTAGTATTATTAGTATGAGAACACCACCAATCTTCTACAGGTAGCTTTAGCTGAACACTGTGCAGAGGTCGCACTACACTAACTTGTAGCTTTAGCTGAACACTGTGCAGATGTCGCACTACACTAACTTGTAGCTTTAGCTGAACACTGTGCAGAGGTCGCACTACACTAACTTGTAGCTTTAGCTGAACACTGTGCAGAGGTCGCACTACACTAACTTGTAGCTTTAGCTGAACACTGTGCAGAGGTCGCACTACACTAACTTGTAGCTTTAGCTGAACACTGTGCAGAGGTCGCACTACACTCACTTGTAAATAATGTAGCTGCCTGCGGTAGTTATAGGATCAGAAAAACACCACCAATCCTCTACAGGTAGCTTTAGCTGAACACTGTGCAGAGGACGCACTACACTAACTGTAAATACTGTAGCTGCCTGACTGTGGTACTAATAGGATCAGAAGAACACCAGCAATTTTCTTCAGGTAGCTGTAAATACTGTAACACCTGCCTGCCTGTCAGTAGGAAGAGAATAACAAGAACAGATCTAGCTAAACTGAATACAGTATATATATATATATATATATATATATATATATATATATATATATATATATATATATATATACACACACAATACACTGTAAGTGCAGCTAACTGACTGACTGTCCTGTCTAATCTATCTAACTTAAATCAAATGACACTGTCTCTCAATGCCAGAACACACTACACAGGGCCGCCGTGCAGGCGGCCTTATATAGTGTGGGGCGTGTACTAAACCCCCCTGAGCCATAATTGGCCAATTACAGCTCTCTGTACAGACGGTGCTGTGATTGGCCAAGCATGCGGGTCATAGTGTATGCTTGGCCAATCATCAGCGAGCAATGCATGCGATGCCGCAGTGAATTATGGGCCATGACGGCCCATATCGTTCGCAATTCGGCGAACAACCGAACAGATGATGTTCGAGTCAAACATGGGTTCGACTCGAACACGAAGCTCATCCCTAGTAGTGGCCTTTTTGAAGAGATACTGCTCTGCAGTGAAGAGAGGCTTCAGGCTAATCGTCTGGGGATCTTTAATGACAAATAAAGTTTTTTAGGTAAAGCTGATGGTGGATTCTGAAGGGATTGGTGGAGTGCGGCATCCACCAGCTAATTTTTCAATAGCAGGAAATAGAGGGTTTCTCTACTACCCTGGTCAACCGACATACTGCAGAAGATGTCATAAGTTTGGGCATACCAGAGATGAATGTAATGTGGAGATGCACTTCCGGAACTGTGGGGAGGAGGGACATGAGGCTGGGGCTTGCTTGATTAAGCGGGCCTGTGATATATGTGGACAGCGTGATCATACAGTGAAGAATTGTCCAAAAGTAAGAAGGGCTTATGTCTCTTATGCTGAAGCTGTCAGGCGCACCACTGAGAGTGGACAACCAGTGTCCACACAGGTGCTGTCTGACTCTCCTGAAAGACAGGAAGAGGAAGAGGAGGTGGAGGTGGAGGTGGAAGAGGAAGAGGAAGAAAGTGGGCACCAGGGTGTGGAGAGAGTGAAGGAAAGAGTAGAAGTTCCAGCCACCAGTGTGGAGCCATTAACAGCGGAGAGTGGAGCAGAGGTGGAGAGGGCGGTGGAGAAGGCTATGGAGGAGTTGGCAGCATCCTTACAATGGGAGCCAGAGGTGCAGGAAGCCCAAGAAGAGGAGGTGGAAAAGATGGAGACACTGGGTGCCAAGACCAAGGTGGACACTTTGGAGAGCCCTAAGAAAAGAAGGGCTAAGAAATTGAAAGTAGAGACAACTGGAATTGAAACAAGTAACCCCTTTGAGGTTCTGGGGGATGTTGGAGTGGAGGTAGAATCACCAGCACTAAGTCCAGGGACTCCAGAAATTTTTCAGCCCGCCACATTGTCGCCTAGTCAGGAGTTTTTGGATGATGAAAGCGTTCTGTCCCTGAGGAATGTATATCAGTTTTCTGGCTTAAGTGATAGATCTGGGGGTGAATGATGCACATCTTCATGTGAATTAGCATCAAGCTGGTGTCCCTCAATGTGAGGGGTTTTGGGTCTCCTGCTAGTCAGTGTGCCGTTTTTGAGGACTTGAAGGTCAATGGAGGAGACATCACCCGTCTACAGGAGTGTTTTTTTTTTAAATCACTGCTCCCGAAAGAACTTAAATCTTTTTTTTTGCATTGATACATGTCCCCTGGGGCAGGACCCATGTCCCCAAACCCTTTTTAGGACAATAACTTGCATATTAGATTTAAAATTAGCACTTTTGATTTTGATCGTTCGAGTCCCATAGACTTTAATGGGGTTCTAAAGTTTGCGTGAACTTTCGGTCCGTTCACAGGTTCTTGTGCGAACTAAACAGGGGGGTGTTCGGCTCATCCCTAATGGGTAGTATTCCAAAGGGAAAAGAGGCTTGTATCAGAGAGCCAGGGACTTTTTGGAAATGTTTGGGTTTAGTTTTGAGCAGTAAACTGACCCTGCAAAGTGCAGGAGATTGCTTACTGTGTACTTGTCATCAATCTGTGAATTTCTGAAGATCTTGACTGATGGTAAATGACTGGAAAGAGAAGTGCCACAGACATTCCTGCTGGATGATCCTCACAGGGTTCAATAAACTATTGCATATGAACTGCAGACAACCATCTAAATACACAGATTAAATACATACAATATGTGTAAGCCGTGCTAATTGCAAGAAGATTTGAACATATATCCTTTAGTCTTAGGATTTACACGCCACACGCAGTGGCGGCTGGTGCTCCATCGGTTGGGGGGGCAGACAGACCCTAACCATGGACCCCCCCCCCCGTCACTCCAGCCCGCACCATACTCGCACCCCTCCCCTCGTCGCTAGCTCACTCTCCCTGTGCTGCCCCTGGACTGACATGTGGAGATGGCAGCGGCGGTGGTGGCTTCCACCCTCAGTCTCCTCTGTGTCCTGGCTCCGTCCGTAGGACTTCCCATGCATCTCCTCTGCATCACGGAAGCCGTACATCTCCTCCCTCCTCCTTCCTCCTTCCAGACCAATAGGATGATTTCTCCTTTTGGCCAACAGGAACCGCTTCCTGATTGGCCTGGAGGAAAATCAGTGTGACAATAGCGAATATTCATTCGTTATTGTCACACAACTGGATGGACTCAGGGTGAGCCCACCCTTTTTTTTGAAGCCTCTTTGGAATCCATGTGTCCGGTGCCCTGCATGTAGAGTAGGGGGCCAGACACAGGGATAGGGGGGCGGCGCCCCTCTGCCCATAATGGACAGGCTGCCACTAATCACACAGCACAGCCAGGTGGATGACACCAATTTCCCTGTTACAACTGTAGCACACCCAACATAGGACCTGAAGATGAACAGGGATTCCCACTCCTGCACAGCCAGGCACACCAAATCTTCACAGGCACGCAGAGACAGAGGACAGTCTGTAGCTTTATTTTTGTGGTTTGTTAGGGGGTTAACAATGGGGATAGGGAGTTTATGGGATGCCCACTTGACTGTAACAAAAACTTCAGGGACAAACTACCTATGTACTTCTTCAACTACTTCCTCCTGCACACACTTGCTCTACTTTGCACCGCTTCTGCTGGTTCACTCTTGAGGGAACATGACAGAGTTCTTTTTATTTCAGTAGCAGCCCAGTACAGGCAGGAACTCACATATATGGAGCCAGTGGCGGCCGTTGCTCAATATTGAGGGGGCAAACAAATCTGCCCCCCTGACTCGCACTACTGCAAGCCCCCCCCACGCGTGTGCACGCTGCGGGAGACTGACAGGGAGGTGGCGATCAGTGGCCTTACCTTATGTTGCTCCTCACTCCAGCTTGTCGTGGGAAGTGCCAGACTGTTACCTTAGGCTGCTCCTCGCTCCAGCTTGCTGCAGCTTATAGTGGGAAGTGCCGGGGCATTGCTTCTTCTCCTTGCTGAACAGGTAGTGGGTCCTGAGACCCAATTGGTCAGGAGTCCTAAGACTCCTAACCAATCGGGTCTCAGGACCCATTTACTGATTGGCCAGGAGGAGAGGCAGGAAGACATTAGTGAATATTAATTTGCTAATGTCACACAACTGGGTGGGCTCAGCTCAGTATTCTGCGCCCCAAGCCCACCCTTTTTTGAAGCCAATTAGAGCCTCAGGCTCCAATCGTGTGCTTAAAAAAAAAAAAAAAACTCCATTGGAATCAATGCATCTGGTGCCTGGCATGTAAATTAAGGGCTGGGCACATGCGCCCCTAATGGAGTGGCCGCCACTGTATGGAGTGAAACAGTGTGTCCCCTTTCCTTCTGCTTCCTCTGTGGCTGCTAATCCCAGCACCACTTCTTCAGGCAATGCTAGCCCACCTGGCTGCAGCTGCCTCTGTCATTAGCCCTCCTTGCTGCCTCTCTACACCTGTCCACCTGACTGACTCTTCACCAGCCCACCCGGCTAACTCTTCAGCAGCCCACCCGAGTTACTCTTAACCAACCCACCTGGCTGACTCTCTGGAGATCTCTCAGGGAAAAGGTAGAAGACTTAAGCCCACTGCTGTCTTCAAGGGAGACTGGCTACATGTAGCAGTTTCTCCCCTTTGTTATTTCCCACCAGTGTTGCTCAACTCACTCTGTCCCCTCACTCACTGTTTACAGCTAGAAACCAAGCACTACATACCTTGGCAGTGTATGAGTGACCATTTACACAAGGGCCCTGACTGAATTTCAAGATGGCTTTTTCAATTAAGTTAAACAAAAAATCGCTTCTCAGCCTTTTGGCTAAGATCAAATGTACAGTAGTTTGTCCTTAGCAGTGTCCATTAGGGGTGCTTTGCCGCTGTTCTGACCTTTTGGAAGGAATGGCTGGCTCTATAGTGTCCGTGCTGGTAGGATGGAGAATCTGAAGGCTAGTACTGGCTGTAACAGAAACCGGGCATCCATGAGATGTGGGGCACAGGAGTATTTCCCCCCAGGAAGACTGAGGGAGCCCAGTGCCTCCTGATTTGAATGGGCCTATTCATGGGCTGGGAAGGCAGAGAATGTCTGCCCTACTGGGAGTTGGTTGCACCAGTGGTGCTCTTAGTAACAACTTGGACTTGGAAACCCCACTGTGTGAAAAGGCACATGGCCAGGTCAGTAAGTTTTTGTTTTTTTTTCTGCACTGCACCTCTATGGGCTAAGCCTTTTGGCTAAATCCAGGGCAATTTTTGCTGCCAGGCCGCACGACCTAGCCAGTGCGCCAGCAAATTGAAAAAAAAATCTTTCTCACTATTTTGTTACTTGCACTTTTATCGGTGTGGCCATTAGGTCCCTACCTCCCCTGAACTGGAAGGGGGTTTCTCTTCGGGGAACACCCCCCTCACTTTGTACTTGTTGGTTGGCTTTTGGCTGACCATGAGGAAAGGGGTTATCAGGGCTTTTGGCTAGGTGGACCAAGTTGAGCCTTGCCACTGTCAGGAGCCTTGTGTCCTGTTGAGTCAGGGTAGAGTCCTACTCCCTTAAGTGCACTTTTTTATGTGTTTTTCACCTGCATTTTTTTTTTTTAATACACTTGGGTGTTTTGTTTTTAAGCACCACCGTCGATTAAAAAAGAAAATTGCAATAATAAATTGTGTGAGAGCTATTGATAATTCTTTGTGCAAGGATCACCTAATTCCATCTTTATGCAATTGACTTTCTCAACTCATCCCAGGACCAATATGTGAAGTTTCACCAAACCTTAGCTGTATATATAAAAAAAAAGCAGGTGAAGTTTCACTAACAGACAGCATCACTATTTTTAACAACTAAATAAAGCCATAAGCACAAAACTTTGATGTGGAACCACTATGCTCTAGTTTGATCTCTTTGGGATATAAATGAGTCATACTGTACTTAGTTTACCCAGACCATATCATTTCTGAAGTCCCAAACTGAATTGTGTTCAAAAAATATATTTAGTCTTTATGCCTTTTGCACCACAACAGTCTCATGAGGTATTATCCTTGTATAAGAAATTATAGCGTGAGCTTCAAAGATGCATAAGCCTTAATTATGGACATATCCTGCATTATGCTGTACTTATGTTAGGTCTGAAAGTCTTTTCATATTAAACGTTTGGAACGTTTGTGGATTTTTGTGACACTCTTGATCTGTCAACGGCATAAAAATTTGGATTACATAGCAACTATTTTAGGAAGAAAATTTATACCTTGAAAGAGGAAATGTATACCTTGAAAGAGGAAAACTGTTTAT
Source organism: Lithobates septentrionalis (assembly GCA_037952835.1). Lineage (NCBI taxonomy): Eukaryota > Metazoa > Chordata > Amphibia > Anura > Ranidae > Lithobates > Lithobates septentrionalis. The sequence continues at coordinate 140,883 of JBBDGP010001160.1, read as the reverse complement.
GAATAGTTCCTATAAAAAGTATTCATTCCCTTGGATTTTTTCATGTTTTATTGCCATTGAACATTGAATAACAGTGGATTTAAAGAGGAGTTCCACCCAGGGGGGCCGTCAAAAAAAAAAAAAATTAAAAGTCAGCAGCTACAAATACTGCAGCTGCTGACTTTTAATTGGACACTCACCTGTCCCTGGGTCCAGCGATGCGGGCAATTGAAGCCCCGCTCGTCCCCCCCCTCCGCTCGTCGGCGCCGGCATTTCAACTGTGGGCGCCGGGCTGTGGCTTCACAGCCTGGCACCCACTGCGCATGCGCGAGCGGCGTCGCGCGCCGTGATTAGCCGCTCAATCACCTGGGACCTGTAATGGGTCCCAGATGATTGACAGGAGGGAGGGAGCAGAGCGGAGCCCTTCCTGTGCCGAGGAGGAAGTGATGTCACCAGCCCAGGCTAAGGAACAGGCAGACTACGAGGTACCACCTAGCAACAGGCATTTAGAGGTAAGTGAAAAAAAAAAATATCCAAATGTTTTTTTGTTTTTGTTTTTAGAATTTTTCCAGGTAGTTTTGTTTTTTGGGTGGAACCCCACTTTAACTACTGTAGGTGTAAACACTGAACAATAGAAATAGATTCTTTCAAGAAAACAGACCTCAGCACAGTAATTTAAAAAAAATGTAAAAAAGAAATATAAATAAATACAAATATATATATAAGTGCCTGTCACCCCTGCAGGGGTATAAGGAGCTGGTGAGTGGGGAGCCATAGGGGGAGCACAGAAGTCACCGATCTTTCTCTGAGCACAAGAGTCACTAGACTGTTTGGAACTTTTCTGATAAAAACATTTCCTTTTTACAAAAACAAAAATTCTTTGGAGCACTGTGGGCTCTTTCTATTTTTTATATATTTTTTTGCATCAATATTTTTTCTGGCAAGTTTGCACATATGCTCAGCACCGTTGATTACCTCAGTATACATGCGGATGTTATGCTTTATTTTATTGATGGTTTCATCACTTATATTTCTATTTTTATTTACTGTTTGTTTTAATAGTATTTTGCACTAAATGATTAGCTTTTACACAGGTATATGCTTACAGGGGGCTGTCTTAATTTATTTATTTATTTTCATTATGAGCATATCATCACAGTGGTTTTGCTAGAACTGGTGTTGCACATACAGTTTACATACCCCCCTAAAGGTAGCGCCATTTACCCCATACTTTATTTATATATACACTCTAGCCCCCCCGTGGGTCTATTAGGGGAGGCTGCATACCTTTACCCTTTTTTCTCCAGTCCTAAGCGTGGAGTTTCTGTGTGTCCTTTACAAATATATACATATATAATTACACAGTATCTCATAAAAGTGAGTACACCCCTCTCACATTTTTGTAAATATTTTATTATATCTTTTCATGTGACACCACTGAAGAAATGACACTTTGCTACAATATAAAGTAGTGAGTGTACAGGTTGTATAACAGTGCAAATTTTCTGTCCCCTCAAAATAACTCAACGCACTAATGCCCCATACACACGGTCGGACTTTGTTCGGACATTCTGACAACAAAATCCTAGGATTTTTTCCGACGGATGTTGGCTCAAACTTGTCTTGCATACACACGGTCACACAAAGTTGTCGGAAAATGCGATCGTTCTAAACGCAGTGACCTAAAACACGTACGTCGGGACTATAAATGGGGGCAGTGGCCAATAGCTTTCATCTCTTTATTTATTCTGAGCATGCGTGGCACTTTGTGCGTCGGATTTGTGTACACACGATCGGAATTTCCGACAACGGATTTTGTTGTCGGAAAATTTTATAGCCTGCTCTCAAACTTTGTGTGTCGGAAAATCCGATGAAAAATGTGTGATGGAGCCTACACACGGTCGGAATTTCCGACAACAAGGTCCTATCACACATTTTCCGTCGGAAAATCCGACCGTGTGTACGGGGCATTATGTCTAAACCGATGGCAACAAATATGAGTACACCCCTAAGTGAAAATTTCCAAATTGGGCCCAAAGTGTCAATATTTTGTGTGGGCACCATCATTTTCCAGCACTGCCTTAACCCTCTTGGTCATGGAGTTCACCAGAGCTTCACAGATTGCCACTGGAGTCCTCTTCCACTCCTCCATGACGACATCACAGAGCTGGTGGATGTTAGAAACCTTGAGCTCCTCCACCTTCCATTTGAGGATGCCCCACAGATGCTCAATAGGGTTTAGGTCTGGAGACATGCTTGTCATCACCTTTACCCTCAGCTTCTTTAGCAAGGCAGTGGTCATCTTGGAGGTGTGTTTGGGGTCATTATCATGTTGGAATACTGCCCTGCGGCCCAGTCTCCAGAGCGAGGGGATCATGCTCTGCTTCAGAATGTCACAGTACATGTTGGCATTCATGGTTCCCTCAATGAACTGTAGCTCCCCAGTGCCGGCAGCACTCATGCAGCCCCAGACCATGACAGTCCCACCACCATACTTGACTGTAGGCAAGGCACCTTTTGTCTTTGTACTCCTCACCTGGTTGACGCCACACACGCTTGAAGCCATCTGAACCAAATAAGTTTATCTTGGTCTCATCAGACCACAGGGCATGGTTCCAGTAATCCATGTCCTTAGTTCTTCTTGTCTTCAGCAAACTGTTTGCGGGCTTTCCTGTGCATCATCTTTAGAAGAGGCTTTCTTCTGGGACAACAGCCATGCAGACCAATTTGATGCAGTGTGCGGCATATGGTCTGAGCACTGACAGGCTGACACCCCCCCCCCCCCACCCCTTTAACCTCTGCAGAAATGCTGGCAGCACTCATACATCTGTTTCCCAAAGACAACCTCTGAATATGATGCTGAGCATTTGCACTCAACTTCTTTGGTCGACCATGGCGAGCCCTGTTCTGAGTGGAACCTGTCTTGTTAAACCTATGTATTGTCTTGGCCACTGTGCTGCAGCTCAGTTTCAGAGTCTTGGCAATCTTCTTATAGCCTAGGCCATCTTTATGTAGAGCAACAATTCTTTTTTTTTTTCAGATCCTCAGAGAGTTCTTTGCCATGAGGTGTCATGTTGAACTTCCAGTGACCAGTATGAGAGAGTGAGAGCGATAACACCAAATTTAATACACCTGCTCCCCATTCACACCTGAGACCTTGTAACACTAATGAGTCACATGACCCCGGGGAGGGAAAATGTCTAAATAGGGCCCAATTTGGACATTTTCACTTGGGGGTGTACTCACTTTTGTTGCCAGCAGTTTAGACATTAATGGTTGTTTGTTGCGTTATTTTGAGGGGACAGAAAATTTACACTGTTATACAAGCTGTACACTCAATACTTTACAGCAATGTGTCATTTCTTCAGTGTTGTCACATGAAGGATATAATATAAAATATTTACAAAAATGTGAGGGGTGTACTCACTCTTGTAAGAAACTGTGTATGTATGTGTATATATATGTGTGTGTGTGTGTGTATGTATATGTATGTGTGTGTATATATATATATATATATATATATATATATATATATATATATAATAGATTGTAGTGCTGATTTCATTTTAAAGTACAAATTCTGTAGCTGCTGACTTTAAAAAAAAAAAAATGACACTTACCTGTCCAGGAAACCAGCGCCATCCTCACCTGGGCCAGTTCTTCACCAGTCTTCGGGTCCCTGGTACCAGCATCTATAGTGTGGAATGTTGGCTGTGACTCCTTGTGGCTTCACAGCTGGCTTCCTGCTGCACATGTGTGAATCGCACTGTGCTTTGTGAATGGTCCTGCAGCCTTCTAGGACCTTAGACTCATGTCCCAGGAGTCTGCTGGCAGGGAAGGAGGGGGGCCAAAATTCCACTCGGATTGCCTAGGAAGTGAAAATGGCAGTACTTGTCAAAACTAGGTACCTGCTCCCCCCAAAAAAACATAATGTGCCAAAAATTAAAGGGGGGTGGGTTGGAGACAGAAAAGTAGAACTTCCCCTTTTGGGTGAAGTTTCACTTTAAAGTCTAATGGTCATTAGCCTTGTCCTTTAAATACTGTATGTATTTATACTTTAAAGGCTAATGGTCATTAGCCTTGCCCTATAAATACTGTATTTATTTATTTCAGGTACTTATATAGCACCATCAGTTTACACAGCGCTTTACATATACATTGTACATTCACATCAGTCCCTACCCTCAAGGAGCTTACAATCTAAGGTCCCTTACTCACATTCATACATACTAGGGGCAATTTAGACGGGATCCAATTAACCTACCAGCATGTCTTTGGAGTGTGGGAGGAAACCGGAGTACCCGGAGGAAACCCACACAGACACAGGGAGAACATGCAAACTCCAGGCAGGTAGTGTTGTGGTTGGGATTCGAACCAGCGACCCTTTTTACTGCTAGGCAAAAGTGCTACCCACTACACCACTGTGCCGCCCCATGCATGCATTACAGCAAGCATGCAGTATAACAGATGACATAAATTTGCATTATAGGAACATATATGAGATGACTAAATATAAAAAAAAATATGGAATGCTTACTTTACAAATAAAATATGTGCACTTGAATTATAATAATGAACAATCATTCTAATAATATAATATAATATAATATAATATAATATAATATAATATAATATAATAATCCTCTTTTGACACTGCAGCTGACGGACCACACACCTCTGTTCCATCCACTAAGGTGATAACAATTGCCACTCTACAAGCAATTAGCCTCAGAAATGTAGACTTTAGGGTCTCACTGCATATAGTTGCAGGTGGAATATCCCTCCATCGTTTGCTATGAAAACCTTTTCTCGATGTGATACACCTTCCATGAAATATACACATATTAATTAAACCTTTATGATTAAGTTGGACACTATCCTGATATGGTTTAAACAAACTCCCCCACAAGCGACTACGAGCAATTTTTTGGAGCATTGGTGAATTCAGGATGCCCTTTGGATGGCGCTTCTCGGTTTGGCCTGGATGAATATTTTATTCCTACTATTTGAGTGTGTCTCTCTTTAGCTGCTGGCGAAACAACTGTATATTTGGGAACTACAGCATTGGGAGTGGCACAAATTGTAAAGTCCCTGAGGAAGATCCGCACTTCATAGTGCAATTGAAACGCGTCGGACATTCCTTTGCGAGCTCCCTCTTTTCTCCAAGCTGATTTCCCTCTATATAGATGTTTTTTGTCATCTGTCATGATAACTGCTACATCTTTCAGTGTATAAGCACATGATTTCATAGGCCAAGGCTGTAATAAATAAATTAAAATATAGATATGTTATTACTGTATAAAGGATTTTTTATAGCACCAACAGTTTGTGCAGTGCTTTACAAAATAGAGGGAGACTGTACAAATACAATTCAATACAAGAGCGATCGGAGGCCCTGCTTCTTAGAGCTCACAATCTAAAAGTTTAAGTACATATATACAAACGATTAGGACTGCTTTGATATCTCAATTGTTCTTTCTTGAAATCATAACAGATAAACCTTACCTGTACTCCTAAGGAAGCAGTATTTGTTACAAGTGCAAAACACTTTGAGTAATAACCCATCCACGTTTGAACCAGCATGAAGAAGTGAAAAGTAAAGTAACAATTTATTTTGAAGCAGTATTAAATCCAACACCAAAAATGTAATATATTACAGCTTACCAATCATTAAACGTAGTGGCTGCATTCATTTTCTTTTTAGGCTCTGTTTCACATGGTAATCTGGCCAGCAGCACACTTCCTCTATTAGAGTGCCTTCACTCTGGATGAAGGAGCACAGGGGACACATTTGGACACCAGCATTGTCAGTCTAGGGAGGGGGCCGGGGGTGTTAGATGTGCTAGCAGATTTAGACACACTATACGTTATTTTCTTTAGGGATAAAGGTTTACCATGAATAAATAAAATCTGATCATTATAAGCACCAATGCCAGTGTAAAACAGGTTTTCTCATCCCTGTAAATGATATATCTACAGAAGAGCTTTTTCTTTTGAAAAATACCATTATACTTTAATTTGCTTTCCTTACTGAGGGGTCTTTCCCTCTATTCTTTCCCTGTGTTTGTTTTTATGGTGCATCGTTCAGGGATGTTCTGGTCTGTACATGAGACTATATTGTTTTCTTATGGATCTGCATATGTACTGACCATTTGTATCCTGGAAAAATTGGTTAATAAAGTTTTAAAAGCAAGAAAAAAAACATTATTTTATGTAAAATAAAAATGTATTTTAATATAAATATTATATATGAATGGTGCCTTAAAAGTCTGATTTATTTTTGTTATGTGCATTTTGAGACGTGTCACCTTTTGCACCACCCTACACATTAAAAATGTGATATTTTAAATAATAATTTACAAAATGGCCTGTGCAGCAATTAAATATGCTTTATCAATTTTTAACTAAGGTGGAATTTTCCTTTTAGTTGCCAAGAAAATTTTTGAATGATTAAAAACTTTCCTGGAGTTGTAATATGTAGTTTTCTACCATAAATGACATCTGTTATTTACAATATTATAGTGGAAATGTCCGTGTGCCAAAATGTTTAGTCATCAGTTACCAAACAACACCGCTGGCTTGTAGTAGGAAACAATGAAATTAAAGAAGTTTCCAAGTATGACATTTTATATTTTACCTTTTAGTGGTGAAGAGTGACAATATCTCATGTAGTGATGATCCCACTGTTTCTTTCTTATTTTACTGTATGCACATTTAAAACATATAACAAGGGTAAGCATGTGGATTTTTTTTTTAGTGCTTCAGTATATCTTTTAGAGAAAAAAGCATGATGTTGAGCATGATGAGTAACATTTTCCCAGACACTATTTTATTAAGCAACGTCTAGCTCTATAGAACTTTAATTAAGTGCATATATAGCACATAACTTACGCTTATTTAATTACCCAATTTCACATTTTTAAATACATTTAAATTCATTTAAAAAAATTAAACTGAACACAGGCTTTATTCTACTAATACCACAAGTCCAGACATCCCATGTTACAAAATGCTTTTTTATAAGTAGCTGTGTAGTAATACAACAGTAAAGTATATCTAATCGGTAAGTGTAATCACACTGATTTGCGTGATTTGGAAAATGTAATTAAATACCCAGTTGTTTTTTATTGACTGTGACCAGCGTTTAATGGTCACCCAACATAATCTACATAGCACATAGAAATGTTGGAAAGCCGTAGGAAAAAGTGACACTTTTCTGTGAAAAATATTGGAGCAAAGAACACATCTCTGCAGTGGCATCACTAGGATTGGTGTCACCCAGTGCGGAAAAAATTGGTGTCACTCCCCCCCCCCTCAACTATAGTCCCCACTCCACTAACTATAGACCCCCCACTAAGTACAGACCCCCCTCCCACAGTATAGATCCCCCCTCCTCAGTACAGACCCCATTTATCAGTATAGATCCCCCTCAGTGCAGACCCCCACCCATCAGTATAGACCCCCTTAGTGCAGACCCCCATCCATCAGTATAGCCCTTCCTCAGTGCAGACCCCCATCCATCAGTATAGACCCCCCTTCATCAGTGCACACACCCCCAGTGCAGACCCCCCTCCTCCATCAGTGCAGACCCCTCCTCCATTAGTGCACTACCCACCTCAGTGCAGACCCCTCCATCAGTGCAGACCCCCCTCAATCAGTGCAGTACCCACTCTGCCCTCCCATAGCGTCCCCCCAGCACATGTCCATTTGCATTACATTAAAAACTTTACAGACCTCAGAACAGAGTGGGATAGGCACAGCAGCGTGTGTCCCTCGGACTCCCTCCTCCTCTTCCTTCTCCATAGATGTTAACAGAGAGGAGGGGGAGCCGGCTTCGGTCCGCTTCGCTGTGCGCTGTGTAGGGCTGAAGACTTGCAGTGTGTGGTGTTAGCGATCAGTGCCGCTGCCCACAGGTTTCACCCCTCTGGCGGGTGTCACCTGGTGCTGCCAGCACCCCCTGCCCCCCCTAGCGACACCACTGCATCTCTGATATATAGATTAAGAGAAATTAACAATTTTACGCTAATTTTCGCTGTGTACAAAAAAGCAATAATCCAATACATTTCCTTTCCTTGTCCTTCAGACCTAAATTAAACATTTCAGCAGGAAACAAAGTAAAAATTGGATTAAGCTTAAAAAGAAAAACTATACTTCCAACTGACAGGCCCCTGGAAGCTATGGTTATTGTTCCTAAATACAGTATACAATCAGAGGGTCTCATACACGGCTCTTTTTATTCAGTTTTCAGTTGTACCTATTTTGGAAATTGTAGCGCCATTAACCCTACACCCTTAGGACTTAAGAAGTATGCTATCCTTAGCAGCATAGCCAGAATTTCATTAATTAGTGTTCTTCCTTTGAATTTTCAACTATACTGAATAAAGAATTCAAGGAATGAAGGCTGACTACTAGAAGTTAACCTCCAAGCTCTAGGTACAAGAACCATACATACAGTAACTGTAGGAAGAGATAACTTTTGTCTCTAAAATAATTTTATGTTAGCTACATGAAGAAGACAATAACTCTTATGCCCCATACACACGGTCGGATTTTCCGACGGAAAATGTGTGATAGGACCTTGTTGTCGGAAATTCCGACCGTGTGTAGGCTCCATCACACATTTTTCATCGGATTTTCCGACACACAAAGTTTGAGAGCAGGCTATAAAATTTTCCGACAACAAAATCCGTTGTCGGAATTTCCGATCGTGTGTTACACAAATCCGACGCACAAAGTGCCATGCATGCTCAGAATAAATAAAGAGATGAAAGCTATTGGCTACTGCCCCGTCACCGCGTTCAGAATAATTGGATTTCAGACAACTTTGTGTGACCGTGTGTATGCAAGACAAGTTTGAGCCAACATCCGTCTGAAAAAATCCTAGGATTTTGTTGTCGGAATGTCTGATCAATGTCCGACCGTGTGTACGGGGCATAAAACTGGCCACAGGTAGGGGGCGTGGCCTGGACAGCAATGTGAGAGGACGCGTGTGACCGGAGCTCCGCTCGTGGCGATCCTTCTACCCTCATCCTGCAAACCGGCCTGAAACCCATCCAAAACCACCTGTATCGGCGGCGCAGACACTCTGGATCATGTCCCCTCCAAAGCGAAACAACGCTGGCTCCTCTTCCCTGGACAGATACTGAAGGACGGAGTGGGACACAGAGGAGCAAGATGGTGCCGCGCCAACAACACACGCGGCACCCCCCTCAGACTCCACAGCAGACGGGACGGCTAAGGTACTGGAAGCTATATCACTATGCCAGACTACCCTAACGTCTAAAATTGAGGAAGTTAAGGTGGACATATCCCTTATAAGACACGACATGACGAAATTAAGGGAGAGGGTCACTGAAGCTGAGACCAGGATAGGGCAGGCGGAGGACATCTTACACCCCTTGCAACACTCTCATGAAGATCTGCAGAGACAGTTGCAACAACTAGCACAGAAACAGGACGACCTTGAGAACCGGTCTCGCAGGTCCAACCTGCGTTTTATCGGCCTACCAGAGGGCGCGGAGGGTACAGACCCAGCCACCTTCCTGGAGAAAATCCTGATAAATGCATATGGCAGAGATACCTTCTCTACTACTTTCGTGGTGGAGCGCGCCCATCGCATGCCAGCACGCCGTCCACCTGAAGGAGCACCACCCCGCACCTTTATTGCAAAATTATTGAACTTTAAAGATCGCGACGCTGTACTCCGAATGGCTAGGCTCAAGGGTAACATCCCCTATCAATCTGGATTTATATCAGCATTCCCGGATTTCTCTGCTGAGGTGCAGAAGCAGCGCGCACGCTTCACGGAGGTCAAACGCCGGCTACGTGTGCAACACATTAAATATGCAATGCTGTTCCCAGCTCGTCTCCGCGTGGTTGGAGAAGACCGAGTGCACTTCTTTGAGGATCCTGCTTTGGCCTCGGACTGGATAGATCACCAAGATGCTGCAAGAAATCGCCCATCATAACAGCACTATCGCCCTAACCCTGAAGTAAGTGCCTTCTTCTATTGATGATCAGGAACACTGTAGTCCCACAATGACTCATGCCCAACAACTACACGCTACCCGATTTCCTGGCCCCCCAAATAGTTCTGACGAGACTTCTGCCACTAAGTCGCTCTAACTTTCAGAACGTTCCCTAGCCCTACTTCAGAACTGTTCAACAAACCACAATAGACAGTTCCCACAGTGGACATGCTGCAGTTGATGACAACACACAACATGGAACATGGAACTGACAGTCTCATCCCACCGCTGAATCACCACACCCAGCCACTGGGGGTACTTCAAGACCACTCCATAACCCTGGACACATATCCTCAGTTTGCTTCCCCCCCTTTTTTTTTTTTTTTCCCTTATTGGGGGTTTTTTCATTTCTTTTGCTTTTCCTTATTGGTGACAATACCCTAAGCCCTGATGCCGCAGCGGAGCAGAGGCTCAGGTTAATGTGACACACCCACGGTAGTGGGCCGCAAAGGTTACGCGTTCTCCATTGCTGGATTTCTATCCGGAATCTGTTCGCACCCAAAGGTTGCTGGTTATACTGCCACCGGCGTTGCCAAATAGGCTCCTGCTGGTGGGGGTACGTTCAAAAGTGCAATACCCTTTTTTCTTTTTCTATTTTTGATTCCTGACAGCTATATGAGCTCAACGTTGGGTCAATGCACTAGTTTTGGGATATATACCACAGCCAAGTTCGGGAGGCTGAGGGTTGGGAGGGGGCTAAAGGGCAATGTTAAGTTAAGAACCATGTTTAATGCTATTTCATGTCTCAGAATGTTAATGCACAGTCATTCTCTTGCATTGAGGGGGACGGTGGGATGTATACCAAAGAGCGGAGTGTGCTGGGGTGCTCGCCCCCAAAATATTTCACGTCCAACCTTCCAATATTTGCCAATACGGTACTATGGCTAATGTAAAATTTCTCTCCTGGAACGTCCGGGGGCTCCGAGACAAAATCAAGCGTACGGCGATATTCAATATACTTAAATCTTACAGAGCAGACATTATAGTCCTTGCAGAAACACATGCCACAGGACAACTTCTACGAGCGTTGAAGCGCCCCTGGATTGGCTGGGCTTTCCACTCCACCCACACTCCGCACTCCCGGGGAATTTCAATTCTTATAGCCAAAACCACCCCATTCGCAGTTGTTTCGGTTTGTACAGACCCACAAGGCAGGTATATATTCTTACACTGTACACTCAATGGTGTACAGTACTTAATACTGGCATTTTATATCCCCCCCCCATACAGCTCCACCTTAATCACAGAGGGATTATTGTACATGACTCTGCACCCCAACATCCAAAGCATCTGGTTAGGGGACTTCAATATGGTACTCAACCCTCGCATAGACAGACTACAAACACACTCAAATCCCCACCCCCCGGACACCACTAGATTTGGGCGCACACTAACGGAATTTTCATTAACTGACACTTGGAGACACAAATACCCCAACACCACGATATACTCTTGTTTCTCGGCGACACACTCTACTATGCCCTGGATTGATCTTATCCTAATATCAGACACCCTAACTCCCCTACTGACTGACTCAGGATACCACACTAGATCCCTATCAGACCACGCCCCATGCTGGGCCACGCTAAAACTGGCCCCAAACAGTGGCCCCCGTACTTGGCGCCTACACCCCTTCTGGCTAGCTACACTAAAGGACCAAGAGGATATTCACAGTGAATGGAAATATTATTTTGACACTAACAAGAACACAGCCCCTGTGGGTATGGTATGGGAGGCATTTAAACTCCACGTTCGCACTATATTGTCTTCCCGAATAAATAGAGCCAAAGCCTCTTCCAAAGCTGTTTTGTGCCAGGCCTCTGCTAGACTGGACCTGATTACTGGGGAGTTCCAAAAAGATCCCTCACAGGAAAGGGCGTCGGCACTCAAACTCCAAACCCGCCTCGTAGACCAGCTACACTTTGAAAAAGCTAAACAAAAACTTTTTTTTGTGAAGCAACGGATTTTTGAACAAGGTGAACGAGCGGGTAAATTATTAGCATACCTCGCGCGCCAGGATATGAGTCCACCAGTGGTGATTACACTCCAGGGGCCAGACTCTGTCACATACTCAGACCCTCCATCAGTGGCAAAGGCCTTTCAAACATATTTTATGGATCTATACTCCTCGAAAGTCCAAGTCACTACACAAGAGACCCAGGCCTTTCTTAAAGACATTCCCTTTCCCCAACTGACGGAACCTCAGGTCACTGAGCTGGAAGCCCCCCTCAACTTAGATGAGATAGCACTTGCCATAGCATCCCTGGCACCAGCGAAAGCCCCTGGGGGCGATGGTTTGCCACTCGACTTCTATGCAGCCTACTCGGAAATCCTCGTCCCCGAGCTATTGCGACTGTTTAACCATATATTCGAAACCGAGACCCTACCTGAATCCCTTCGCCAAGCAGTGATCATTGTGATTCCCAAACCAGGCAAGGACCCCCACCACCCAGAATCTTACCGCCCAATTTCGCTCCTCCAAGCAGATATTAAAATCCTGGCTAAAATTTTGTCTATGCGTCTTAACCAACATATCCTCTCACTAATAAATTCGGATCAAACGGGGTTCATGCCCGGCATGAACACAGCCATGAACCTACGCCGCTTATACATGAACACTCAAGCTGATCATGAGAATGTAGGAGACAGGGCGGTGGTGGCGTTAGACGCCGCAAAAGCTTTTGATTTGGTGGAATGGGGATACCTGTGGGAATGCCTCAGGGGGTTCAGATTCGGGCCCAAGTTTATCAAATGGGTTAAAATATTATACTACTCCCCCCTGGCTAGAGTGGTAGTTAATGGACACACGTCCGACCCTTTCCCCCTCGGACGTGGAACCAGACAGGGATGCCCGCTGTCCCCGCTACTCTACGCCCTGGCTGTGGAACCCCTGGCCATTTCACTCAGACTATGCCCAAACGTACGAGGACTGACTAAAGGACCCCTTACAGAAAAACTGAGTTTATACGCCGACGACATGCTCCTATATCTAGAGGACACTGGCCCTTCACTCCGAAAAGTCCTCGATATTATCGGGGCGTACGGAGAGCATTCGGGGCTGACTATGAATTGGTCCAAATCACAGATTCTCCCCCTTGACCACTCACCCCCCCCTCAACATGCGGCCTCCTTGCCACTACAAAGAGTGGCCTCAATTAAATATCTGGGCGTGACTATTACAAGAGATCTCAATGAATTTATAGCAAACAACATCGAACCACTCTTTCCCCTCCTAAAATCTCGCACCCAATCCTGGGCCAGACTCCCTTTGGGAGTAATGGGGAGAATCAATTTATTTAAAATGATACTCCTGCCAAAACTCTTGTATATATTTTGGAACTCCCCAGTGCTAATCCCACTAGAAATCTTCAAAAAGATGGATCAAATCATCAACACTTTTGTTTGGGGGTCCAATAGGCACAAACTTGCTTGGAATACGCTTAAAAATCCAATCTCGTCAGGAGGGGCGGCCGTACCAGACCTACACACCTACTATATAGCCGCACAACTCTCCCATTTCTACCATATTCACAAGACCGACGAACTCAGATATCAAACTTTGGTATGTGAAAGACCGAAGGATGATATGTACTCCCCACTACAAGTTCTATTTAGAAACGAGAGTAGGAGACGAACAAATAAGGTGCGACACCCGTTGCTATACCAGCATTGTTATGTCTGGGGAAAAGCGGTCAAAATGTCCAACATCGATTTTTTCCATTCACACACACCTCTATGGCACAACCCCCTCATGAGGGAACTACTGACCCTGCAGGGCGCTAACAGGTGGGCTGCAAGGGGCATAGTGTTCCTCTTCCAGGTTATCAACATATTTGGGGTCAGACATTTCCAAACACTCTGTGAAGAGTTCGACCTTCCTTCTACCATGCAATATAGCTATTTGCAATTAAAACACGCGCTTCAGGCGCAATTTGCAAAAGGCTTTCCCAACCCGCAGACGCTCCCACTGGTGGATATCATCACAGGCTCCTCACCAGAAAAACTAATATCCAACCTATACACCGCATTACGAACTGACACCACATCCAGAATAGTAAATAGAGCAAGGTTCAAGTGGGAGATAGACCTTGGCCAAATAGACATCACTGACTGGGACACTATATTGGAAAATGTACGGAAAACCTCACCTAAATTACCCGAACGCCTGACCCAACTCTACATTATCCATAGGTCCTATCTCACACCTGCCAGAATAGCCAAATTCTCTCCAAGCCAGAACCTAAATTGCCCCAGATGCTTAGGCACCCCATGCTCCTTTTTTCACTTGATCTGGTCATGCCCAGTAATAAGTGAATACTGGACGCAGATCGTAAAATTCCTCCATGACCATATGGGCTCACCACTACAATTAGACCCAAGACCGTGCCTACTGGGCCTGTTCCCAGACACCTTGTCCAGGCCCCTAGATACACTTCTCAGTGAAACACTCTTTAGTGCTAGGAAACTAATTGCCAAACACTGGTTGAGAATCACTTCTCCCTCTATCCAGGACTGGTTGAGAGAGGTGAATGCTTCCCTGCCATATAAAAAGGTACTCTACATACATAGGGGATGTCCCAAAAAGTACCATAAAATATGGAGCACATGGCTAACCAACGATAATACCTGTACCACATAATCACTAAGTTTTACCTGCAAGAATATTGAGGATACGTCTGTCTTCACCCTAGGAAAAATTCTTGGGAAATGCCTAACTTTATATTAACATTACAATGTAAATGGCTAACCAAGGTATAATGTTATAATGTTAAAATTTGTACGCACCATTACCCTCTTAATCCGATGTAAACAATGAAGGAAATGCAAGATAGAATATTTGTACTGCTCATAATCACTGATGCTGATGACATGACATGCTTCTTCTATTTGTATGATGTTTTTTGTCGACAATAAACATGTTCTTTTAAAAAAAAAAAAAACTGGCCACAGGTTGAAGAAAAGAAAATTGCTTGATTCCCACATCAACACAGCCAGTGTTGATGGGAGAATCCTTCCTGCTGTGCTATTATATTCTGACAGTGGTAGGTTTCCTCACAGAGAACCGGCCGAGTTTCGAACCATTAGTTGGCAGGCTGCATGTACCGAGTTGATCAATCGATCAACTTGGGTACAACCAGTCTGCCGGATTCTCTTACAATTATTGCTAGCGCCTGCTATAGCCCAATGTAACCTAGTGTGCCACTCAGGCTCTGTTTAAGTAGGCTGTATAAATCCTCAAGCATCTGCCATGGGAGTGCTGGCGTGGGATGGAGCTCATCCCTGCTCCTGCTGTGACTCAGAATGAAAGATGGGGAATCAATGTAGCCGCGCGTCCCTGTAGTCCCTAGAATTTGTGTAAAAGTGCAAACCTCAGCCTAGACCCCAGGCGTTAAGCTCTGAGGGGCAGAGTGAAATGCATTGGGGGGCATGGCCTGCCTGTCCAGTCTGAGGCTGCCACTTTTACATCGATTCTAGGGACTACAGGGACGTGCGGCTACAGGGATTCCCCCTCTTTTGTTGGGAGGCTGCTATAGCCGCTAGCGATAATCATTGTCTTCTCCCAGCAGGGGTGGCTCCCCTCGCCTGCCCCCCCCCCAACAGGGAACAGACAATTGCTTGGCAGGAGGGATTATCCTGTCAGCACTGTCTGTGTTAATGGGAGAACCGTGCAAATGTATTTTCTGGTTGCAGGAAAGAAATGTGCACTGTGTATGGCCTGCCTTAGTGATGTGTTTTATTTTTTATTTTTTATTTTTTTAAAGGGCATTATCATACAATGTACCATCCAAGCCTTGATATCGGCATACTTTTTTTAGGACAGACAGTTTGTACATCTAATTTACAATTGATATTGAGGATCTGCCAGCACAGTACAGACAAGGTTAATTATTGTAAGCATAAATCCCAACCTAGCCAGGTAAGAAACTGGGGGGGGGGGGGGGCAGCATTCTAGAAGAGCATAAGTAACCAAAATTGCTCAGTGGATATCTTTAGTCTACCAAATCCTCCCAAATGAATGGGATATTTATGAGAATGGGAACCATCCCTTAAAGTTTTCCAAAATATGGGATACATAATAACTCTCAACCCGATCGTTCCACCATAGTCCATGTTGTTGTATGGGAAAATAACACATTGCTCTATGATCTATATTTTTCTCATCCCATTTGTACTTACCGTATGTGCTGTAGGAGACATGTAAGACTGTCCTTGTGCTGTTTTTATAATTTTAAAGCTATGTTAAAAAAATTGAAGCTGCATAGATAAAATAAGTGCAAATGCAGTCTCTCACATAGGCAGAAGAATTTTATTTAAGCAAATTGCTCTATAATCCAGGGAATAAATAATGGAAAAGATACATACATTTGTCACAATGGAAGTTAAAGAAATCACATGCACCAGATGCTGTAATTCATACATCTGCTTCCCTATGTTGTAGTCTTTTGTACAGAGTCTATGCAAAAATATTCTCAGAGGTATAAAGTGACTGTGTTATGAATAGTGGCACTGACCCAGAAAGTTACTTAATGCTTCAAAGTATTCTGTAATAAAATGTAGAGCTGATTCAGCCATTACATACATATATACTCCCAACAACTTGTGAATTAAAGTCCATCTGTAAGCAAATACGTAGTTTGCCAAATGTGCTCCCCTTCCTCCTGTAAAAACCTATGTTTCTTTTATTTACTTACATTGTCCAGGTTGAGTAGAAAGTGTAATTTTATCCCCGGTAATGTCATCAGTAGGACTACATTGCCCTCCCACTGAAAGGGTGGATTGAAGAGGGTGCACTCTGTTAAGTGCAAGGAGCCCTATTGGGCTTATACAATCATGTTCACTTATTCTCCACAGCTAATGTAAACAGCCTTTTTTTTTTCATTTAAGATTTTTATTGATTTTAAGAGTGGTCACAAAGGTTAAATAATAATAATACACAAATGATAATAGGGGAATAGTAGGATAAAACAATAATAAAAATAAAAAGAAGCATAAAGAAGTTTAAGGAAGCATAAGAGAGAAGCACTTATCCAGAGCATTCATATATTGTATCTTCAGGTTATGTATACAGTAGTTTAGGTATAATGATATTTGTCAGTCCATGTTTCCCATAATTTATCAAAAGTTTCACATCTTAGCGAGTTAATTGCTATGAGTCGTTCGAAAATATAGTGTTGTTGGACCTTTCTAGTCACATCCGTTATATTAAGTGTTGGAGCATTTTTCCAGTTACTGAGTATTAGGGACCTAGCAACCAATAATATGTGTGTTACTACATGTCTCACCGAGTAAGGGAATATTTCTAGTCCAATTAGTAGTATAGCTAATTTGGGGTCAGGGGGTGTGATAACGCCTGTAATTTCCCCCAAAAGTTTAAAGATGTTGTTCCAGAAGCTGGTGACATTAGGGCATTCCCAGAACATATGGAGAAGATGTCCTTTTTGTCCACATTCTCTCCAACATAAAGGTGAGGTGTTGGGAAACATTTTTGAGAGCCTAGAGGGAGTATATTGCCAGCGGTGGATTACCTTGAGGGATGTTTCCCAGTGTGTGGTGCAGTGTGATACAGTTTGTATGGTCTTAAACGCAAATTGCCATTGTTTGTCGGATATTGAAGTTTTCATATCCCTATCCCACCTAAAGTGTGTTTTGGATTTTTGAAATGTCGTTTTCCCCTGAAGCAAATTGTAGTATAGGGATATTCCCTTGTTATGGAGTGATCCTTGGGTTAGGTGTTGCCATACAGGGGTTGGCAGGTGGATATCGTTCCACGGGTGTTTATGTGTTAGGTGAGCTACCCGTAAGCAGGTAAAGAGCATATTATGTGGCATGTTGTGGTCTTTCATTAAGCAGGCTGCGGATTTGGGTGTCTTGTTGTGGTACAAGTCTTGTACATTATTAACCTGTTGAGAAGGGAAGCTTTTCAAGGATATCATTGGTATGTTAGCTTCGACTACACTTAATGGGAGTTTATAGTCTAATTCTCTATGATCAGAACCATGCCGTGATAAAAGGAATCTCCAGGCTTTGATTGAGATGCTGATAGTGGGGGGCAAATTCTTGAGGTTCCAGGGTATCCAGCTATCACCTATTAAGATCGATGGTAGGTCTGGTATAGGGGCTAAGGCTTTTTCAATCTCTACCCATAGTGGTACTTCATTGGGGGAAAACCAGTATTTGATTTGGTCTAACCTAGTTGCCCACATGTAATCGTGAACATCTATTAGTCCCGCCCCTCCTGCTCTTTTGTGAGGAATTAGTGTGGCTTGTGAGCATCTTGCTTTATTTGTACCCCACAGGAGTTTCCATTGGAGACTAGAAAGGGATTTGAGCTAGTGTTCTGGGATGGTGATCGGGAGTACCCTAAAGGTGTATAGGATTTGGGGGAGGATTAACATTTTAAGTGCTGCTAGCCTACCCAACCAAGATATCTCGTGATTTGAGTCGTTAATTTGGTTATAAGGGGTTTCAAATTAGCATCAATTAGGGATCTGGTATGGTTAGTGAGTGTAATGCCTAGGTATGGTATTCCTTTGGAACTCCAAGTGTACGGAAGTGAGTGTTGTAACGTGTTACGGTCTTTGGGGGTCACACCAAGGTCCAGAATGAGGGATTTGGAGCAGTTCACCCTATAGTATGATACATTCCCAAAGGAAGTTAGTATCTCATGTGCTGTGGGGAGTGATGTACGTGGATTTGTCAAGAATAGTATCACGTCGTCAGCGAACAAGTTGATAAGGTGTGTGGTGGCTCCAAATTGAAAACCCGTTACACCTGCACGTGATCTGATGGCCTCCGCCAAGGGTTCGATCATAAGGTTAAAAATTGTCGGGGATAGGGGACAACCTTGGCGAGTTCCGTTGGATATTTGGAAGGGAGTGGAAAGCATACTGGACGTGTATACCCGGGCCGAGGGTCAGGAATACAAGGCCAGAATCGCATTCAACATGTTACCACTAAAACCATATTTAGATAAAGTCATTGACATATATTTCCAGTTCACTCTATCAAACGCCTTCTCTGCGTCTATGGAGAGCAGCAGAGAAGGCGTTTTTGTCAGTTCGGCATGATGAATGATGTTAATTATTCTCCTCGTAGCATCTGAGGTTTGTCTCCCCCTCACGAAGCCCATCTGGTCTTTTTGGATTAATGATGGAATATAAGTAGTTAATCTTCTAGTTATTAGTTTGGCGTAGATCTTAATGTCGGAATTTAAAAGAGATATTGGGCGGAAATTGGATGGCGTAGTGGGGTCTTTACCTGGTTTGGGTAAGGTAACTATATACGCTTGTACAGGGCCGTCTTTAGCGCAGGGCAAACGGGGCACTTGCCCCGGGCCCAATCTTTGTTGGGGGGCCCGCGCTAGCTGTGAATTGGGGCCCCGATGACAGCTTTGCAGAGCGCACAGAGGACACGGGAGGATGTATTCCTCGTTAGCCAGCTGAGAGGGGGCGGGGCCGGGAGCTCCACTGACGCTCTGACCCCGCCCACGTACAGCCTGTGTACTCGGAAAAGAGCTTCTGTGTTGAGAGCCAGTGATCGGAGTGCGAGTGTCAGTGGAGCTTCCGGCCCCGCCCCCTCTATACTGGCTGGTGAATACAGAGGTCCGGGGGCGGGGCCGGGAGCTCCAATGACGCTCTCACTACAGGCGCTCTATACACAGTGCACAGGCTGCACGTGGGCGGGGTCAGAGCGTCAGTGGAGCTCCCGGCCCCGCCCCTCTCAGCTGGCCAGCGCGGAATACATCCTCCCATGTCCTCTGTGCGCTCTGCAAAGCTGTCATCAGGGCGACAATTCATGGGTGATGTGGGCCCAGGGCCCACCCAACAAAGCATCAGTGGAGCTCCCAGCTGCTTTAGTGACAGCAGAGAGTGGAAGCCCCGCCCACAGTCCTGAATGTATGTAGTGAGTTTGGCTGGCCAGGTATGTCCTTACACCCATAGAATGCCTGACTGTTTAAACCCTGAGCTGTGTTATTTAACTGTAAAGCTGTGCATTGCTGAAAGTTCTCTGACCATCCCTTGTATAATGTCCGCAGTCTCTGATTGTCTCCTGCAGTATGTCCGCAGTCTCCGATTGTCTCCTGCAGTATGTCCGCAGTCTCTGGTAATCTCCTGCAGTATGTCCGCAGTCTCTGATTGTCTCCTGCAGTATGTCCGTAGTCTCTGGTAATCTCCTGCAGTATGTCCGCAGTCTCTGATTGTCTCCTGCAGTATGTCCGTAGTCTCTGGTAATCTCCTGCAGTATGTCCGCAGTCTCCGATTGTCTCCTGCAGTATGTCCGCAGTCTCTGGTAATCTCCTGCAGTATGTCCGCAGTCTCTGATTGTCTCCTGCAGTATGTCCGCAGTCTCTGATTGTCTCCTGCAGTATGTCCGCAGTCTCTGATTGTCTCCTGCAGTATGTCCGCAGTCTCTGATTGTCTCCTGCAGTATGTCCGCAGTCTCTGATTGTCTCCTGCAGTATGTCCGCAGTCTCTGATTGTCTCCTGCAGTATGTCCGCAGTCTCTGATTGTCTCCTGCAGTATGTCCGCAGTCTCCGATTGTCTCCTGCAGTATGTCCGAAGTCTTTGATTGTCTCCTGCAGTATGTCCGTAGTCTCCGATTGTCTCCTGTAGTATGTCCGCAGTCTCTGTTGTCTCCTGCAGTATGTCCGCAGTCTCTGATTGTCTCCTGCAGTATGTCCGCAGTCTCTGATTGTCTCCTGCAGTATGTCCGCAGTCTCTGGTAATCTCCTGCAGTATGTCCGCAGTCTCTGATTGTCTCCTGCAGTATGTCCGCAGTCTCTGATTGTCTCCTGCAGTATGTCCGCAGTCTCTGATTGTCTCCTGCAGTATGTCCGCAGTCTCTGATTGTCTCCTGCAGTATGTCCGCAGTCTCTGATTGTCTCCTGCAGTATGTCCGCAGTCTCTGATTGTCTCCTGCAGTATGTCCGCAGTCTCTGATTGTCTCCTGCAGTATGTCCGCAGTCTCTGATTGTCTCCTGCAGTATGTCCGCAGTCTCTGATTGTCTCCTGCAGTATGTCCGTAGTCTCCGATTGTCTCCTGCAGTATGTCCGCAGTCTCTGTTGTCTCCTGCAGTATGTCCGCAGTCTCTGATTGTCTCCTGCAGTATGTCCGCAGTCTCTGATTGTCTCCTGCAGTATGTCCGCAGTCTCTGATTGTCTCCTGCAGTATGTCCGCAGTCTCTGATTGTCTCCTGCAGTATGTACGCAGTCTCTGATTGTCTCCTGCAGTATGTCCGCAGTCTCCGATTGTCTCCTGCAGTATGTCCACAGTCTCTGATTGTCTCCTGCAGTATGTCCACAGTCTCTGATTGTCTCCTGCAGTATGTCCGCAGTCTCTGATTGTCTCCTGCAGTATGTCCGCAGTCTCTGATTGTCTCCTGCAGTATGTCCGCAGTCTCTGATTGTCTCCTGCAGTATGTCCGCAGTCTCTGATTGTTTCCTGCAGTATGTCCGCAGTCTCTGGTAATCTACTGCAGTATGTCCGCAGTCTCTGATTGTCTCCTGCAGTATGTCCGCAGTCTCCGATTGTCTCCTGCAGTATGTCCGCAGTCTCTGATTGTCTCCTGCAGTATGTCCGCAGTCTCTGGTAATCTCCTGCAGTATGTCCGTAGTCTCCGATTGTCTCCTGCAGTATGTCCGCAGTCTCTGAACCTCTCCTGTAGTATGTGTATTAATGTGCCCCTTTACTTGCTCAATTATTTGGGATTGCTCCACTGCTCAGTGAGAGGTAATGATGTGCATGAACCTCTAGCAACCAATCAGCAAACAGTAGTGATCTGCTTTAATCTCTACCAACCAATCAGTAAGTGCTAATGATGTGCTGTAACCCCTAGCAACCAATTAGTGAGCGCTAATAATGTACATTAACCTCTAGCAACCAATCGGCAAGCAGAAATTATGTGTTGTAACCTCTAGAAACCAGTCATTGAGCAGTAATGATAGGCTGTAACCTCTGGCAAACAATTGCAATCGCTGCGTGATCTGCTGCAGTAAACTGATTTTGAGTCTACCTGCTATTTTTTGTATGTCTCAGAATGGAGGGGGGGGGGGGGGGCCCAAGAAAATGTTTGCCCAGGGCCCAATCAAAATTAAAGACGGCCCTGCGCTTGTAGCATCTCTGGGGGGAATGTTGCTGTAGTTGCTGCTTTAGTAAAGACTGATTGTAGGTGCGGTAATAGGCATGGTTTGAATTTTTTGAAATATTCATTGGAAAACCCGTCAGGTCCGGGTGATTTGCCATTTGGCAGTGTTTCTATAGTAGCGGCAATTTCAGCTGTAGTGAATGGGGAATTTAATGTAAGGAGTTGGGATTCCGTTAATGTTGGTAATTTTAATGTTTGGAGGAAGTTTTGGATGTCGTCGTGGGTGGGTTGGCATGTGGAGGGGTCGTCTTTAATGTTGTATAGATTGCTGTAGTAGTCAGCGAACTGATTAGCTATGTCTTGCGGGTTTGTGACTTTGTGTTTGAGGGTGGGGTGTATTAGATGAGCTATTCTCGTTTTGGATTTTACTGCTTTTAATCTATTGGCTAAGTATTTGCCTGCCCTATTGGCATTGGCATAGGACTGTAGTTTCAGACGTCTAAGGTGATAGTCATATTGTTGAGATAGGCTATTTCTGAGGTCATCTCTGAGAGCTGATAGTTTCTGGGTAAGAATTGCATTAGGTTTTTGTTTATTTTGTTCTCCTAAAGTATGGATATTTTTTAAGATTGAGTCAATATGGGCATTATGTCTCTTTTTTTCCCTTGCTCCTATTTGTATGAGAATGCCTCTCATGTATGCCTTGTGGGCGTTCCATAGGGTGAAGGGGTTTTCAACAGAATCTACATTGTTTTGAAAGAATTCTTTGATGTGTTGGGAGATCTTTGTTGAGGTTTGGGGATCTTGTAATAATCTTACATTGCTACGCCAGATGGGTGAGGAAGAGGAGACAACCTGATCATTTATGGTGATAGTGATAGCAGCATGGTCAGACCATGTTATGTCATGTATCTTCGCACAGGAGATATTCTGTAACAGCCACTTGTCTGTCAAGAATAGGTCAATGCGAGAGTACGAGCAATGCCTGTGGGAAAAAAAAGTATAGTCTCTCGCGTTCGCGTTCTTACATCTCCATACATCGTACAGTTCTGCTTGGTGGATTGTTTTGCTCAGGTAGGAGGAGCTGTGTGTTTTTGAAGCAGACGTATCCATTTTGGGATCTATAATGAGGTTAAAGTCACCACAGATAATAAGATTCCCGTATATATGGTTCTGTAGTTTCTTGAAAAGTCTGTTGATGAAGCGTGTTTGATGTGTATTCGGTGCGTAAAGGGAGACTAGTGTATACGGTTTTGAGTTGATGTCTCCCTTCAGGATGATGTATCGGCCATTGGGATCCAGGACAATGTCCTTTTGTTGAAATGAGACAGTGTTCCTAAGTGCTATCAATACTCCAGCTTTTTTCTTCTCTGGTGTACATGCCATATATACATGTGGGTAGTCTTTGTGTGAGCAGCTGGGAGCTTTTGTGACTTGAAGGTGGGTCTCTTGCACACATAATACGTCTGCCTTGTGTGTTGTAGCCTCTTTCCACATGGAGAGTCTCTTTGCGGGGTGGTTAAGACCCCTAGCATTTATAGATAAACAATTAATGGGCATTTGTGGGTGGTTGTGGTGTCTGATGTATTATGTGGAGTAGGTACTCACTTTGGCTGTAGTAGATCAAGTAGATGTCGATTGTGCCGTCTTCATCTGGATAAGGATGAATGTGCGTTGCTGGATGGCGTGCTTCAAACATATGGTAAAAAATAAAAGCGTTGAGAAAAAAAAAGAATGTTATTAAACTGTATTTAAATTCAATAAGAAGGGGATCCATAAACTGATCCAAAGGCAGATGTAACTGCTTCAAATAACTGGAGGTGAACAGGGTGATCAATTATGTGACCCCTGTTGTCCGGAGAGAGTTGATTTTTGCTTAACGTTAGTGCTTTAGCCACTTCCACCAGTAGCTTTCCTTGAGGAGCGTTTGCGAGAGACCACTTGCCAGTCCTCTTGTAATGGGTTAGGTGTAGGGTTTTGGGAAGGCGAGTTGGTTGTGTCGGCTAAGATATCCCACTTGCGGAGTGCTGCTACACCTTCTTCCAGTGTGGATACCATGACTGATACTCCATTGTGGGTGATTGATAGTTTGGCGGGGTATTTCCACTTATGCAGTATGTGGTGGTTCCTCAAGGCCTTAGTTATGGTCGCGAGATTGCGACGCTGTTGGAGCGTATGTCTGGACAGGTCAGGGAGGATTTGTATTTCTGCATACTGTGGGTGCCTCTCGTCAGCTTTTCGGGATGTGGTGAGAATCTGTTCTTTGATATGGTAGTAATGTACCCGAAGTAACACATCCCTAGGAGTGTTTTCAGGGAGGAATGCAGGTTTGGGTAAACGGTGTATGTGATCCACTATCAGGTCTTGTGCTGAAAGGGATGGTAGCAGAGTTGAGAATAGTGCCTGTGTGTATGGCAGTAGCTGTGCGGCCGGCACGGTTTCTGGGATCCCCCTGATTTTTAGGTTGTTCCTTCTGGAACGGTCTTCCAAATCTGCGACCTTGTTTTTTAGCCATGCGATTTCTTCATCATGGTTACTATGGGCATCTACCATTGAGTTGAATGAGGAAGTGAATTCTCCCATTCGCTGCTCTATGTGATCCACTCTGCTGCCTAAGGCCTGGACTTCTCTCTGGCATTTGTTAATGCCAGCAGTCATATCAGCTTGCAGGGATGCTTTAAGGGAGAGCAGCATCTCTTTAAGGACTGTGTCTGACACTGGCCTGTCAGAGGTTGGGAATGCTGCTATGGGGTCCTGTGAGATATGCACCGCCGTGTCTGTGGCAGTTTGAGGCCTGCTTACCTCCATCTCAGGGTCCGCCAGCGGCCGGTCCGGGGATGTTATCCGCTGCTTTTGTTTAGCTGGGCTCCTGGTGGAGGGGCTCGAGGTGCCAGAGGAGGATCCGCTGTTCAGGTGGAGACTTTGGTGTGTTTTCGCTGCACCGGAGCTGCCGTTGTTGGTCCCGGCCTGCGGCTCCGTTCGTCTGCCTGAGGCGCCGGCGCCATTTTGTTGAAACTCGCGCCCTTTGAAAAAGTCCTGCATTTTCTGTAAATGCTGCGGGTTTTTCCTGTGCCTAGGCATCACGCCGTGCACAGCGGGTCTCAGTGAGTCCGTGGACGCTTTTTGCGGTTCGGATGGGGTCGGTGGAAGTGGATGGATGAAGATTCTCTCCGGCAGCCGAGCGGAGCTCTCTAGTTAGGCATCCATGTTGGAGCTCGGTCGCCACGCCCCCATGTAAACAGCCTTATGTGTATTGAGGAAAGGTCTGAACAGGGACAATGCTAAAAACCTCAATGTGCAAAATGGCACATTGCTTTAGATTGTGAGATTACATTGCCGAAAAGGGTGACAATACTTCAATGGTTTCACTGCAAAGGAATCATCTTTGTCACCCAGTGTAAAATGGAACTACACTGCATCTGAGCACCACACCAATTGAATTCATTGTTAATATTTAAAGCAAACCCATTTATCCACCCATCCATTTCTCCATGTTTTATTTCTTGAAAACATTTCTTTGAAAAACACCCCCTAGCATTTCTGGTCATGTCCATCTTGAATAAGCGCAGATGATTCATGTAGCATTTACTTACTGGAGTCCATCTTTGCCTAGCTCAGGCATGCAGGCAGGAGTGTCTGCTTAGCTGAGAAAACTCCTCCTCTTCTCCTCCCCTCCTGAAGACTCATGGGATGTATGACATCATTTGCCTAGGCCTGGAAACCAGGAAGTAACTGAAGAAATGTATAAAAAAAAGTTTAAAACAAGTAACTATATTATACAACCTTCCTATTTATTTACTAATGCTAGCAAATTCAAAATCGCTGCCAGGATCATATTATTTATTTACTCATTTATTTTTTATTTATTTACTAATTTATTTACTAATGCTAGCAAATTCAAAATCACTGCCAGAATCATAGTATTTATACCATCAAATTTGGAAAAAAGTCTTGCAAGCTACCAGAAATAATCAGTTTGAATGTCTTATATGTATATATAAGTGCACTAATTTTCCAGCTGCTGGCACTGACCACATTCCCATATAGTTGTGCTAAATATTTAACTAAACCTAATTGCTGCGCTATGCTCTGCAAACAAAATTCCTTCCTCTGAACCTGTGCAATATATTTAATCCAGTGCCTGATATTAATCAAAAAAGTGAATAATACATTATAATAATATACACGCTTAAAGTGCAAACAATGTATACAATACATATATAAATATACCTATATACAGTGTTCTATCCCTTATGTGTACTCTGGTGCTCAATCATTTAAGTCCATCAATCAATATCCCTAAAGAATTTTCAGTTGAGTTGGATCCTTGTGATGGTGCTCCAAACTTATCCAAAGTGCCAACAAACTCGTGCTCCCCCCCTATGTGATTATCCTCACCTCAGGGCGTGTGACTGCACAATTAAGTTTGGTCTGATAATGCAGTTAAACTGCACCTGGGCTCTGCGATGTATGGACCTGGATGCAGGATCCTGAGCTGTTCAATGGTATTATCTACTGATGGTTCTTTGTGTGGATATAGTTGACCTGAAGGGTCCTGTGTCCGGCGAGGTTGCTCAGGAACTTAAAAGGCTGCTAAGATACATGATCGCACACCTGCCACTGCTTCAGGGGTCAGAGGTCAATATATTGCACAGGTTCACAGGAAGGAATTTTATTTGCAGAGCATAGCATGGCACATAGGTTTAATTAGGTATTTATACCATAACCGAAGCTGCAAAATACCGTGTAGCTGTTATTTTTTTCATTTTAGTCTCTAATTTTACTTTAAAGCCTAAGTTTAGTTCAAAAGCTTTATTTAAAAAAAAAAATCAGCACAAGGGACAGTATTTACAATCGATGCAAAGTGTCCCTCGTGCTGTTGGCTGCAGTTTTAGTTGAAATCCTTCATCCTCTGATCACCCCAAAAGCCATAAAGGATAATGAAGAAAATCTGAAAACAAAAAGAAGGGGGAGTATACAGCGCTATATAAGTACCTGAAATAAAAATAATAAAATAAATATGAATGAGCCTCGATAACGCACCATCCTAGTCTGTGCCTGCACTGGAGTTGCCCAGGAAGCGTGTGGGTAGCCCTCAATATGTGTTCTTCACAGGTCAGCACAGTGAAAAAGAGCCAAATGGAACATGTCACATTAAAAATATATATATTTTTCGGGGGAATCCTGTAGGTTTTTGGTATATTCGTAAGATTTTATCCCAGAAATAAGTAATGAACAGGCACAAGCTCCACTTACCAATAGTGTTTATATTTTATTGCAGAAGTAATGGAATGTAGCACCTATAAAACACAATGATGCATTAGATGGCTGGACAGCCCTCTGGCAGGGGTGACCCTCAGGTATCTATCTTATGGTAGCTAGTACAATGATGAGAAAGTGAGTTACAGATTCTTTTAGGAGAGGAGCTGATAGTAGTAAAGCTTAGGGACAGGTAAGCCTATTTTAGTACTCATGCACACAGAGCTTAAAAAACGCTGCTGACAATAGGCGGCCAACTAATCGATTATGAAAACAATCGTTAGTCTCAGCACTAGTGTTTATATGCATGAATTTGGGTGTGTAACTATGTACGCATAGTGTATACGCTGTTCTGCTTGGCAGACAGCTAACAGCTTCCCAATAAAGACTCAGGAGGAAGGGCTAATAGTTGTAATCTTTACTGAGAATAAGTTTTTTGTAAAACTGCAAAACACAAATTATAAAAATATGCATTAGTATTTAACATTATATCACAAATGCAAATAGGAACAGGCATGCTACAATACTGTTAAGACACTAGCTAGCAAAAATGTGGCCTAGCTGATTGAACTTCCTTACAGAAACATCCCACCAAACACACATATAAAATGTAGTTGAATTAGTAGAACATATACTAGTAAAACAAAGAAATATGTGATAAGTGGGATTTTAAAGGTACACCTAGTATAAGAAAGAGCACTGTCAATTAAAAATTATACCAAATATTTATTAATACAATTTTACAAAAAAGAACAGTAAAATGTAAAAACAGTTTTACATTCAAAGTCAAAGGTAAACATCCTCAACCTAATATTGACAAATGAAGGGAAAGAGCTGTAGTCACAAAGAAGTCTGATCATTAACCACGTCCACAAATTTCAACATGTTTCGCCAGGAAGGCTTCATCAGGAAAATGGACAAGACTTTTCAATTATTCAACAACAATATTCATGATAAAAGCAACCTTGGATGTTTAAAGAAGAAAACAAAAAAGTGAATACATGGAAAAGATACATGAAACATTCGCATTTATACAGCTTGAAAGCTCTTTAGCTTGTGCAACCATGACTCCACCAAAACCCCGTCCAAAAACAAAAAACAAAAATTGCAAAAATTGCACCAACCCTCCCCCACACACACACACACCCAGCCCCAAACCAGGCTCTCACCCTCCCCTCTCCCAAGTGCTCCCAGCCAACACAACCCCTACGTCAACTCCATACCTCTGTAAAGAGTTCCGGGGAAGTCGCAGGACCCGAAGTGTCAAGTGAGAGGAGAGGGGAGGAGGGGTACCCCCAGAGTTGACTCCTCCCTGTAGTCCAGAAAGATGCCTGATCACCCGTAGGGAGGGATGTATATTCTTATAGATGAAGACCATCACAGGCAGAAAAAATGATTACAGTATCTGTAACATATATCATAGATGGTAAAAATACACGCACATTACGGGTGAGGGGAGAAAGAGTCCACAGCAGAAACTAAACCATGGACCATATTCACCGACACCCCAGGATATGGGAAAATATTTGTATTGGGAGCTCATGAGGACTGATGGCACAATGTCAATTGTAAAAGGGCAACTATGCGGGAGGGGACAGAGCTACTCCATAGTTTCTGAAAAAACATATATAAAGATGCATATACCTATATTAAAGTTTTATATAACAAAAAGCATATATATATGTGTAAACTGTGTCTTTAAATCTTCAAGAGCACCTGCTCACCTTGAAAAAGTATCACACCGTTGTGTGGAAAGCTGAAAAGCTACGTCACGTTTCTATTGGTGCTACTGCAGAGACACCCAAAGATGATGGATCACAAAGGGTAATCACTTCCTATGTTTCAAAAAAAAAAAAAAAGGGATAAGAAGCAGATAAGGCACCAAAAGTAGTGTTTAGTTTTCAGTTGAATATAGAGCAAAGTGCTCATGCTAAACATGGACGCAGGCACCAGGTAAAACTAACATTGACCATTAGTAGGTCCAGCACTTTGCAATATATTCAACTGAAAATGTGTTTGATGTGTATTCGGTGCGTAAAGGGAGACTAGTGTATACGGTTTTGAGTTGATGTCTCCCTTCAGGATGATGTATCGGCCATTGGGATCCAGGACAATGTCCTTTTGTTGAAATGAGACAGTGTTCCTAAGTGCTATCAATACTCCAGCTTTTTTCTTCTCTGGTGTACATGCCATATATACATGTGGGTAGTCTTTGTGTGAGCAGCTGGGAGCTTTTGTGACTTGAAAGTGGGTCTCTTGCACACATAATACGTCTGCCTTGTGTGTTGTAGCCTCTTTCCACATGGAGAGTCTCTTTGCGGGGTGGTTAAGACCCCTAGCATTTATAGATAAACAATTAATGGGCATTTGTGGGTGGTTGTGGTGTCTGATGTATTATGTGGAGTAGGTACTCACTTTGGCTGTAGTAGATCAAGTAGATGTCGATTGTGCCGTCTTCATCTGGATAAGGATGAATGTGCGTTGCTGGATGGCGTGCTTCAAACATATGGTAAAAAATAAAAGCGTTGAGAAAAAAAAAGAATGTTATTAAACTGTATTTAAATTCAATAAGAAGGGGATCCATAAACTGATCCAAAGGCAGATGTAACTGCTTCAAATAACTGGAGGTGAACAGGGTGATCAATTATGTGACCCCTGTTGTCCGGAGAGAGTTGATTTTTGCTTAACGTTAGTGCTTTAGCCACTTCCACCAGTAGCTTTCCTTGAGGAGCGTTTGCGAGAGACCACTTGCCAGTCCTCTTGTAATGGGTTAGGTGTAGGGTTTTGGGAAGGCGAGTTGGTTGTGTCGGCTAAGATACCCCACTTGCGGAGTGCTGCTACACCTTCTTCCAGTGTGGATACCATGACTGATACTCCATTGTGGGTGATTGATAGTTTGGCGGGGTATTTCCACTTATGCAGTATGTGGTGGTTCCTCAAGGCCTTAGTTATGGTCGCGAGATTGCGACGCTGTTGGAGCGTATGTCTGGACAGGTCAGGGAGGATTTGTATTTCTGCATACTGTGGGTGCCTCTCGTCAGCTTTTTGGGATGTGGTGAGAATCTGTTCTTTGATATGGTAGTAATGTACCCGAAGTAACACATCCCTAGGAGTGTTTTCAGGGAGGAATGCAGGTTTGGGTAAACGGTGTATGTGATCCACTATCAGGTCTTGTGCTGAAAGGGATGGTAGCAGAGTTGAGAATAGTGCCTGTGTGTATGGCAGTAGCTGTGCGGCCGGCACGGTTTCTGGGATCCCCCTGATTTTTAGGTTGTTCCTTCTGGAACGGTCTTCCAAATCTGCGACCTTGTTTTTTAGCCATGCGATTTCTTCATCATGGTTACTATGGGCATCTACCATTGAGTTGAATGAGGAAGTGAATTCTCCCATTCGCTGCTCTATGTGATCCACTCTGCTGCCTAAGGCCTGGACTTCTCTCTGGCATTTGTTAATGCCAGCAGTCATATCAGCTTGCAGGGATGCTTTAAGGGAGAGCAGCATCTCTTTAAGGACTGTGTCTGACACTGGCCTGTCAGAGGTTGGGAATGCTGCTATGGGGTCCTGTGAGATATGCACCGCCGTGTCTGTGGCAGTTTGAGGCCTGCTTACCTCCATCTCAGGGTCCGCCAGCGGCCGGTCCGGGGATGTTATCCGCTGCTTTTGTTTAGCTGGGCTCCTGGTGGAGGGGCTCGAGGTGCCAGAGGAGGATCCGCTGTTCAGGTGGAGACTTTGGTGTGTTTTCGCTGCACCGGAGCTGCCGTTGTTGGTCCCGGCCTGCGGCTCCGTTCGTCTGCCCGAGGCGCCGGCGCCATTTTGTTGAAACTCGCGCCCTTTGAAAAAGTCCTGCATTTTCTGTAAATGCTGCGGGTTTTTCCTGTGCCTAGGCATCACACCGTGCACAGCGGGTCTCAGTGAGTCCGTGGACGCTTTTTGCGGTTCGGATGGGGTCGGTGGAAGTGGATGGATGAAGATTCTCTCCGGCAGCCGAGCGGAGCTCTCTAGTTAGGCATCCATGTTGGAGCTCGGTCGCCACGCCCCCATGTAAACAGCCATATGTGTATTGAGGAAAGGTCTGAACAGGGACAATGCTAAAAACCTCAATGTGCAAAATGGCACATTGCTTTAGATTGTGAGATTACATTGCCGAAAAGGGTGACAATACTTCAATGGTTTCACTGCAAAGGAATCATCTTTGTCACCCAGTGTAAAATGGAACTACACTGCATCTGAGCACCACACCAATTGAATTCATTGTTAATATTTAAAGCAAACCCATTTATCCACCCATCCATTTCTCCATGTTTTATTTCTTGAAAACATTTCTTTGAAAAACACCCCCTAGCATTTCTGGTCATGTCCATCTTGAATAAGCGCAGATGATTCATGTAGCATTTACTTACTGGAGTCCATCTTTGCCTAGCTCAGGCATGCAGGCAGGAGTGTCTGCTTAGCTGAGAAAACTCCTCCTCTTCTCCTCCCCTCCTGAAGACTCATGGGATGTATGACATCATTTGCCTAGGCCTGGAAACCAGGAAGTAACTGAAGAAATGTATAAAAAAAAGTTTAAAACAAGTAACTATATTATACAACCTTCCTATTTATTTACTAATGCTAGCAAATTCAAAATCGCTGCCAGGATCATATTATTTATTTACTCATTTATTTTTTATTTATTTACTAATTTATTTACTAATGCTAGCAAATTCAAAATCACTGCCAGAATCATAGTATTTATACCATCAAATTTGGAAAAAAGTCTTGCAAGCTACCAGAAATAATCAGTTTGAATGTCTTATATGTATATATAAGTGCACTAATTTTCCAGCTGCTGGCACTGACCACATTCCCATATAGTTGTGCTAAATATTTAACTAAACCTAATTGCTGCGCTATGCTCTGCAAACAAAATTCCTTCCTCTGAACCTGTGCAATATATTTAATCCAGTGCCTGATATTAATCAAAAAAGTGAATAATACATTATAATAATATACACGCTTAAAGTGCAAACAATGTATACAATACATATATAAATATACCTATATACAGTGTTCTATCCCTTATGTGTACTCTGGTGCTCAATCATTTAAGTCCATCAATCAATATCCCTAAAGAATTTTCAGTTGAGTTGGATCCTTGTGATGGTGCTCCAAACTTATCCAAAGTGCCAACAAACTCGTGCTCCCCCCTATGTGATTATCCTCACCTCAGGGCGTGTGACTGCACAATTAAGTTTGGTCTGATAATGCAGTTAAACTGCACCTGGGCTCTGCGATGTATGGACCTGGATGCAGGATCCTGAGCTGTTCAATGGTATTATCTACTGATGGTTCTTTGTGTGGATATAGTTGACCTGAAGGGTCCTGTGTCCGGCGAGGTTGCTCAGGAACTTAAAAGGCTGCTAAGATACATGATCGCACACCTGCCACTGCTTCAGGGGTCAGAGGTCAATATATTGCACAGGTTCACAGGAAGGAATTTTATTTGCAGAGCATAGCATGGCACATAGGTTTAATTAGGTATTTATACCATAACCGAAGCTGCAAAATACCGTGTAGCTGTTATTTTTTTCATTTTAGTCTCTAATTTTACTTTAAAGCCTAAGTTTAGTTCAAAAGCTTTATTTAAAAAAAAAAATCAGCACAAGGGACAGTATTTACAATCGATGCAAAGTGTCCCTCGTGCTGTTGGCTGCAGTTTTAGTTGAAATCCTTCATCCTCTGATCACCCCAAAAGCCATAAAGGATAATGAAGAAAATCTGAAAACAAAAAGAAGGGGGAGTATACAGCGCTATATAAGTACCTGAAATAAAAATAATAAAATAAATATGAATGAGCCTCGATAACGCACCATCCTAGTCTGTGCCTGCACTGGAGTTGCCCAGGAAGCGTGTGGGTAGCCCTCAATATGTGTTCTTCACAGGTCAGCACAGTGAAAAAGAGCCAAATGGAACATGTCACATTAAAAATATATATATTTTTCGGGGGAATCCTGTAGGTTTTTGGTATATTCGTAAGATTTTATCCCAGAAATAAGTAATGAACAGGCACAAGCTCCACTTACCAATAGTGTTTATATTTTATTGCAGAAGTAATGGAATGTAGCACCTATAAAACACAATGATGCATTAGATGGCTGGACAGCCCTCTGGCAGGGGTGACCCTCAGGTATCTATCTTATGGTAGCTAGTACAATGATGAGAAAGTGAGTTACAGATTCTTTTAGGAGAGGAGCTGATAGTAGTAAAGCTTAGGGACAGGTAAGCCTATTTTAGTCCTCATGCACACAGAGCTTAAAAAACGCTGCTGACAATAGGCGGCCAACTAATCGATTATGAAAACAATCGTTAGTCTCAGCACTAGTGTTTATATGCATGAATTTGGGTGTGTAACTATGTACGCATAGTGTATACGCTGTTCTGCTTGGCAGACAGCTAACAGCTTCCCAATAAAGACTCAGGAGGAAGGGCTAATAGTTGTAATCTTTACTGAGAATAAGTTTTTTGTAAAACTGCAAAACACAAATTATAAAAATATGCATTAGTATTTAACATTATATCACAAATGCAAATAGGAACAGGCATGCTACAATACTGTTAAGACACTAGCTAGCAAAAATGTGGCCTAGCTGAATGAACTTCCTTACAGAAACATCCCACCAAACACACATATAAAATGTAGTTGAATTAGTAGAACATATACTAGTAAAACAAAGAAATATGTGATAAGTGGGATTTTAAAGGTACACCTAGTATAAGAAAGAGCACTGTCAATTAAAAATTATACCAAATATTTATTAATACAATTTTACAAAAAAGAACAGTAAAATGTAAAAACAGTTTTACATTCAAAGTCAAAGGTAAACATCCTCAACCTAATATTGACAAATGAAGGGAAAGAGCTGTAGTCACAAAGAAGTCTGATCATTAACCACGTCCACAAATTTCAACATGTTTCGCCAGGAAGGCTTCATCAGGAAAATGGACAAGACTTTTCAATTATTCAACAACAATATTCATGATAAAAGCAACCTTGGATGTTTAAAGAAGAAAACAAAAAAGTGAATACATGGAAAAGATACATGAAACATTCGCATTTATACAGCTTGAAAGCTCTTTAGCTTGTGCAACCATGACTCCACCAAAACCCGGTCCAAAAACAAAAAACAAAAATTGCAAAAATTGCACCAACCCTCCCCCACACACACACACACCCAGCCCCAAACCAGGCTCTCACCCTCCCCTCTCCCAAGTGCTCCCAGCCAACACAACCCCTACGTCAACTCCATACCTCTGTAAAGAGTTCCGGGGAAGTCGCAGGACCCGAAGTGTCAAGTGAGAGGAGAGGGGAGGAGGGGTACCCCCAGAGTTGACTCCTCCCTGTAGTCCAGAAAGATGCCTGATCACCCGTAGGGAGGGATGTATATTCTTATAGATGAAGACCATCACAGGCAGAAAAAATGATTACAGTATCTGTAACATATATCATAGATGGTAAAAATACACGCACATTACGGGTGAGGGGAGAAAGAGTCCACAGCAGAAACTAAACCATGGACCATATTCACCGACACCCCAGGATATGGGAAAATATTTGTATTGGGAGCTCATGAGGACTGATGGCACAATGTCAATTGTAAAAGGGCAACTATGCGGGAGGGGACAGAGCTACTCCATAGTTTCTGAAAAAACATATATAAAGATGCATATACCTATATTAAAGTTTTATATAACAAAAAGCATATATATATGTGTAAACTGTGTCTTTAAATCTTCAAGAGCACCTGCTCACCTTGAAAAAGTATCACACCGTTGTGTGGAAAGCTGAAAAGCTACGTCACGTTTCTATTGGTGCTACTGCAGAGACACCCAAAGATGATGGATCACAAAGGGTAATCACTTCCTATGTTTCAAAAAAAAAAAAAAAAGGGATAAGAAGCAGATAAGGCACCAAAAGTAGTGTTTAGTTTTCAGTTGAATATAGAGCAAAGTGCTCATGCTAAACATGGACGCAGGCACCAGGTAAAACTAACATTGACCATTAGTAGGTCCAGCACTTTGCAATATATTCAACTGAAAACTAAGCACTACTTTTGGTGCCTTATCTGCTTCTTATCCCTTTTTTTTTTTTTTTTGAAACATAGGAAGTGATTACCCTTTGTGATCCATCATCTTTGGGTGTCTCTTCAGTAGCACCAATAGAAACGTGACGTAGCTTTTCAGCTTTCCACACAATGGTGTGATACTTTTTCAAGGAGAGCAGGTGCTCTTGAAGATTTAAAGACGCAGTTTACACATATATATATATGCTTTTTGTTATATAAAACTTTAATATAGGTATATGCATCTTTATATATGTTTTTTCAGAAACTATGGAGTAGCTCTGTCCCCTCCCGCATAGTTGCCCTTTAACAATTGACATTGTGCCATCAGTCCTCATGAGCTCCCAATACAAATATTTTCCCATATCCTGGGGTGTCGGTGAGTATGGTCCACTGTTTAGTTTCTGCTGTGAACTCTTTCTCCCCTCACCCGTAATGTGCGTGTATTTTTACCATCTATGATATATGTTACAGATACTGTAATCATTTTTTCTGCCTGTGATGGTCTTCATCTATAAGAATATACATCCCTCCCTACGGGTGATCAGGGATCTTTCTGGACTACAGGGGGGAGTCAACTCTGGGGGTACCCCTCCTCCCCTCTCCTCTCACTTGACACTTCGGGTCCTGCGACTTCCCCGGAACTCTTTACAGAGGTATGGAATTGACGTAGGGGTTGTGTTGGTTGGGAGCACTTGGGAGGGGGGAGGGTGAAAGCCTGATTTGGGGCTGGGTGTGTGTGTGGGGGGGATGGGGGGGGGGGTTGGTGCAATTTTTGCAATTTTTGTTTTTTGTTTTTGGAGGGGGTTTTGGTGGAGTCATGGTTGCACAAGCTAAAGAGCTTTCAAGTTGTATAAATGCGAATGTTTCATGTATCTTTTCCAAGTATTCACTTTTTTGTTTTCTTCTTTAAACATCCAAGGTTGCTTTTATCATGAATATTGTTGTTGAATAATTGAAAAGCCTCGTTCATTTTCCTGATGAAGCCTTCCTGGCGAAACATGTTGAAATTTGTGGACGTGGTTAATGATCAGACCTCTTTGTGACTACAGCTCTTTCCCTTCATTTGTCAATATTAGGTTGAGGATGTTTACCTTTGACTTTGAATGTAAAACTGTTTTTACATTTTACTGTTCTTTTTTGTAAAATTGTATTAATAAATATTTGGTATAATTTTTAATTGACAGTGCTCTTTCTTATACTAGGTGTACCTTTAAAATCCCACTTCTCACATATTTATTTGTTTTACTACTAACAGGGATGATGGTACATAAAAAATGTTTCTAGTATCTTTGGAAATACTGATCTCTACCCATTTAGCAGAACATATACTAATTAATTGAAAACTAATGACAGCCTACTTACAGACTTATGCTTCAAAGGCCAGTATTAAGAAATAGTGGAGGTCTTTAACATGCTTGCTTCACTGTAGAAAGATTATCTGATATGTCTGCTGGGCAGGAAGTGGGCGTAATATACTACAGTTCCAGTTAATAATGGATGTCAATTTAAAGCAGTAAGATCAGTAAATATATACCTCATAATGATTAGAACACTCCCCACCTGGCATAATGAACATTATACCACTATGTTCCCTTTTTAAGAAGTAAAACAACTTCAGAGATAGGTAAAGTACACCTTAGGGGTGCCCTGTCTCATGACTTTAACTTTGACCTTTCTAACCTTACTATCATTACTAGGTACAGTCTTGACAATGAGTCCAACTGGCCATTCGTTTCTGTGGACCTGAGCGTCTTTTAGTAGGACAACATCTCAGACTTGCAGGTTAGGCTTGTCAACTTGCCATTTTCTGCGTGACTGGAGCGTCACCAGGTACTCTTGTTTTCATCTATTTCAGAAGATATCTGCAAGACTCTGAACTTGCTTTCATTGCTTGGTGTAAAGACTGCCGGCATTTCTGGATCGGTAGACACTTGAAGTAAGGGTCGAGCGTTCATGATAGCCATGACTTCAGCCATAAGTGTGATTAGAACTTCATGTGTAAGGCGAGTAGAGCCAACCTTCAGAAACATGGTATCCAGAATGCGACAAGCCACTCCAATCATCCTCTCCCAAGCTCCTTCCATGTGTGACGCATGAGGAAGATTGAAGGTCCAAGCGCATCTTTGATCTTGAAGATAAGCACTCATCTCAGAGTCTTCTGTAGGGATGAGCCGAACACCCCCCTGTTCGGTTCGCACCAGAACATGCGAACAGGCAAAAAATTTGTTTGAACACGCGAACACCGTTAAAGTCTATGGGACACGAACATGAATAATCAAAAGTGCTAATTTTAAAGGCTTATATGCAAGTTATTGTCATAAAAAGTGTTTGGGGACCTGGGTCCTGCCCCAGGGGACATGGATCAATGCAAAAAAAAGTTTTAAAAACGGCCGTTTTTTCGGGAGCAGTAATTTTAATAATGCTTAAAGTGAAACAATAAAAGTGTATTATTCCTTTTAAATTTCGTACCTGGGGGGTGTCTATAGTATGCCTGTAAAGGGGCACATGTTTCCCATGTTTAGAACAGTCTGACAGCAAAATGTCTAAATCTAATCTAATCTAATCTAAATCTAAAACTACTCGCCGCTATTAATGAATTGCCGGTTCGACAATACACATAAAAGTTCATTGATAAAAACGGCATGGGAATTCCCCACAGGGGAACCCCGAACTATTTTTTTTTTTTTAAAAATGACGTGGAGGTCCCCCTAAATTCAATACCAGGCCCTTCAGGTCTGATATGGATATTAAGGGGAACCCCGGCCAAAGTTAAAAAAAAAAATGGCGTGGGGTCCCCCTCAAAATCTATACCAGACCCTTCAGGTCTGGTATGGATTTTAAGGGGAACCCCGCGTCAAAATTTTTTAAAAAAATGGCTTGGGGTCACCCAAAAATCCATACCAGACCCTTAACCAAGCATGCAACCTGGCAGGCTGCAGGAAAAGAGGGGGGGACGAGAGAGCGCCCCCCCTCCTGAACCTGAAACACTTTTTATGACAATACCATGCATGTAAGCCTTTAAAATTAGCACTTTTGATTTCTCCCATAGATTTTTATAGGGTGTTCCGCGGCTTTCGAATTTGCAGCGAACACCCCAAATTGTTCGCTGTTCGGCGAACTGGCGAACAGCCGATGTTTGAGTCGAACATGAGTTTGACTCGAACTCAAAGCTCATCCCTAGTCTTCTGTAAGGATCCTTAACTCCTTACAGGCCCCAGTAAAGTTTGTGCCCCGATCTGAGCAGAGTTGCTTCACGGGTCCTCGCATAGATAAAAATCTTCTCAAAGTATTGATAAAGCTTGAGGTAGACAGAGACTCAATCACTTCAATGTGTACTGCTCTTGTACTTGTGCAAGAAAACATAACAGCCCAACGTTTACTTTCTGCACTGCTTCCTCTGGTCCGACGTGAGGAGATGTTCCAAGGACCAAAGACATCTAGGCCAACATGAGTAAAGGGTGGGTTTGAAGCAAGTCTTTCAGCAGGTAAGTCTGACATCTTTTGCTCTTCAAGTTTCCCTTTTTCTGCAAACTACACATTTGTGGATGACACTGGAGACTAGTCGTTTACTCCCTATGATCCATAATCCAACTGACCGGACTGCTCCCTCAGTGAAGTGGTGAACCTGATGTGCATCTTGTTCATGATAGTGTCTTACTAACAGAAATGAATTGTGATGATTCTTGGGCATTATGAAAGGATGTTTCTCTTCGACCTTCATATCAACTGCTGACGAATGACCTCCAACTCTTATCACTCCTTCTTAATCAAATATCGGGTTCAGTTTTTTGAGCGGACAGTGTTTGGAGATCTCTTCTCTTTTAAGAAGGCACTTCATGTCTTCTTTGAAAACTTCTTGCTGAACACATCTAATGATGATGATTTTGGCTTGCATAAGATGATTGCTATTACACTTGTCGGTGTTTGTAGCTCTACAGAAGGATTTGGCTAGGTGAATAGGCTTTGTTATAGCTCGAATGAGTGACTTCCAGCTGGAGAAACTTTCAAACCTGTGTGCGCCAAGGTTGCCTCTAGTAGTTATGGTACTAAACGCTGTTACTTGTGCACGTACTTCTTTGTCTTTATCTGGTTCTACAAGTTTAAATGTCTCAAACTGAGTGGTCTCTTCGATTTCTGATCTAGTCAAAAAAGATGGTCCTGAGAACCAGTTAGTGTGCTTAAGGACAGCCGCTAGAACCGGTCTAGTCCCATGATCGGCTGGATTTTTATCCGTACTCATGTAGTCCCACTGTTCTGGGCGCATGGACTTTCTAATGCGTATCACTCTGTTTGACACGTACATGTAGAATCTTCTCGAAGCCTTGTGAATATATCCTAACACAATCTTGCTGTCTGTGTAAAACTTCACTGCATGAATTTCAATGTCCAGTTCAGCAACGATTAAGTCTGCCATCTCCACTGCTAAGACAGCAGCACAAAGCTCCAAACGTGGAACAGTGTGAGCAGGACGTAGAGCTAGCTTGGACTTTCCCATGATAAACCCAACATAACTTTATCCTTCAAAGTCCATTACTCTAAGGTAGGCTACAGCTGCTATAGCCATAGTGGATGCATCTGAGAATACACACAATTCTCTTTGCTTCGTGCCAGACAAAGAAACAGGGACATATGACCTTTGAATGATACGTTGTTCAAGCTCTATTAATGAGTCCTTCCACAACTTCCACTGCATTTCTTTCTCCTTAGGCAGAGGCGTATCCTATTCACTTTGTTCGTGTTCAGTAGCAATTTCTCTCATAAGAGCCTTGCCTTGCATGGTTATGGGGGCTACAAATCCTAGGGGGTCATAAAGGCTGTTGACCGTGGACAAGACACCTCTTCTCATGAACGGCTTCTCTTCTCTGGATACTCTAAATGTAAAGCTGTTGGTTTTCAGATCCCAACTGAGCCCTAAACTTCTTTGAAGGGGCAGTAAATCTGTTCCTATATTCAGGTCCTTGAGGTCTTTTGCACGGTCCTCTGAGGGAAACGCTTCCATGACTTTGCTGCTGTTGGACGCTATTTTGTGTAACCTTATGTTAGATTCTGCTAACATCTCTCTTGTTCTTTTCAGGATGTCGATAGCCTCTTCATTGCTGGAGAAAGAAGCGAGTCCATCGTCCACATAAAAATTTCCCATGACAAACTGTTTGGCATCTGTGCCGTGCTCTTCTTCACCTTCCTGTGCTGCCCGTCTGCTTGTCTCAGGTTGTACATAGTTACAGCTGGAGAGGGGCTGTTCCCGAACACATGTACTTTCATCCTGTATTCTGTGACATCTTTGTTAAAGTCATTGTTTTCACAGGAACCTCAGGTAGTCTCTGTGATCTTTGCAGACAAGGAAACAGTAGAACATTTGTTGTACATCTGCGGTTACTGCAATGCGTTCTGATGAGGACTCCAAGGAGTGTATTATTCAAGTCGGGTCCACTGAGGAGGACATCGTTTAGGGAAAGGCCTTCATACTTTGCACTGGAGTCAAATACTACTCCTATTTGTCCTGGTTTCTGAGGATGGTACACTCCAAATATTGGTAAGTACCAACATTCTTGTTTTTTCTTTCAATGGTGGTGCTTTTTCAGCTTAACCACTGTCGAAGATCTTCTGCATGAAATCATGGAAGTGTTCCTTCATATCTGTCTTTCTGTCTAGAGTGTGTCGCAATGAGGTGAGGCGCTTCACTGCTTGTCCTTTCTTGTTAGGAAGGTGACGTTGGGGTGAACGGAATGGTAGAGGAGCTACCCAGCTGTTTGACTCATCTATAAAGACTTCTCTGTCCATGATTTCAAGGAAGAGGCTATCTTCAACAGATGGTGCTGGTTTGTCATCATCTCGCATTCTATCAAACACCTTGCCTCCAAGCTCATCTGTATCTTCAGATGAGGTGATAGCATCCATGTAACTCTGAACTTTCTGCTGTTGAGTTGGGTTGACTAGTCTCTCTTTAATCTGTATCCTGTTGTTACAGGGGCTAAGACATGATGTGCAGCCATTTTGCAACATGTTTGTTTTGTAGACATTCACTTTTGCCGGCTTGTGAGCTCCATCCAGACATGCATCACCAATGATGACCCATCCAAGGTCAAGACGTTGTGCAAATGGTGCATTGTGTGGCCCATTGTATTGCT
Source organism: Lithobates septentrionalis (assembly GCA_037952835.1). Classification (NCBI taxonomy): domain Eukaryota; kingdom Metazoa; phylum Chordata; class Amphibia; order Anura; family Ranidae; genus Lithobates; species Lithobates septentrionalis. The sequence goes on along the minus strand of JBBDGP010001160.1, from coordinate 99,301 downwards.
CTCTGACCTTGTGCACTCTCAGTATGTCTCTTCCAAGTAGAAGGATAATTGCAGCACCTGGGTCCAGTACTGAAATCTTGTCTGATACTTGCATCAGATGAGGGTAGTGACTAGGGATGAGCCGAACACCCCCCTGTTCGGTTCGCATCAGAACATGCGAACAGGAAAAAAGTTCGTTCGAACACGCGAACACCGTTAAAGTCTATGGGACACGAACATGAATAATCAAAAGTGCTAATTTTAAAGGATAATATGCAAGTTATTGTCATAAAAAGTGTTTGGGGACCTGGGTCCTGCCCCAGGGGACATGGATCAATGCAAAAAAAGTTTTAAAAACGGACGTTTTTTCAGGAGCAGTGATTTTAATAATGCTTAAAGTCAAACAATAAAAGTGTAATATCCCTTTAAATTTCGTACCTGGGGGGTGTCTATAGTATGCCTGTAAAGCGGCGCATGTTTCCTGTGTTTAGAACAGTCTGACAGCAAAATGACATTTTGAAGGAAAAAACTCATTTAAAACTACCCGCGGCTATTGCATTGCCGACAATACACATAGAAGTTCATTGATAAAAACGGCATTGGAATTCCCCAAAGGGGAACCCCGAACCAAAATTTAAAAAAAAAATGACGTGGGAGTCCTCCTAAATTCCATACCAGGCCCTTCAGGTCTGGTATGGATATTAAGGGGAACCCCGGCCAAAATTTTTTAAAAAAATGACGTGGGGTTCCCCCTAAATTCCATACCAGACCCTTCAGGTCTGGTATGGATTTTAAGGGGAACCCCGCGCCAAAAAAAACAAAAAAACGGCGTGGGGTCCCCCCAAGAATCCATACCAGACCCTTATCCAAGCACGCAACCTGGCAGGCCGCAGGAAAAGAGGGGGGGACGAGAGTGCGGCCCCCCCCTCCTGAACCGTACCAGGCCACATGCCCTCAACATTGGGATTGTGCTTTGGGGTAGCTCCCCAAAACACCTTGTCCCCATGTTGATGAGGACAAGGGCCTCATCCCCACAACCCTGGCCGGTGGTTGTGGGGGTCTGCGGGCGGGGGGCTTATCGGAATCTGGAAGCCCCCTTTAACAAGGGGACCCCCAGATCCCGGCCCCCCCCCCCTGTGTGAAATGGTAAGGGGGTACTTACCCCTACCATTTCACTAAAAAACTGTCAAAAATGTTAAAAATGACAAGAGACAGTTTTTGACAATTCCTTTATTTAAATGCTTCTTCTTTCTTCTATCTTCCTTCATCTTCTGGTTCTTCTGGTTCTTCTGGCTCTTCTGGTTCTTCCTCCGACGTTCTCGTCCAGCATCTTCTCCGCGGCGTCTTCTATCTTCTTCTCCTCGGGCCGCTCCGCACCCATGGCATGGGGGGAGGCTCCCGCTCTTCTCTTCTTCTTTTCTTCTCTTCTTCTCTTCTTCTCTTCTTCATTTTCTTCTCCGGGCCGCTCCGCAATCCATGCTGGCATGGAGGGAGGCTCCCGCTGTGTGACGGCGCTCCTCGTCTGACAGTTCTTAATTAACGGGGGGCGGGGCCACCCGGTGACCCCGTCCCCCTCTGACGCACGGTGACTTGACAGGACTTCCCTGTGACATCACGGGGAATGCCACAGGGAAGTCCCGTCATGTCCTGTGCGTCAGAGGGGGGCAGGGTCACCGGGTGGCCCCGCCCCCCGTTATTTAAGAACTGTCAGACGAGGAGCGCCGTCACACAGCGGGAGCCTCCCTCCATGCCAGCATGGATTGCGGAGCGGCCCGGAGAAGAAAATGAAGAAGAGAAGAAGAGAAGAGCGGGAGCCTCCCCCCCATGCCATGGGTGCGGAGCGGCCCGAGGAGAAGAAGATAGAAGACGCCGCGGAGGAGATGCTGGACGAGAACGCCGGAGGAAGAACCAGAAGAGCCAGAAGAACCAGAAGATGAAGGAAGATAGAAGAAAGAAGAAGCATTTAAATAAAGGAATTGTCAAAAACTGTCTCTTGTCATTTTTAACATTTTTGACAGTTTTTTAGTGAAATGGTAGGGGTAAGTACCCCCTTATCATTTCACACAGGGGGGGGTGGGATCTGGGGGTCCCCTTGTTAAAGGGGGCTTCCAGATTCCGATAAGCCCCCCGCCCGCAGACCCCCACAACCACCGGCCAGGGTTGTGGGGATGAGGCCCTTGTCCTCATCAACATGGGGACAAGGTGTTTTGGGGGGCTACCCCAAAGCACCCTCCCAATGTTGAGGGCATGTGGCCTGGTACGGTTCAGGAGGGGGGGCCGCACTCTCGCCCCCCCCTCTTTTCCTGCGGCCTGCCAGGTTGCGTGCTCGGATAAGGGTCTGGTATGGATTTTTGGGGGGACCCCACACCATTTTTTTTTTTTTGGGCGCGGGGTTCCCCTTAAAATCAATACCAGACCTGAAGGGTCTGGTATGGAATTTAGGAGGAACCCCACGTCATTTTTTTTTAAATTTTGGCCGGGGTTCCCCTTAATATCCATACCAGACCTGAAGGGCCTGGTATGGAATTTAGGAGGACTCCCACATCATTTTTTTTTTTTTAATTTTGGTTCGGGGTTCCCCTTTGGGGAATTCCAATGCCGTTTTTATCAATGAACTTCTATGTGTATTGTCGGCAATGCAATAGCCGCGGGTAGTTTTAAATGAGTTTTTTCCTTCAAAATGTCATTTTGCTGTCAGACTGTTCTAAACACAGGAAACATGCGCCCCTTTACAGGCATACTATAGACACCCCCCAGGTATGAAATTTAAAGGGATATTACACTTTTATTGTTTGACTTTAAGCATTATTAAAATCACTGCTCCTGAAAAAACGGCCGTTTTTAAAACTTTTTTTGCATTGATCCATGTCCCCTGGGGCAGGACCCAGGTCCCCAAACACTTTTTTATGACAATAACTTGCATATTAGCCTTTAAAATTAGCACTTTTGATTTCTCCCATAGACTTTTAAAGGGTGTTCCGCGGCATTCGAATTTGCCGCGAACACCCCAAATTGTTCGCTGTTCGGCGAACTTGCGAACAGCCAATGTTCGAGTCGAACATGAGTTCGATTCGAACTCAAAGCTCATCCCTAGTAGTGACATGCAATTTCAGGTGTGGGTATCTCTGATCTATCATCTGCTATCATATCACATTCTAAGAGAGTGGGCAGATTCATCTGCATTTTCCCATCTAATGACTCGATGATGTAGTTGTTTGCTGTCCTCCCTGATGTCTCCACAACTCCTGAACATGTCTTCAAAGTATACGGAGTTGGACTTCCTCTGTCACCGAGGAGGTCAAAGAACTCTGTTCTTGCCAATGATCTTTTACTTTGTTCATCTAAGACCACATACATTCTGATTGCCTTCTCTCTGAGGCCTGCAGGATACACCTTGACTAAACATATCTTGGAGCATGATCTAAATGTGTTTGTGCAGATCTCAGTGCACTTTGAGGTTAATGCTGGTAATGCACTCTTTTTTTCTCCCCACCATGATCTTGGGTTACTGGATTCTCTGTTTTCCATGGTCCTGGGTGTAAAGCAGACAGATGGTTGTCATTATTGCATTCTTTACATCGAACTGTTTTCACACAGTCTTTAGCAAGATGTTGAGTTGAACCACAGCATCTGAAACAAATGCGCTTGTCCTTAAGATAAGATGTGCGCTCCTCTATTGTCTTGCTTCTGAAACTGCAACATTTTCTCAGAGGATGAGGCTTGTTATATAGTGGACACTACTTATCTGGGTCCTCAATTTGCATTCCTGAGCTTTTATCCTGGTTGGCCTCAAACTCAGTCAGTACTTCTGTCTTCCGTACAGACACTGTTGCTCTGCTTTCTTTATTGTGCACTGAAGGTTGTTTCTCTCTCTTTACAGAACTGGAGCCTCCCATGTTCAAAAAGGTGAAGCTTGGGTCATTGCGTATTTTAGCTTGATTCACAATGAATTTGGCGAGGAAGGGTAAAGGTGGAAATGCCACCTGATGATCTTCCTTGTATTTTGATGCTTGCGTGATCCATCTTTCTTGTAAGCTGTAAGGAAGCTTCTCGATTACGGTTTTGACTCCACGTGCTGTATCCAAATATGAGAGGCCTGGCAGGTATCCAGCCCAGCCTTTGCCGCCTCCAGCTCTAAAAGTATGTCACCAAGCTCTCTCAGCTTCTGGTTGTCTTTGTTTGTTATTTTTGGATAATTTTCAATTTTCTTCAGAATTGCATCTTCAATTACTTCTTGTGACCCATAGCAGTCTTCCAATCTCTGCCATACCATTGTAAGCCCTGCTGTCGCATCATGAACATGTACTGACCTGATTCTTTTGGCTTGCTCAGTGGACTCTGGTCCGAGCCATTTGGAGAGTAGGTCAAGCTTTTCCCTGTCTGTCAGATTTAAGTCTTGGGTGCTGCTTAGAAAAGATGACTTCCAGGCCCAATAGTTTTCTAGACGGTCATCAAACTTCAGGAGACCAGAGCTCAACATTTCTCAGTGTATCAAGTATTTTGTCACATCTGTGGCTCCTGCTGCCTCAGGTGGGCATTTTCTGGGAACAAACACAGGGCATGTCTGTGACTGGTAAGACTGTGGGGGTGCTTGGTTAAATCCACTATAGTCGTGTGGTTGTTCTCGTTTACTGCAAGTCTTTCTGCTTTAGGCTGGATTTATATTTTCCCAAGGAGAGATTATGTCACCATTTGTTTGATTTTGTGAAGGGCCAACAGATTGGTCTCTGAGTATGTAACTACTTGGCTTGTTATAGTAAAGTTCTGGTTCAGTCTTCGAGCGATATAAAAGTTGTTTGCTGCTAGCGGGACCCTTGATGATTCTAATGCATCATTGGACTGTTGATCAGTGTCCATGGTCGCATGCAATTGTACATACTCACAGGTGCGTTGGATTGCACTGAGTGGTGTCATCTGGGTATCTATCACAGAGTGCTCTCTGTACTGTTCTTTGGCTTGAATGTCTAGAGCTAGTGCTCTTGGACCTGGCAGATTCAGCACTAGCTGACTCTGACTCTAGAGCTTGTGCAGTGTGACCTGTTAGTTGGCACAATCTGTATGCTTTCCTCTGCTTGTGTATGCTGAGGGATGACTGGTGTAGTATCCTTGTCTGTGTGCTGCATGATGAAACAGATCACTTCTTTGTAGTGTCTGTGGCTGTAGAGGTTAGCTGATGATGAGCAGAATGAATCCACTCTTCTTTAGACTAGGTCCGCTGTGTTAAAAGTCTTTTTACTGCCCTCACAATGTGTTCAAAGTACAAGGCTTGGCAGACAGCTAATAGCTTTCCAATAAAGACTCAGGAGGAAGGGCTAATAGTTGTAATCTTCACTGAGAATAAGTTTTTTGTAAAACTGAAAAACACAAATTATAAAAATATGCATTAGCATTTAACATTACATCACAGATGCAAATAGTAACAGGCATGCTACAATACTGTTAAGGCACTAGCTAGCAAAAATGTGGCCTAGCTGAATGAACTTCCTGACAGAAACATCCCACCAAACACACATATAAAATGTAGTTGAATTAGTAGAACATATACTAATTAATTGAAAACTAATGACAGCCTACTTACAGACTTATGCTTCCATGGCCAGTTTTAAGAAATAGTGGAGGTCTTTAACATGCTTCCTTCGCTGTAGAAAGATTATCTGATATGTCTGCTGGGCAGGAAGTGGGCGTAATATACTAGTTAAGGTGGAAAGATCTCGCGCATAAAATCTATTCACACATAATGTAAATGACTAATAATGAAAAATTGACAAAATTATTATGTGGGAATACTGTGGAAAAAATAAACATGAAATATCACAATAATCCGTATATATAAATACAAAGCCAAAGTGATAACAACAAAACCTGGGGAATGCCCAGGAAAAAACTCCAAGCCTACTTACCACCAGCTCGCAGACAACCAATTAACCTAACAGTACGCGTTAAAAACAGGGGTTCAGTCCGCACGCATTTACAAATGCATGCGTAAGCCACAGGGCCACGTCACGGCACCCTGTAATCAGTGGTCCTAACACTAAAAATTTGGATGTCCCCACAGTGGAGGCACATGCATTCTGATGGTTAAGTGAGGGCAGGTGGACTGAAGGGAGCCCACCCCTTCTTAAAGGTACAGGACACACCAGACACCCAGCAAATAGCACAATGGCTGCAAAGGTGCTGGTGAGTTGCTGAACCAATACACAAAGTGAACTGTGCTAAGTATCAATGTATCAAGGATAGAGTTCATAAAGTGAACAAGTGAATGGCTGAATTTGGCTGTGAAGCTTCATAAGTAATCTGGAATCGAATTTAATTAATAGATGGGTAAAAGTTCATGCAGGTCTTCATGAAAAATATCCCAATAGCATTGGGCTCTCAGAACTCTCACCTTAAAACCGATAAAATCAGGCATCATTAGGTGTCTTATATTGGGGCTGCATGTTGTATCTCAGTGGTGTTCAGGTATTCCCATCTGTGGCTTAGTTCTTTTCCTTCCCGTTCCCGGCTTAGTTCTTTTCCTTCCCGTTCCCGACTTAGTTCTTCTCCTTCTTTTCCTTCCCGTTCTTCATAAAATGGATATGCCTATTAGAGCAAATTCCACCAAGGCTCAACCGGCCCGGTGGAAAAGAGAAGGAGAAAAAAGAAAGCCTCCAATGGTGTAGTATTAAGATGAGTAAGCAAGCTTTATTTACAGGCTAAAAAGGTGGTCTCTTACATTTAAAAACAATAAAAATTGCATATACAGAAGAAGCGGCGTTTGGGGCGCCTCCTTACGTGACTTCCGGTTTACGTCTGCTCTCCGCCACGCCCTACGCGTTACGTCACCGCTCGTGACTTCATCTGGGGAACCGGATTGGTCAGAGAGGGATGTCTTTAATCAGACAAATTTCTTGATTTAAAGATCAGCCTGAGACGGCTGATGGTTACATATTACAAAGGATTTTCCTTGGCATTTCCTTGGCATTTTTGCTGCCCTCAGTCTCAGGCTGATCTTTAAATCAAGAAATTTGGCTGTTTGAAGACATCCCTCTCTGACCAATCCGGTTCCCCAGATGAAGTCACGAGCGGTGATGTAACGCGTAGGGCGTGGCGAAGAGCAGACATAAACCGGAAGTCACGTAAGGAGGCGCCCCAGATGCTGCTCCTTCTGTATATGCAATTTTTATTGTTTTTAAATGTAAGAGACCACCTTTTAGCCCGTAAATAAAGTTTGCTTACTCATCTTAATACTACACCATTGGAGGCTTTCTTTTTTCTCCTTCTCTTTTCAACCGGGCTGGTTGAGCCTTGGTGGAATTTGCTCTAATAGGCATATCCATTTTATGAAGAACGGGAAGGAAAAGAACTAAGCCACCACTAACAGATAGGAATACCTGAACACCACTGAGATACAACATGCAGCCCCAATATAAGACACCTAATGATGCCTGATTTTATCGGTTTTAAGGCGAGAGTCCGATGCTATCGGGATATTTTTCATGAAGACCTGCATGAACTTTTACCCATCTATCATTTAAATTCGATTCCAGCTTACTTATGAAGCTTTACAGCCAAATTCAGCCATTCACTTGTTCACTTTATGAACTCTATCCTTGATACATTGATACTAAGCACAGTTCACTTTGGCTTTGTATTTATATATACGGATTATTGTGATATTTCATGTTTATTTATTCCACAGTATTCCCACATAATAAATTTGTTTGTCAATTTTTCATTATTAGTCATTTACATTATGTGTGAATAGATTTTATGTGCGAGATCTTTCCACCTTAACTATTTCATCGAAGTGTAATGTGAACAATTTTTTTGATTTTGCTGCTGTCTGTGTAAGACATCATCACATAATAATATTTGCAGTTATTACCCATCATCACTTTTTTTGTCACTTTCCATACATTCCAAACTGCTTGCGGGTTTAATGTAATGTCGGGTCCTGGCAATATGGATGAAAATCAGTGAGACAAACAGCATGGGTACCCCCCAGTCCCTGTAGGTTTGTTGTTAAGTAGAATCTGTTTGTAATTTTCAACGGGTACATTTTTAACATGTTTAGCTCCAGCCAAAAAATCTTTTTTAAGCTTTTTGGAAAACATAGGGAAGGGTTATCACCCCTGTGACATTTGTTTTGCTGTCTTTCCTCCTCTTCAGAAGATTTCACCTCACTTTTTGTCCCAATGACAAATGTTTTTTGAAAATTTGGTTTTTTTTGTGGAACAAGGATTGGAAAGCATCAGTGGAAAGGAGAAACGTTTTTCCCATATTAACTCTTACAGGAGAGAATTTCCCTTCCTAGGGGTAGATTTCATCTCACTTCCTGTTGTCTCCTTCCGTTTGCAAGTAGGAGTCGTTTGTAAGTTAGATGTTTGAAAGTAGGGGCCTGCCCTATATACTCAGCAGAAATTTGGGCTTTAGGTGTTGTTGTGGTCACAACACTGTAAGCCCTCACAGGGCCCTGCTGTGAAATATTAGATCAAGAATTGTAATTACATGCCCCTGTTGAATAAGGGCAGAAAAATTGGGCCTTTGGTGGTGGTGGTGGTGGTGGTGCTGGTGCCACAACACTGTATGTCCTCACTCGCTCTTGGTGGGTGCAGAAATGGGCCCTGCTGTGAAATATTAGATCAAGAATTGTAATTACATGCCCCTGTTGAACAGGGGCTGAAAAATTAGGCCTTAGGCACTGGTGCTGGTGCCACAACATTGCAACCCCTCACAGATACTCTAGTTGTAACGCAGAAACGAGCCCTGCTGCAAAGTATTGCATCAAAAATTGTAATTACATGCCCCTGTTAAACAGGGGCTGAAAAATTGGGCCTTAGGCACTGGTGGTGGCGCCCATAACCAAAAATGTTCTTAGAAGCTATCAGCGTGATGATTGAGGAGGAAGAGGATAATTACTCAGGGATAGTCACTCAGCATCAGCATAGGCATACTTTGAAGGGATCTGAGATTTAAAAAAAAAAACAATTCGGTTACATCAGCATCAGGTGCTTGGTAGCTGGTGGTGATCCAAGACTGATTCGTTTTTATGAAGGTCAGTCGATCGACCGAGTCCGTGGACAGACGCACCCTGTGATCGGTTACAAAGCCTCCAGCAGCACTGAATGTGCGTTCCGAAAGAACGCTGGATGCAGGACAGGCCAGTAGCTCAATTGCATACTGTGCAAGCTCTGGCCAGTGATCCATCCTCAAGACCCAGTAACCCAGAGGATTTTCGGGGTGAAAGGTGTCCAAGTCAGATCTTGCCCCTAGGTATTCCTGCACCATGTAAAACAGACGCTGGCGATGGTTGCTGGAACCGATCATACCTTGGGGCTGCGGACCAAAAAATTGTCTGAACGCATCGGTCAGACGGCCACCTTCTCCACCGCTCCTTCTTTGACTGACCGAAGCCTCGGCAACATGTTGTCCAGAAACAGGAGTTTGTAACCTCCTAGTCTCTGGAAACGCGTTGCACAGACCTTTCTGCAAGGCCTCCCGAAGATGTTTCATCCTCTGCTCCCTCTGCGATGGCAAGATAAGGTCCGCAACCTTACCCTTGTAACGTGGATCAAGGAGGGTTGCCAGCCAGTATTGGTCCTTCTACTTGATACCACAAATACGAGGATCCTTACGCAGGCTTTGCAGGAGGCCATGCAGCGTAGGTTTGCTGAGGCATTCGGTCCGGAGTCCTCTGGGTCACTAGGGACGACATGGTCCGCAGCCACCTCCTCCCAGCCACGTACAAGTCCATGTGTTTCTTGGGACTGATCCCTTAAAGACTGCTGCTGATGCTGAGTGCCAGGCTCCACCTCCATACTGACACAATCTTCCTCCTCCTCCTCCTCCTCGTCCTCTTCCTGTGTGATCGGCGGGCACGCAGGAACACTGTCTGGATAAAGGGGGCCTTGAGAGCTAAGGAAGTCCTCCTCTTCCTGCCTCTGTTCTGCCTCAAGTGCCCTGTCCATTATTCCACGCAGCGTGTGCTCCAACAGGTGGACAAGGGGGACAGTGTCACTGATGCATGCACTGTCACTGCTCACCATCCTCGTGGCCTCCTCAAATGGTGACAGGACAGTGCATGCATCCCTGATCATGGCCCACTGGCGTGGGGAAAAAAAACCAAGCTCCCCTGACCCTGTCCTGGTGCCATAGTCGCACAGGTACTCATTGATGGCCCTCTGCTGCATGTGCAGCCACTGCAGCATGGCCAACGTTGAGTTCCACCTGGTGGGCATGTCACAGATTAGGTGGTTCTTGGGCAGGTTAAACTTCTTTTGGAGGTCCGCCAGCCGAGCACTGGCATTATATGACCGGCGGAAATGCACACAGACTTTCCTGGCCTGCCTCAGGACATCCTGTAAGCCCCGGTACCTGCCCAAGAACCGCTGCACCACCAAGTTAAGGACGTGAGCCAAACAGGGCACATGGGTCATTTGTCCCTGTCGGAGGGCAGAGAGGAGGTTGGTGCCATTGTCGCAAACCACCATTCCTGCCTTAAGTTGGCGTGGCGTCAACCACCTCTGAACCTGCTCCTGCAGAGCTGACAGAACCTCTGCCCCAGTGTGACTCCTGTCCCTCAAGCACACCAGCTCAAGCACCGCATGGCATCTTTTGGCCTGCGTACTTGCGTAGCCCCTTGAACGGCTACGGTGCACCGCTGGTTCCCGAGGACAAAGCACAGGAAGAGGCCATGGAGGAAGAAGAAGAGGAGGGGGTGGAGGAGAGAGGTGTGTCACAATCATTAGCATTTTGGAGGCGTGGTGGCGGAACAACCTCCAACACTACTGCACCTTGTCCTGCATCCTTCCCAGCTGCCAGCAGAGTCACCCAATGCGCCGTGAAACTTAGGTAACGTCCCTGTCCATGCCTGCTGGACCATGAGTCAGTGGTAATATGCACCTTACCGCTGACCGCCCTGTCCAGCGAGGCATGGACATTGCCTTCCACATGCCGGTAGAGAGTCGGAATCGCCTTCCATGAGAAAAAGTGGCGTTTGGGTACCTGCCACTGAGGAACCGCACATTCCACAAACTCACGGAAGGGGGCAGAGTCTACCAACTGATAAGGCAGCAGTTGAAGTGCTAGCAATTTTGCCAAGCTAGCATTCAACCGCTGGGCATGTGGATGGCTGGGAGCAAACTTCTTTCGGCGGTGCAGCAGCTGGGGCAGGGAAATTTACCTGGTACAATCTGACGTTGGTGTACCAAAAGCAGATTGCCCACAAGTACTTGGCTGTGACACACCTAATTCTACACCTTCATTCCTCTCAGTGCAGGTCTCAGAGAGGACTGAAGGTCTAGTGGGGTTGGAGATCTCAGCTGATGAGGAGCAAGGAGTGGTCCTCTTTGTTCTTTGGTGTGGGTCTTTTAGATACGCTTGCCAACGAACTGCATGGCAGGACAACATATTTTTGGTCAAGCATGTGGTACCCAAGCGGAAGATGTTTTGGCCACGCGAGATACGCTTGAGACATATGTTGCAAATAGCAGCGGTGCGATCTGATGCACTCGTCTCAAAAAAGGCCCACACCAAAGAACTTTTTGAATAACACGCAGACACTGCAGCGTCCTGCACATGTGGAGCTTTGGGGTGTGATGCAGTCAATGTGCTGCCCTTAGGCTGGCCCCTGGAGGGCATCCTGCCTCGTTGGTGATGTGCTGCCTCCTCCTCTCTCCTATCAGGCACCCACGTTGAGTCAGTGACCTCATCATCCCCTCCCTCCTCATCACTGGAGCAAACCTGGCAGTATGCTGCAGCAGGGGGGAGCATGACTGCCAGATTGCTGTCCTTCTTGGGCACCCCCTCTGTCCGTGCTCACGTTACTGCCTTCATCGAGCTCAGTATCATCATCAGAGCCTTCCAAACGCTGGGCATCCTCCTGGAGCATGTACCCAACACTGTGGTCAAACAGTTCGAGGGACTCCTCAGAAGGACATGGTGGGGCTAGGGAAGGAGTCACTGATGACATTGAGCCAAGGGAAGAGGCCGCTGCTTTGCCAGACAAAGTACCCTGGGCATGGGTGGATGAGGATGAGAACGGCTTGGTCATCCACTCGACCAAGTCTTCCGCATGTTGCGGATCAACACAGTCAGCTGCCGAAAAAAAGGCCAAGCGTGTCCCACGGCAACGTGCTGATGAGGATGCACCGTCTCCACGACCAGCACTAGACACAGAGCCTGCTTGCCTTCTCTTATTGGCTTGTGACTTGACTGCCTCTCCTTCTTGGCCTTCCAGACATACTAATGGCCTGTAGCTGCACTAAGCTGGGATATATATATATATATATATATATATATATATATATATTGTAGCAGAGCGTCCCAGAGAGAGCCAGGAAAAGTCCTGTTCGGGGTTTATACATCTCCCAGGCTCCTCTCATACAGGTTCAGGGATCTCTGATCCATGGTCCAGTTCAGTTCTTGGTCCTCTCCCCCAGGCTAATTTAAGCTCACCTGAGCAAGACAGCCCTTGCTCTTGGCCTGGGATACTCAGAACTTCTGTGTAAGAGAGCAAAAAGGTATGTGGAAGCTGACAAGCTGTAGGCTTGCTCAGCTTAATAGTTAGGATCTGTAAATATTGTTTAGTTAGTGCCGAGACACGGCTAGGTTTTGTTTTGGCTATTTTTGTTCCTATTTGTTTCTTTTGGAACACTGTACAGCACCTGTATATAGACTTGTAAATATCACAAATAAACACCGCACTGTTTGTCACTATTCCACTGGATTTGGTATCTGTGCCTGAAAGACCACTCATCCCAGGGAGCTTTGTGCCTGCTACCTGTCCCCCAGGTTACATATGGTGGAGACTGCGACCAGCTGTAGTAAGTTACTACTTAAAAGGCCAGTACCTAGAGTGACTAAACATGGAGGAAATCCTAAAACAATTGGTGATATCCAATGCTGCACAGCAACAATCCAATGCTGCACAGCAACAAGCAAACGCTGCACTGCATCAAGCAAACGCTACACAGCAGCAAACAAACGCTATCGCACAGGAGCAAACCAAGGCGCTGTGCCAACAGATTGGTGCTGTACAGGAGCTATCGCAGAGGCTGTTTGAACAGCTAGCCACTGATGCAAAAGAGGATAGGAAAACCCTGGCTGCGGTTGTAGAGACGCTTGCACAGTGGTCACCTGCTAAAGTTAATGTTGTTGGAGACAAGCCCTCAGCCATCCATGTGGGTCGTTTTCTTTCCAAGATGACTGCAGATGATGATCCAGAGGCCTTTCTCTTAACCTTTGAACGGACCGCTGAGAGGGAAGGTTGGCCCAAAACCCAGTGGGCAGGACTGGTCGCCCCCTTGCTGTCTGGAGAATCGCAGAAGGCCTACTATGATTTGGAGTCAGCAGAAGTAGGAGACTATGAAAAGGTCAAGCGGGAAATCCTGGCGCGACTTGGTGTCACCTTGGCAGTTCGAGCACAGCGGGTCCACAGCTGGTTCTTCCAAGACGAGAGGCCCCCAAGATCGCAGATGTTCGACCTAATTCACTTGGTGAGGAAATGGCTACAGCCGGAGTCCCTGTCTGGGCCACAAATAGTGGAGCGTGTGGTCATGGACCAGTTCCTGAGGTCACTACCAGTTCCCCTGCAGAAGTGGGTGAGTCAAGGAGACCCCAACTCGGCGGACAACCTCGTGGAACTTGTTGAAAGGTACTTTGCTGCAGAGAACCTGGTCACCACCCCTACAGCCGCACGGACTTTCCGCCCAAAGCCACGGTCTCCCCAGGCAACCGGTAAGACTGTTCCAGGGGAAGTGGGTGGTAAGCATGGCAAGGAAATAGGGGGGAGGATTTTTGGTGCCAGGACTGAAGTTTGGCGTCCCAAACAAGGGAAGCTACTGCCTGTCAGCAAACCCAACTGGGGAAACATCAGGTGTTTTCGTTGCCAAGAACTGGGACATGTTGCAGCAAACTGTCCATTGACAGATGAACCAATGCAGTGCGATCTGTCCATTAGAAGGCAGTCTATGTTTGCTGCTGTTTCATGCGCTGCAGCACCAAGTATGGGAAAACACATGTGCCAAATGACTGTTAATAATAAGCCTATTACGGCCTTGCTAGACTCTGGAAGTCTAGTGACTTTGGTTACAGCTGAGATGGTTGACACTGTGAATTTGCATGCTAAAAAAATTGCTGTGATCTGTGTACATGGGGATACCCGCGAGTATCCTATAGCCACTGTTCAGTTTAAAACTGGCTTAGGTACGGTGACCCATCCGGTCGGACTTGTGCCCCACTTGGTGCACGAGGCCATCATTGGTAGGGACTTCCCTAAGTTTTGGGAACTGTGGGATCGTCCCGACCCGGTCGCAGTAGCTGACTCAGTGACAGAGCCAGAACTCCTGGCCGCTACTGAAAATGTGGGTACAGGGGACTCTTCTCAGTGCTCCCCGGGTTTTCCTTTCTCAGTTATGGCAGGAGAGCTGGAGGAGCCTGAGGAGGTCCCCACACCCAGTGGAGCTGGACAGCCATCTGCTGAATCTGAGCCTACGTTGGAGTTTGCTGACCTTAATGTACACAAGGAAAATTTTGGTACTGAGCAGAGAAAAGACCCAACCCTTGCCAGGGCCTGGGAAAATGTAATGGTGATTAATGATGTACCTGTCGAATCAGGGGACAGGCTCTGTTTTCCTTATTTTAGCAGCAATGAGGATTTATTGTATCGTGTATGTAAAAAAAAATGATGAAGTGGTGGAACAGTTGGTGGTCCCTAAGCCATACAGACGGGTGGTGTTGGAACTTGCCCATGGGCACTTGCTAGGAGGTCATTTAGGGGTTGAGAAAACTACTGAAAGGGTGTTGCGCAGGTTTTATTGGCCCGGAATACAGAAGGATATTGAGAATTATTGTCAATCCTGTCCTGTGTGTCAGATGCCAGCCCCACTACAACACTTCCGAAGTCCTTTAGTGCCCTTGCCCATTATTGAAGTGCCCTTTGAGAGGATTGCCATGGACCTTGTGGGTCCACTCCCCAAGTCTGCCCGAGGTCATCAGCATATCCTCGTAATCATGGATTATGCTACCCGTTACCCAGAGGCAATTCCCTTACGCACCGCGTCTGCTAAAAACATTGCCAAAGAGCTGTTTATGGTGTTCAGTCGTGTTGGAATCCCTAAAGAAGTCCTTACAGACCAGGGCACCCCATTTATGTCACGAATAACTAGAGAGCTGTGCAAGTTATTTAAGGTGACGCAATTGCGAACCTCGGTGTACCATCCTCAAACGGATGGCTTGGTGGAACGCTTCAATAAAACATTAAAGAGCATGTTAAAAAAGGTTGTTGACAAGGATGGGAAAAACTGGGACTTCCTGATACCATACTTGATGTTTGCCATCAGGGAGGTTCCCCAGTCCTCCACGGGGTACTCTCCCTTTGAGTTGCTTTATGGGAGACACCCTCGGGGACTCTTGGACATAGCCAAAGAAACTTGGGAGGGGGAGCAGACACCCCATAAAAGTGTCATTGAGCATATCGCTCAAATGCAGGACAGGATTGCAGCAATCATGCCGTTGGTAAAAGAACACTTACTGCAGGCCCAAACAGCTCAACAGAGGATATACAACAGGGGGGCCCAACTCCGTGTTTTCTCACCTGGTGATAGGGTCCTGGTGTTAGTTCCCACTGTTGAGAGCAAGTTCCTGGCTAAGTGGCAGGGTCCCTTTGAAGTAATTGAAAGAGTTGGGGAGGTCAATTACAAAATATATCAACCAGGAAAAAGGAAGCCCGAACAGATTTACCACATAAACCTGTTAAAGCCCTGGAAGGATAGACTGGCGTTAACTGCGAGGTCCCTCCCGGTAACGCCTAAGGGTACTGAGTCTCCTCTGATCCCTGAGGTCACGATTCCAGACACCCTGTCATATTCTCAAAAGCAGGAAACTAGAGAATTCCTGATAAGAAATAGAGAGAAATTTTCAGAGTTACCTGGCACGACTTCAGCAGTTCAGCATGATATTGTTACTGAACCTGGGGTCCGTGTCAAGCTAAAACCATACCGAATTCCTGAAGCGAGGAGAAAGGACATCAGCGAGGAAGTTAAAAGAATGTTGGAGCTAGATGTCATTGAGGAATCCAATAGTGACTGGTCTAGCCCCATCGTGTTAGTCCCAAAACCGGATGGCACTTGGAGGTTCTGTAATGACTTCAGGAAGCTTAATGCAGTGACAAAGTTTGACACGTACCCAATGCCCAGAGTGGACGAACTTATAGACCGACTTGGCAAGGCTCGCTATCTGACCACTTTGGACTTGACAAAAGGTTATTGGCAAATACCCCTGACTGGTAGCGCCAAAGAGAAGACTGCATTTGTGACCCCAGAGGGTTCCTTTCAATATAAAAAAATGCCTTTTGGCTTGCAAAATGCCCCCGCCACATTTCAGAGGGCCATGGACAGGACTCTAAGACCCCACCGACAATATGCAGCAGCATATCTAGATGACATAGTGGTACATAGCACTGACTGGGAGTCTCACTTGCCCCGGGTCCAGGCTGTCCTTGATTCCCTCTTCAAAGAAGGTTTTACAGCAAATCCAAAAAAATGTGCCATTGGTCTAGAGGAAGCCAAGTATTTGGGCTACACTATTGGGCGTGGTGTAATAAAACCTCAAGTGAATAAAATAGAAGCCATCCAGGAATGGCCACGTCCTGCAAACAAGAAGCAGGTCAGGGCCTTTCTTGGCATTGCGGGGTATTATAGAAGATTTATCCCAAATTTTGCAACTATAGCTGCCCCACTGACAGACCTTACGAAAGGGAGAGACTCTGTAATGGTGAAATGGTCCTCAGTAGCAGAGGAATCTTTCCAAGTCCTGAAGAAGGCTCTTTGTGCACAACCAGTACTGTACTCCCCCGATTTCTCCAAAGATTTTTTGGTTCAGACGGATGCGTCTGATGTTGGTATCGGGGCAGTACTATCACAGGTACACAATGGGGAAGAACACCCTGTGGTGTACCTAAGCAGAAAGCTCAACGACCATGAGCAAAGGTATGCAGTCATTGAAAAGGAGTGTTTAGCCATAAAGTGGGCCGTGGACGCACTCAGGTACTATTTGTTAGGACGCCAGTTTGAGTTAATAACTGACCATGCTCCTCTGAAATGGATGGCCCAAAAGAAGGAGACTAATAGACGGGTGAACCGGTGGTTTTTGGCTCTACAGGATTACTCATTCACTGTAAAACACAGACCAGGTGTTGAGATGGGGAATGTAGATGCCCTGTCCCGTGTTCACTCCTGTTGGGCTACAGGTGTTCCAACCCTGGGGTTGAAACAAGGGGGGAGGATATGTAGCAGAGCGTCCCAGAGAGAGCCAGGAAAAGTCCTGTTCGGGGTTTATACATCTCCCAGGCTCCTCTCATACAGGTTCAGGGATCTCTGATCCATGGTCCAGTTCAGTTCTTGGTCCTCTCCCCCAGGCTAATTTAAGCTCACCTGAGCAAGACAGCCCTTGCTCTTGGCCTGGGATACTCAGAACTTCTGTGTAAGAGAGCAAAAAGGTATGTGGAAACTGACAAGCTGTAGGCTTGCTCAGCTTAATAGTTAGGATCTGTAAATATTGTTTAGTTAGTGCCGAGACACGGCTAGGTTTTGTTTTGGCTATTTTTGTTCCTATTTGTTTCTTTTGGAACACTGTACAGCACCTGTATATAGACTTGTAAATATCACAAATAAACACCGCACTGTTTGTCACTATTCCACTGGATTTGGTATCTGTGCCTGAAAGACCACTCATCCCAGGGAGCTTTGTGCCTGCTACCTGTCCCCCAGGTTACAATATATATATATATATATATATATATATATATATATATATATATATATATATGTACTGATACTGCAGCTAGCAAAATCAACTGCCTGCCTGTAGTATGAGAACACCACCAACCTGCTACAGGTAGCTTTAGCTGAACACTGTGCAGAGCTCGCAAAAAAGTAACTTGTAGGTTTAGCTGAACACTGTGAGGTGGACGCACCACACTAACTTGTAGGTTTAGCTGAACACTGTGAGCAGGATGCACCCCACTAACTTGTAGGTTTAGCTGAACACTGTGAGCAGGACGCACAGCACTAACTTGTAGGTTTAGCTGAACACTGTGAGCAGGACGCACAGCACTAACTTGTAGTTTTAGCTGAACACTGTGAGCAGGACCCACCGCACTAACTTCTAGGTTTAGCTGAACACTGTGAGGTGGACGCACCGCACTAACTTGTAGTTTTAGCTGAACACTTTGAGCAGGACGCACCGCACTAACTTGTAGCTTTAGATGAACACTGTGCACAGGTCTCACTACACTAACTTGTAGGTTTAGCTGAACACTGTGAGCAGGACGCACAGCACTAACTTGTAGTTTTAGCTGAACACTGTGAGCAGGATGCACCGCACTAACTTATAGGTTTAGCTGAACACCGTGAGGTGGACGCACCGCACTAACTTGTAGTTTTAGCTTAACACTGTGAGCAGGACGCACCGCACTAACTTGTAGGTTTAGCTGAACACTGTGAGGTGGATGCACCACACTAACTTGTAGGTTTAGCTGAACACTGTGAGCAGGACGCACCCCACTAACTTGTAGGTTTAGCTGAACACTGTGAGCAGGACGCACCCCACTAACTTGTAGGTTTAGCTGAACACTGTGAGCAGGACACACTGCACTAACTGTAAATAGTCTAGCTGCCTGACTGTGGTACTAATAGGATCAAAAGAACACCAGCAATTTTCTTCAGGTAGCTGTAAATACTGTAACAAGACAAGCCTGCCTGTCAGTAAGAAGATAACAGGAACAGATCTAGCTGAACACTGTGAGCAGGATGCACTGCACTAACTTGTAGCTTTAGATGAACACTGTGCAGAGGTCTCACTACACTAACTTGTAGGTTTAGCTGAACACTGTGAGCAGGACGCACAGCACTAACTTGTCGTTTTAGCTGAACACTGTGAGCAGGACGCACCGCACTAACTTCTAGGTTTAGCTGATCACTGTGAGGTGGACGCACCGCACTAACTTGTAGTTTTAGCTTAACACTGTGAGCAGGACACACCGCACTAACTTGTAGGTTTAGCTGAACACTGTGAGCAGGACGCACCCCACTAACTTGTAGGTTTAGCTGAACACTGTGAGCAGGACGCACTGCACTAACTGTAAATAGTCTAGCTGCCTGACTGTGGTACTAATAGGATCAAAAGAACACCAGCAATTTTCTTCAGGTAGCTGTAAATACTGTAACAAGACAAGCCTGCCTGTCAGTAAGAAGATAACAGGAACAGATCTAGCTGAACACTGTGAGCAGGATGCACTGCACTAACTTGTAGCTTTAGATGAACACTGTGCAGAGGTCTCACTACACTAACTTGTAGGTTTAGCTGAACACTGTGAGCAGGACGCACAGCACTAACTTGTCGTTTTAGCTGAACACTGTGAGCAGGACGCACCGCACTAACTTCTAGGTTTAGCTGATCACTGTGAGGTGGACGCACCGCACTAACTTGTAGTTTTAGCTTAACACTGTGAGCAGGACGCACCGCACTAACTTGTAGGTTTAGCTGAACACTGTGAGCAGGACGCACCCCACTAACTTGTAGGTTTAGCTGAACACTGTGAGCAGGATGCACTGCACTAACTGTAAATAGTCTAGCTGCCTGACTGTGGTACTAATAGGATCAAAAGAACACCAGCAATTTTCTTCAGGTAGCTGTAAATACTGTAACAAGACAAGCCTGCCTGTCAGTAAGAAGATAACAGGAACGGATCTAGCTAAACTGAATACAGTGCATACAATACACTGTAAGTGCAGCTAACTGACTGACTGTTCTGCCTAATCTATCTAACTCAAATCAAATGACACTGTCTGTCTCTCTCTCTCTCTATCTATGAACGCCGGAACACACACTACACAGGGCCGCCGTGCAGGCGGCCTTAAATAGTGTGGGGCGTGTACTAAATCCCCTGAGCCATAATTGGCCAAAGCCTCCTTGGCTTTGGCCAATTACAGCTCTCTGTTCAGACGGCGCTGTGATTGGCCAAGCATGCGGGTCATAGTGCATGCTTGGCCAATCATCAGCCAGCAATGCACTGCGATGCCGCAGTGAATTATGGGCCGTGACGCGCCACATGGGTTAGACTCGAACATGAAGCTCATCCCTAGTAAATATATACCCTATAATGATCAGAACATATGCATATGTCCAAATATGTGCAAATTCCAGTACATGTGCATGCTTAGATATTTCATTAATTTAATTTACCTTTCTTTTTAATTTAGCTTAGGAAATAGGAAAAAAAGTTCAGTCTATACTAGTTACACTTTCAGAATATCACACAAATGATTTTTCCTCAAACGCTGAAAAATTCCTACACTATTAGCCAATATTCAACCCCTTCCCACCGAGCGTACGCAGATGTGCGTACTCGGCTTTCGGGGGTTACATCGGGATGATGCCCGCAGCTGCAGGCATCATCCCGGTACTGTTTTTTAGAGCTGGCAATCGGCTTTCCAGGTATAACAGATGCAGCTGAAAGCCGCTCAGCTGTTATACCGGAGGAGTGGGAGGGGACGTCCCCCCTCCCGTCGCCTCCCGACGCTCTTACAGGGCCTCCCGTTCCACCGGGAGGCCTGATTAACAATCCGGCGGCTAGGGACAGACTGGAACGAAGCCGTAAGCGCCTTCATTCCAGACTCCTAATTGCAAACACAGAAGTAATGTCATGACGTCACTTCTCTTTTGCCAATGGCGCCGGTTTAAAAAAAATATACAGTATTCAGAATCGCCGAAAATGGCGATCTGAATACTTTGAAGTGCAAAGGAGGGATCGGAGGTCTTTTAGACCCCGGATCCCTCCATAAAGAGTACCTGTCACCACCTATTACTGTCACAAGGGATGTTTACATTCCTTGTGACAGCAATAAAAGTGATCAAATTTTTTTTTTAAACACAATTTATTAATAAAAAAATAAATAAAATAAATAAGAAAAAAAAGGGGAAATTTTCTAACCTGAATGGTGAACCCCATTAAAGTCTATGAAACAGGCAAAAGTGCCCATTTTGAAGGCTTATATGCAAGTAATTGGCCATAAAAGGGGTATGGGAGTCTGGTTAATGCCCTGGGGAACATGTATCAATAAAACATTTTTTTTTTTTAAAACAATCACTTTTTCAGGAGCAGTGATTTTAATTATGCTTAAAGTGCAACAATAAAAATTAAAAATTAATTTCAATATAGTGCCCTGGGGGGGGGGGGGGGTCCCCTTAGTGTGCCTGTAAAGTGGCACATCTGTAGCATGCATAAAACATGCTACAGCAAAAAATACATTTCTAAAAAAAAAATTTAGTCAAATCCCATTTAAAATAACTCGCGGTTACAATTGCCGGCATTCGGCTATTAAAAAATAAAGAAAAAAACGGCATGGACCCACCCATGACAAAATTTAAAAAACGGCGTTGGGTTCCCCCAAGATCCATACCAGAACCTTATCCGAGCATGCAGCCCGGCTGCTCAAGAAAGAGGGGGAGGATGAATGTGCCCCCCCTCCTGAACCACAACAGGCCACATGCCATCAACATGGGGAAGTGGGTGCTTTGGGGTGGGGAGGGCTCTGCCCTTGTCCCCAACCCTGGGCTGTGGTTGTCAGGGGCTGTGGGCAGGGGGCTTATTGGAACCTGGAGGCCCACTTTAACAAGGGGACCCCCAGATCCCAGCCCCCCTATGTGAATGGGTATTGGGTACATCGTAGCTCTACCCATTACCCAAAAAAGTAAAAACCACAAGAAACCGTTTTTGACAAGTCCTGTATTAAAAAAATAAAAATTAAAAAAGTATTGTCCCTCGATGTAAATCGATCATGAATCAAGGCGGCTGCCGGGAAACCCATTGATAACTCATCGGTTGTTAAGGATGCTGTGGCTGGCTTCCTGACCCTACTCTTTAACAACCAGCTTACACTGCTTTGCCCAACCAGGGTGCAGAATGCACTGTGCAGCACTCAATACCACCGGCTAACACCATGCAAATTCATGTGTGCAGCGAACGGCCGAACAGGCAAATTTTCGGCCCAAACCCATGCTTCGGCTGAACCGTTTGCCCACCCCTAACCCACAACAATACAATCAGTCTGTATATACAGTAAAGCATGCTTGCTATACTCACTATGGAACCTAAGGGGTTAATCCACTACATTGTGTAAAAAGGCTGTTTGATCCTGTCTTCTCTGATCCTCCCCTAGAGGGTCAGGAATCCTGCAGCCTTATAGGACAGTCAGAACAGAATAAAAGCTCCTCCTACAAGCTTTAACCAAACACTGACAAAAGTCACAAGACTACTCTAACTGCTGATGAAAAAAAGATATTTAGCAGTTTATATTTCTTTAAACAATTACATTTCCATGTTTTGTGTACTGTGGAAGACCAGATATAGTGAAGGCAGGGTCCTGGGGTCCTGGGTTTAGTAAAACTTTAACTTCTTTGAATGGCCCCATTCATTTGACAAGCTAGGAAAATGTGCATCAATGGAATTGTGTACTTTGCATACAGAATTTCCTAAGTGTGTGTAAAGCCAACACTTGTTGTTCAGTTTAGTATAAAGTAGGAGAAGGATAGAATGCCTTTCAGGTTTTTATAGCTGTCATTGTCACTGCTAGGTAGATTCTCACTAGCTATTGAAGGGTTGAGTCCCAGGCGCTAATCACAGGAAAAACCACATACTGCAATATATGTTCAGCTGAACCATGCTGCTGTCAAATGGCAAAGGATCAGATGCTGCAATGCTGAAGACAAAAAAGGTTGACAGCGCTTAGGAACTGAGCTGGAATTGATGGGTAATTCTGCAATAAACCACATGTATAGTCAAAAAGGTTGCTGGTGATTTTTTCCAAAGCAATCAGATGCTTGGTTTCATTCATATCGCCAGTGTCAGTGACACCATCTTCCCTTGCCGGCAGTTCCGGCTCTACACACCACACACTGCAGCTAGCGTGTCCTTGTGGCTTTCCATGGTCGTGTGCCTTGGTTGGGTGTCCCGGTCGGTCCTAGTGATCCATCAGTGCCTGAACCAGCCTTACAGCCTTGTGGTAACATTGTCATTCAAATGTGTACTGTTTTAATCTTTGGAATAAATTAACAGCAACCTTTTTGAGTATACATGTGATTCATTGCAGCCATTACCCATCAATTCCAGCTCAGTTCCTGAGTGTTGTATTCACACTTCACATCATGGTGACGGTTGTTTTTGGTACAGATTGTGATGGGGAATCCAAAATGTAAGCATTGTCACAGGCAAGGGAGGTGAGGGAAATCTTCCAATGGGTAAACCTGTTCTGATAACAACTGTCTAAGAGGGGTTATCGCCTTGCTTTGGAAAGGTCTCCTCTTACTTCCTGCTGTGTCTTTATGACAGAAAGTTAAGCCTCTGCAGTGCAACACAGACAGCAAATAAAAAAATTCCCTACTCTATCTAAACCTAACAAATAAAAAGTTTTTGGCAGAGCTTAGGAACACATTTAATTGTTCCACCGGAGAACAAACAATGCACACTCGTACAAGAGTTTTACTGATATTTCTGAGTCATAATACTAAAATTTATGAGAAAAAAAAATAAACCAAAAATATCTAGAGAATAAATGACATGCTATTTTTTAAAAAACAGATTCTGTGTTATTACTTTTATGGCCAGCTCAGTTAAGGAAAAAATAAATTAAAGTACATTGTAGATGATATATTAGACAAGTAAAATGACTGGACATCTATGTGGTACAGAGGCAGAGGAAATGGTTTATTTTCAGATCACACACACACACACACACACAGTCTTTATGATATGCAGATGTAAATTGTAGACATGAATCACACATGCTTACTCTTCTGGATGTTATTCTTGTTTCAGTTGTGTCTTCCATAAGAAACTAAAGCTTTGTCACCTCCTGCTAACCCCCCACCAAGAAAGCTTTTTTTCACTGAGACCTCCTGTGCCCTTTACCAGTACATTTGCTTATTCAGTTACTACCAAATAGACATTCACCAGTAACCAAACAGGGTGCAGCATATCTAACCTCCCACATACACAGGACATAAGGTCAATTCTCTACAGAGCTGTAAAGTGCACTGGACAGAGAATAAACAGATAATGGATAGGATGTTTTATTTAGCTCAAATGTGCGTCCTCCCTCACACGACCTATCTGCTTTATATATGTTTTGTCAGCTGGTTGCTGCATATATTCTTCTATGAAAATTTTAGGTTGCTCACATTGCATCAGATCAGTGGTGGCTGGTGGTATATTTTAGGGGGGGTGGCACACAATGCACCCACAGCCAACCCCCCCTCGGTCGGGTCACCCGTAACTCATACCCCCCCCCCTATTGTGGGTCGGTCGGGTCCATCACACACATCACCCCATGTGGGTCATTCGGGTCGGGTCACCAGCACAATCCGGGTTGGTCAATCGATGAACCCCGCACTTACTCATGGGCAGTGCTTCCCTCTGGAAGATGGGTGGCGGCTTTGTCCCCTGCATCTCCTTCAGCAGCCTCAACATCTCCTCTCTCCTCGTCGTGGCCCAATAGAATCACTTCTCCTTTTGGCCAATCAGGAAACGGGTCCCAGGACCCGCTTCCTGATTGGCTAGAAGGAGAAACAGTGTGACCATAGCGAATATTCATTTGCTATTGTCACACAACTGGGTGTGCTTCGGGGGCAGTTCTCTGCTCCCAGAGCCCTCCCTTTTTTGAAGCCTATTAGAGTCTCTGGCTCTAATCCCGTGATTAAAAAAAACACCCCCTCCATTGGAATCCATGCATCCAGTGCCCTGCATGTAGATTAGGAGGCCGGACGCATGGAAAGGGGGGCAGCGCCCCTGTGCCCTTAATGGACGGGCCACCTCTGGCAGTGATGTCTGGAGGTTTCTGTCCAACAACCGCAGAAATCCTTGCTGAATCTCATATGAAGGTGTGCTTATGAACCACCCGAGCAAGTAGAAAAAGAGTTAATGTTCTCTGCATGTGGTCCTGTTAAATTAAAGTGGTTTTAATTAATATAGTGTATAAATAATGGCACCCTGCTGTTAGGAAAAATCATGTCCATTGCTGTGCTGTCAATTAATATAATGTTACAGGTGTGTGCAGCCTGTTGCATTAGGGTATGCATCCCAAAGCTCAAACACACACTACCGATCACTCACGAGGTTCATTCAGAAAGGGAAGGGGCCAGTAAATTACATATTTATTTCCCTTCCCCCATTCATCCTAAAACATCCCCGGAAAAACAGTCGACGGGAGAGGAGGGAAGCCACAGTGCAGCGGGGGGAGGGGGGGCAGTAGAGGGAATATGTGATGCATAGGGTGATTAGGGTGTGCCTGTGCACCCTGTGCGCACGCCTATGAATGTTACACACAGATAGGAGCTGGCAGAGATTGTGTTATTCACATGAGGTCAGACAGCTGTCATTCTCATTCAAAGTAAGTAAAAAAGGTAACAAAACAAAAATGCAATGTTCATAGATTTGCTTGAACAATAATAATACTTATAAAAATAAATATTCAAATGATTCTATTAGAACAATTATGAGATGTTCTCATTCTAATGAATCATAATGCCAGATAATTGGATCAGGCAAAATCTAAGGAATATGGAAGAATTCAGTATCAAGATCAAAGCACAAGCAACAGACACTAAGCAGACACTGAGACTGACACCCACACAACAACCAGTCATCAGTGAACGTTTATATTCATTATTGTATTGTTTAGTCTGTGGTTTTGATTTTTTTCTTTTTATCTTTCTAAGTCTTTATCTCCTCTCTTGAAGCAAAATATCCATTATTTAAAAAATTGTGTTTGTTTTTTTTTTTGTGTGATCTGATGTGTTATAAAAGTAGAGATGCATTTGTGTACTCTAGTTGATGGATCGATGGACTTGTACTCAATGTCAAAGAAGGAATGATAATGCACCGTATAGAACTGGACCTGTCAAAACAAATCATTTTAGTTTTGGAAAAATGTTACTAAAGTTCCTAACCTACAGGGGTTAGCACGGCTAACGGAGTCGGCCTGAAGTGATGAGAGAATTGGCACATTGACTTTGGTTTGAGATGGGTTTATAAACTCTAGAAGCCTGCTTTAAGCATTTTGAATATAAAATAAAGATATAGGTATGCTGATCCCAAAAGGGTCATATAAGTATACTGTATTTCTGTTGTAATATTGTAGGCTTAGTTACTAGCAACATAAACTTGGTTTAATGTGTTTAGTAGCTTGTGGGTGCATAAGGGTACATAAAGTGTACTTTGATCAGTTTATTTTCTTATATTAGCAATATATATATATTATCATCAATATAAAGATACACATTGTTGTATATCGAGCTGTTGATTCTACCCTTGCTGTGTGGGTATAAAAGCATTTTAGCCTTGCACGCGAGTGCAGGCATTTGGAGTTGGTGAGTGTGATTCTTAAGGGAGTGGGTTCACCGAACACTCTGGTGTGGTGGAAGAAATTAAGAAGACACTTACAACCAAGAACTTCATTTATTTCAATATATGGACATTTTGTTTGATTTAATCACTTACAAAAGTCACATGGTGTTTTAATTGTTGAAACACATTTTTTGCACCGGATATTTTTTATATATATTTTTTTATATATAACACACTTTTTTCATTATTGTTTATATTGGATAGTGTGGTCTGAAGTAGCGCCACTGTTTTCCTATTATCATATATTTTCACTATTTAGATATATTAGAAGGATTAAACATTGTGTGATACGCTAATCATACCTGATCTGAACAACACAGGAACACATAGCAATTAAACATGACCATTGTATAACAGATGATCCATACTTACCACATACCTGCCAGACCAACCCATGCTCCAATTCCCCCTCACCTCCCCATTAATGGAGACCACACCAAGTTGGAGTAAATATTGGCCGTAGCAGCCTCTTTATTTAACAACTCACTTAAAATTAACATAACTGTGTAAAACATCTGTTAAACCACCACCCATCAGTCAATACTCACATTGGTCTTTGCAGGAAACCCAAAATTACCAAATTATGTTATTAATGCACTGCGGTACCTATAAACCAAAATAGGCCAGCTGACATACTAGCTCGGAGACATAACCACTGACCGTAGTGCACCCTTTTAACCAAATTCCAGCTAAACCACCGTTAACTGGAATACCACCAGCGAGACAAATACCACCGATGGGTCCCGAACTCTTCCTTATCCAAGTTTTTTTCCTTCACCCGCAAAGACCAACACCCGCCACTGCCACGACATCCTTGAAGCCAACAGATCTGTGGAAAAAATACATAAAAAGAGACA
The DNA here is from genome assembly GCA_037952835.1 of Lithobates septentrionalis. Lineage (NCBI taxonomy): Eukaryota > Metazoa > Chordata > Amphibia > Anura > Ranidae > Lithobates > Lithobates septentrionalis. The sequence continues at coordinate 72,025 of JBBDGP010001160.1, read as the reverse complement.
AACAATAACCATAATAACAGGGAGGGTGGGTGGGACACTCGCTCCTCCATGCTGCCACTGAATGCTGGGGAGGGGCAGCCACTATATCTGCTGCCTATGGCCCCTCCTCCCCCTACAGCTACCCCAATCAGGAGTGTTCTAACATCCCTGAACTCTGTCCCCCAGTTTCTCTGTACGCCCTCCACTTGTGATGCCTAATATCTGATTGTTTGCTATGTGTTACTACACTTTACACATAAGCACTGCTCTTTGCATTGCTTTAACCTATTCTGACTGATGTAAGGCATATTTTCAGAACAGTGGGCTGCCACATGTATGCGTCCATGGCACTCCACTATTCTGGGGTGAGAGTGTGCTCTGACTGAGCTATCACTATTTAAGATCGTGAGCCGGTAGAATGGGTTCCTGATTACAGTATGTGATCACTGTGACAGCCAATCACAGCGATTACATGATCAGAAACCCTGCCTCCCAGCATTAAGGTCCTCTTAAGCGAGAGGTGACAAGAAAAGGTTAATGAATACGTTTAGATGTCTATACCATAACAAAGTATATCATTTTCATTAAGACAATCAGAAAATAACATGAACATGAAGCTGAAACAAAAAAATCAACATTGTCTTCTTTCCTCGCTGATCTCCATGCAGCACAATTAAATGTAGTTGTGTATTTCTTTAAGGGCCAGTTTACACCAAAAATCATTTAATAACACGCTATGTATTCCTGTGCCATTTACATGCAGTTCTGTGCGGTGGGATTTCATCCCATTCATTTTGAATGAGCTGAAATAACACCACGGTACACCAAAAGTAGTGCATTCACTACTTTTGGAAACTCACTGCAACTGCATCACCTGGTACTTCTGTACCATGCAATCCAGCATGGGCAAATACACTGCATTTGCAACATGCGTTTGGGGTGTCATTACCCTAATACTGACAACATGCGCCACTAAAACGAGCAGTGCTTTAACGCTAACGTGGCAAGGCTACAGTGTGAAAATAGCCTAAAAGAAAAGGAGAGAGGTATTTGGAAGCATTGTTTCTAGATAAGTGTAAAAGTACGCTGTAAGTGACTGATTGGTGAACATTGGTGGATCGTAATAGAAGGCTGGGATCTGTAGGCTGGCTTGGAATATCATTTGTGTTTGCTCAGCTGTCCATCTACACAGTTCTGAGGAGGAGCCGGAATGTACTGGAAGAGTGAACTCCTATGCACACATGCTTCCTAAAGACCAAAGAACACTTTGTGAGAGCTCCTTTCTTACATATGGCCCAGCACAAATGAATTTACTTATGTGAAAAAGAAAGCAGGAAAAGGAGGACGATGATATTAATTTAAACAGCACAATGGAACTGAAATTCCAAAGGACTGCATGGCTCACATCTGAATCTAACTTTTGGTTTTCATCTAGTGTTAAGGTACTAGTGTTATTCTTAACATATGAGAAATAGATTTTTTTTCTGCAGTAATGAATTTCGACATCTGTTATGTAGGCCATTCTTAGCCCACTCCATAAATTAAAGTCCTGAGTCTTTTCCAAGCACATACATTTGTGCTTCTGTAACAGATCATTTCTAAAATAATATTCTTTCATTTTTGCCTTAATGAAGGCTATAAAGTACTCTAGAATAGTCGTGAAACAATAGAAAGGAAAAAAGTTTGACCTGCGCCTTAACCTTCCGGTTGACCTGCCTGTCAGCTCATATTATCTGTTACAAGATTATAATCAGGCAGTTTTCTTTTTATGGTCAGTTTTTTTTTTTCTTTTCATATTGTTATCATGTACATGTAACCTACAGCAAAGATATCTGTAATGTATTAATCCTCTTATTTTTTAAAGTAACAATCTCTACTAAAAATAAGCTGTAAAATAAATCCTGCATACCTTGTTTTAGCTTTAAAATCACCACAGGTCCCCTAAAATGAAGAGTGGTATAATATGCCTCTTTCTCTGCAAAAGTTAAGAGTTGCCCCAACCCCTCACATATACTGCAACTTCCTTTTCAACAGCAGTGACCAATAGAGTGTTGTTTGAGATTGCAGGGAGCACACCAGACCTTAGCTTTTGCCTAATAAGTCAATTCTTGCATATCAAATTCTCCAGGTCTGTTAAAGTCCTCTATAATTAAAAAAAGGTATGTATACGCACCTGATCAGTACATTTATTTTTGCTGCTGTCAGCTAAGTGCAGTATTTTTGGGTGCAAAAAAAAAACATTCAGCCATGAAGAGATGGTGCTTGTTAATATCTATTCCACCAATGCATAAAACCAAATTGTGATATCCATCCAAAATTTCAATGCACCAGATACACTAAAGCCTCATACACACAATCAGATTGTTGGCCAACAAAACCGTGGACTTTTGTCCGAAGGGTGTTGGCACAAACTTGTCTTGCATACACACGGCCACACAATTGTTAGCCAACGATTACGAACGTAGTGACATACTACGTTGTTTTTCAGCTCTTTAGCGCCACCCTTTGGGCTCCTTCTGCTAATTTCGTGTTGGTAGAAGTTTGGTGAGTGTTGATTCGCACTTTTCATTTTGCGCTTTTCATTTCACACTTTGCAGTTCGTTTCTGGACGGCCGTTCATCAACCAGCCATGATGGAGGAGATAACATGTTATTTATTATTGGCCTTGGCGTTATTGCTTTGACATTATAATTTTGGTTGAATAATGATTTGATTTTGTATATTTTCTATATTTTTGGATGCATAGAATGCACTTTTTGGTTAAGTTCTATTGGCAGATAGCATGTCTACGTTTATTTGTTTTCTTTTTTTAATGCACAATAAAAAAATTGTGAAGAATAATACTTGGCTATGTGTTTTACTTCAAATGACAGTTTGGGAGTAGGCAGTTACACCAACATAGGTGTATCTTTGATCTTAACCTCCCTGGCGGTATTCCCGAGTCTGGCTCGGGGTGGATTTTTCATACCAAAAGCGGTATCCCCGAGCCAGACTCGGGATTGCATCGCAGGATCCAGGAAGAGTTTACTTACCTTGTCCCCTGGATCCTACGATGTCTCCCCGCTGTGATCGGCGAGCCGCCGTGTCTCGCTCGATTCACAGTGCCGAGCTCCGTTCCCTGCGAGCGTTGCGACGCACGGGGACGGAGTTCGGCGGTAAATTCAAAAGTGAAACACACAGTACAGATACAGCATACTGTAATCTTACAGATTACAGTACTGTATCAAATAACTACACATCCCCTTTGTCCCTAGTGGTCTGCCCAGTGTCCTGCATGCAGTTTTATATATATAAAACTGTTCTTTCTGCCAGGAAACTGGAGATTGTCCATAGCAACCAAAACTGTCTCTTTACATCAAAAGTGGTTTTAGACCAGCTAGAAAACAGCGATAATAAATTATAATCACTTGCAGAATTGAGCGATAGTGATTTGTGAGGAGATCCGTCATCAAACACTAAAAGTAACGAAAGCGACAATTCTGCAACTGAGCAAATTTCAGTGTTTTTGATTTGATTACACTATTATATAATTTTTATTATTATTATATTATTATTTGTTATAATTATTTATAGTTATTTATTATATTATAATTTTTTATTTCGTTTTTCAAACTTTATCATACCCGGGATGTCTACTAGACTCTTGTTTGGACAGATAAGTGAACTATTCCTAAGAATTACAGGCCTACAATATAAAACGCCAAATTTCTGTGCAAAATAATGATACCGCTTTCAGCACCTAAAATCTGAAATAATCATACTGCAAGGGAGGTTAAGAACTACGGGATAATGGTGTTGTGGTAACTTGCCCAAATAAAAAAAAAAGCATAATAATATTATTTTTTATCACTAGAAATAAAAAAGCCTTTGAAAATTTGTTTGCAATAACTCCATCAGTATCACCAGCAAAGCAGCTTCATTATTATCCCATTAAAGAAGAAGAGAATTGTGCGCTGCATTTCGAGATTTCATAATTTGCCACGTCACGAATGTGAATTCTCCATTACGAACGCTAGTTTACAAGACCGACTGCTTCTGGCTCGTCCTTGCTTCCGAGCATGCGTGTTTGTAATTTGGACTTTTGTCCAATGGACTTGTGTACACATGCTCAGAAAATCTGACAACACACATTTGTTCACGGAAAATTTGAAAACCTGCTATCCAACATTTGTCCATGGAAAGTTGGCCAACAATTGTCCAATGGACCATACACACGGTCGGATTTTCCGCCAACATCCTGTCATCACACATTTCCCCTCAGAAAATCCGATTGTGTGTATGAGGCTTAACACCATAACAAGTATGAGCTCAGTATGGGGAGAAGGATTCTGCAGGTCTTGCCTGACCTAGGGCCAATCCCACATCAGGTGATGTGGAAGCAGACTTTCCAGATTCTTATGTGTGGGCCAACAGCAACACCACTCAGACTCTTCTCAGTAAGAGCCTGTCATTGCATATAATGCAAGACAAGTGGTACTGCATTGTACATGAGAACATCAAAGGCTATTTCACGTGAGAGAGTGGAGGGATGTGCCAGCGGCGGAGTAAATGAGGAGTAGGGTTAGTATTTCTTCTTACCAGTGGTGGCTAGTAAAGTTTTAGGATGGGGGGGCGCCAGACACCGCCCTTCCTTTTTGACCCCTCCCACTTGGTGAAAATGGGCGTGGTTTCAGAGAAATAGTGAGCTTGGCTCTAAGGTGGCGTGGTTAGTGTCTGAGATGAACGAGGGATGGAGGGAGAGAGGGATGGAGGGACAGCAGGCCCAGATCCTACACAACAATAGAAATATGTGTATTCTAGAAAGTTTAACAATCAGCAGATAAAGATACTCCAAACACCTGGTGTCAGCGCTTCAAATATCCCGGCACCATGGTTGTTATGGTGTCAGTATTATTGAAGCGCATTATTTCTATTATTACATTGTAATATAAAATGAAATTATTCAACTCACCATAATCAGAATCAGTGGGAGCCCTGAGCGTGTCACTAGCCACATCGCCTGCCACCAGATGCCATCAGGTGTCCCCAACAGAGTCCCTCCTTACATCAGGTTCCCCCAGCGGAGTCCCTCCTTACATGCAGCCTGTGTCACATAAAATGCAGCCTGTGTCCCATAAAATGCAGCAGCCTGTGTCACCACCAAATGCAGCAGCACCTGTTACCACCAATTGCAGCAGCACGTGTCACCGCCAAATTGCAGAAGCATGTGTCACCACCAAATTGCAGCAGCATGTGTCACCAAATTGCAGCAGCATGTGTCACCAAATTGCAGCAGCATGTGTCACCACCAAATTGCAGCAGCATGTGTCACCAAATTGCAGCAGCATGTGTCACCACCAAATTGAAGCAGCATGTGTTACCACCAACTTGCAGCAGCATTCGTCACCACCAAATTGCAGCAGCATATGTCACCACCAAATTGCAGCAGCATGTGTCACCAAATTGCAGCAGCATGTGTCACCACCAAATTGCAGCAGCATGTGTCAACAAATTGCAGCAGCATGTGTCACCGCCAAATAGCAGCAGCATGTGTCACCACCAAATTGCAGCAGCATGTGTCACCAAATTGCAGCAGCATGTGTCACCACCAAATTGCAGCAGCATGCGTCACCACCAAATTGCAGCAGCATGTGTCACCACCAAATTGCAGCAGCATGTGTCACCAAATTGCAGCAGCATGTGTCACCATCAATTGCAGCAGCATGTGTCACCATCAAGCCCCCTCCCCCAGTTACTTACCTTGCTGTGTGTTGTCCTCTCCAGCGGTGTCTCCTGTGGAGATGTCCGTTCCTCTCATACTTCCTGTTTCCTCTCTCCCAGGTGCAATTGGAGAGAGAAACAGGAAGAGAAACAGGAAGTGACATCATACTAAGATGTAATAGTATCCATAGTAATAGAGACTAGTGCCGAGCAGAAGCTACTCGTTGCTTCAGAAAGCGCAGCAAGGCGGGCTAAACGCCTGCAAATGAAGCGCCACGTCTGCAGTCTTGTGATTGCATAGACATGGTGCTTCCCATAAGTGCACTGTGTCCAGCGTCGCACTGTGTCCAGCGTCGCACTGTGTCCGGCGTCCAAACACAGTGCACTTAACCTCCCTGGCGGTATGATTATGTCAGGAATTTTGTACCAAAAGTGGTACAATTTTTTGCATGGGAATTTGGTGTTATGTATTGTAGGCCTGCAATTCTTAGTAATTACTTACTTAAACCTGACCAAACAAGACTCTAGTAGACATCCCAAATATGATAAAGTTTGAAACACAAAATCATGAATTATAATCTAATAAATAATATAATTTTATTCAATAATATAATACAAAATAATGAAATTTGTCAAACAAAGAAAATTCAATAAACATCCTGAGTGTGATACATTTTGAAACAGGGTACAGCACAAAGTCCGACATCACAATCAGGACAATGTAACCTGCTTTCTTTTCGGACTTTCTTTCCATTGCCATCTCTCTTTGAACAGCAAACAATGCACATCCTGGAAGGTGCTGCCTTTTTTGCGGTTGGCGGTATGTAGTCCATAAAGTGACGACCAGTCAGGCGTTCTGGGTTGGCAACGTCAACAGCACGTCGTCCAGGTCTGTTCACAGCCACTGATGGCGTCTGGTGGTTGACAAGTCTGCTCAGCCACCTTCCAGATAAAATCAGAATGAACAAGAGGCTTGTCACTCTTTGCTCTGTACAGGATATATGCGTTCCAAAGGCATTGTTCCAGAAGATGCCTAAAAATCTTCTTATAATATTTTTTTTTGCTGTTTGCGCATAGCCGGATAAAATGTCATTGCCTGATCGGCTCTGTCGACACCTCCCATTGTATTATTATAGTCTATCACGACTTGCGGCTTCAGCACATCTTTCCCACCTTTTGTGTGGACCATGGCAGTGGAGGTATTGTGAACAGTACTCATGAGACACACGTCCTTCTTGTCTCTCCATCGCATTGCCATTATCTTACCCTTCTGCCAGGCAACCATTTCTCCGGTTTTTAGTTTTTTCTTGGCAAACATAGATGGCATGTCACGTCGGTTAGGCCTAACGGTACCATACGCATCAGTCTTGTTTTGTAGCAAAACCTCATACAGTTCCAGAGACATATAGAAATTGTCCATGGTCACACAATATCCCTGGTTCAGCAATGGCTCCAGCAGTGTAAGGACAGATGATGTGGCCATCCCATAGCCGCTGTACCTGGGGTTGAACTTCGTGTCTTTACCGGTGTAAATGTACCCAGTGGATAACTCGCAGAGCATGTAGGATTTTATGCCAAACCACGCTCTTTTGGATGCAATAAACTGTATCCAGCTTAGGTGTCCCTTGTAGGCCATCAAACTTTCATCCACGCTGATGTCCCTTTCTGGCTTGTAGGTCCGCTGGAAATTGGACACAATAATTTGGCATAACTCCCAGATTTCTTTTAGTTTGGGCGCAGGATGCATGGCCTCATCAAATTCTTCATTGTTCGTGAAGTGGAAATACTTCATGATGAGGGAAAACCGGTATTCTGACATCACGGTGCCAAAAAACGGAGTGGCCAGTAACTTATTGGTGGTCCAGTACCAATTCTGGAGTGGTTTCCCCACCACCCCCTGAAGAATAATGAGTCCCAGAAACTGCCAGATGTCCTCTTTGGTCATCGGTTCCCACCTTCTGCTTCTGGAAAATCTGGCATGCAGCGTAGCGGATTGCTGCTCTTGGTAGCGATTTGTCTCTCTGACAATTTTTTCAATTACCTCCTCAGTGAAGAATAATTGCAGGTATGCCAGAGGGTTGTCACTCTCAACATCTACCTTCATCCCAGGTGATCCAGTGAAGGGGAATCTTGGGGGCGCTACCTGGTCCGTATCGCAGTCTATTGGGCACCATGTGCACACATCGCTGAGGTCAGGTGCAGGATCATCACCATTGTCACTTGACAGATCAGTGTCAGACGACAAATCTCCCCACGACTCACTATTGCTCAGTTCTGTGAGCAACTCTGTGTCTCTGTCACTCAACTGGTCAAAAAGTGCTTTTTTAGTAAAGTGGCGCTTTGATGCCATGTTACAAAAATTTTTATTGGCACAAATGACAGGAAAATGGCAGGCAAGGGGCACTGTACAGTAATCTTGTGTCAGATCTGAGATGATACAGTGTAATCCTCTCAGATTACAATGTATCACCCCTTTATGTGTGTGTCACTTTTGAATTTTCACGCCCAGTTCCGCTCCCATGCGCCGGTGCTGCTCGCAGGGAACGGAACTAGGAAGTCAGATGCCGTTCGGATCTCTCACCGGTGATCTCGCCGGCGATCACAACGGAGGACGTCGCTGGATCGCCAGGAGAAGGTAAGGGGACTCCACTGAAGGCTCTGCAATGTTACCCCGAGCGTTATTTGTGGTCACCGCTCCTGGCAGAGAAAATCAACCCAGAGTCACGCTCGGGATTACCGCCAGGGTGGTTAAGGACCTTTTTTTTTTTTTTTTTAAAGGGCCAGCTTTAAAAAAAAACTATTTATTTTTTTTGTGACTGCCTGGAGGGGGGGTGGCGCCCAGGCGCCCCCTATGGACGGGCCACCACAGCTTCTTACTCTATTCCCCCTAGAATAGGGTAGCTCCATTTTTGTGGGGAAAAAAATAGCAAATAAATAAAAAAATTGTATAGTATATAAATTTTGACACAAGTCATACATATTTGAATGTTATTAAAAATGCCCTGTCCTTTTCAATCTGCAGCCGCTGTAATTTTCTGAAAATGCAATGCAATATGGCTACATGGAGGTGTTCTATATACAGAATGTGTACAGAACGCCCTTCAGAAAAATAATTTCCTGCTTGTGTGATTGGCTCACTGATTTTCCCAGTCGTCTGCATTAGGATACTAGTCACATTTCAGGCATTCCCTGAAACAAAAATGTCATTTTTGGTGAGATACTCCCAATAGGAAATCACTACTAAAGGGATACAGGCCCAACAGCTTCCCTCATTAGTGCCCTGCAGGTGCAGCGGCTGATTGATAATTAAGAAACCACTGCCATTAGATTCACTTTCCCACATGGACACAAACACACAGTGATTTCTTCAGAATATCAAAAGGTAGGAACCTGCAACAATGTTTGTTAAAATCCTTCTAATGTACTTAGATCACCCAGGGGGGGAATGTTTTTTTCTCAACCAAAGTGGAGTTACTCTTTAAGCCTAGTACACACCAGTAGCTTTTTCATTCAACCCTGCAGGGCTGAATGAAAAAAAAACTGACAGCTTAGGAGGAATGTACTAACTGTCCAACATTAGTACAGCGATCTCCCCTGCTGTGCTATTGTGTTCTGACAGGGGGACGAACTTGGCCAGAACACTCCAGTCAGTGCTCTCAGCCATTGGCTGAGAGTGCTAAACAAGAGCCGATCTGCCGACCCGGAGTTGGTCCAACAGAAGCTGGCCGAACGGGCATGACCGAGACATGCCCGTTCGGCCAGCTTCTGTCAGACTGGCTCCAGTACACACGGGCCGAATGTCTGCCGGTTTCTATTGAACCAGCCAATGTCGCCCGACATTTGGCCCGTGTCTTCTAGGCTTAAGTGAGGGGAGGCAGGAATAGGTGGCAATTTTTCACTGCTTACATAAGCTTTTTGCCTCTTCCCTGACATGACCTACCGACACTCTCCCTCCACAGATGAATACTTACCTCAATCCAACACTCACGGTTTCACTAGCCGAGTATAGGAGAAAACTATCACCGCTCCAGGAGCGTTTAGCAGACCAAAAGTGAATCGATCTTGGTTCGGAGGTCGTAGGTGCTGGCTGATGCTGATAACGTTGGACGTGAATGAATTTATGGACAGCTGCACTCATAGATAGCCTTGTTTATTTAGAAGGCGCACATCAAATACAAAAATCACAGCAGACAGGGAAGAGCTGACGTTTCGCACTAGCGTTAGTGCTTACTCATAGTGCGGCTGTCCAGAAATTCATTCATGTCCAACTCACGGTTTCACTGTTTGTTTACATCTAGCCATGCAAGTCTTCACTGTCCTAGCCTGCCTGCATTTCTATGGGACCATCTGGCTTTATCTTAAGCCTCAGGGCAGAGCCCCATAGAAGTCTATGGAGCTGTAATTTGCAGGCATGGCCAGGGCAGTGAATTCTTGAACCGCCGGATGTACACTAGCAGCAGAAGCATGGCCATTGTAACAAGATAAATATGCACCTTTGGAGGAGAAGGTTGGGTTAGATCAGGGAACAAAAGAGATAAATTCAGTTTTTTTACGTTTTATTCAGATACTTTTTTTAAACTTTTTACTATCTTCTTAAAGGAAAAATATTTTTCTGTGCAAAATGAGTGCACAAAGAAATAAATGCAAAGACAGCTAAAGCGTACAGTTGTGCATGCTCAAAAATTAGAAAAATGGCAAAATCTCTTCATTTTTTTTTTAATAAAAATTCCATTATCAACAAAACCAGAGTTACACTTAAAGGAAACTAAAGCCCAGTGGACAAGGTAAAATTTGACTCATGGCATGTATTGGAAGATGGCACTGGAAATAAGGTTTTCTTTCCTTCTTATATCAGAACAATACATGCACGTTAAAAAAAAAAAAAAAAAAGCTTCTGTGCTTACAAATATCTGATCCTTAAGGACTCATGAGATCTTTTTACTCACTTTGTCCTCTGTGTTCATTCAAAGGACTACACCTGAATATTAATTTCATGTACTCTATAGGTACAGGAGGAGAGGCAGAGAAATATTCACTTGGCATTCCTTCCACTCTCTCAATATTCTATGCAATTATACACAGCAGTAGATTACTGTAAAATGGGAAACCTATGAATCATGAAGACAAGGGCTAAAGTTTATCAAAAGGTAAAACAGGGCTTTGCCGGGGGGCACCCTGCGGTTGATGCATTTTGTTCCCTGTACATCATATGTGTTATTTTTCCATTGTTTTGACAAAGAAAAATGGTACGAGAGATTGACAGATATCAAATGGTTTATGGTGACAGAGGTTTTGTGCCTTTAGGCTTATATGATGTAAATTTTACACTACCGGAGGCCAGACTCATGACTGATATATACATGCCTGCTTGTAGCAATTATTTCACTTTTATGTCTGTTAAAGACTTTATTAGGTATGATCATTTGTGTTTAAATGAAGAGAGAACCTAGTAAAATATACATCTACAGTCATGATGTTCTGCTTGATGTGAAAATTTTCTTTGCTTTTCCTTCAGCCTCCCCTGGTCCTTCATATAACACAATCTATTTTAAACCTCATACTCTGGGGAAAAGAAGCACTGGAAAATAATGTGAAACTCTTCATAAAAATAACCCTTACATAGAATCCTGTGTACTCTACTACAGTGAAGGGTAGACACTTGAAAATTGAAAGTGAGTGTGAATGATGCTACAGTTGAAAAAAGTAGATTGCTATAAACGTCTGTCTGTGGTGGTGACAACTTCATATAATCACATGAGGATTTGAGTTGGATATGGAGGACACCAAAGTACAAAAACACTGTGAAAGCAAAAAAATCTATTTAAAAAGCGTTTCAAAAAGTGTTCACAATTGTGAGCTGTTTGCAATGGCAGACATTTCGTATAAATAGGATATCACTGCAAACTAACATTGTTTGGTAGATATGCAAGGAATGGGCTGGTAAAATAATAAAGCACTAAAGATCAGAATGATCTGAGGATCCCAAACCTCATTGAAATGTCCTACGGTACAGGCCAAAAGCTGGAGAGTCTAAGGTAAGCAACATTTTTTTTCTTTATGGCTAATGTTTGTTAAAGTGGAGTTCCACCCCCCCCCCCCAAAAAAAAAGTAATGTGCTTAAAAAAAATACATTTGGAGAATTTTTTTTTTTTTACTCACCTATAAATACCTGTTGCTAGGGGGTCCCTCGTAGTCTGCCTCCTTCGGTGCTTGGGCTCCAGACGTCACTTCCCTCGGCACAGGAAGGGAGATTGCCTCTCCACCCTCCCTCTTGTCAATCATCTGGGACACGTGACCGGTCCCAGATGATTGCGGGGCCAGTGACGGCGCGCGGCGCGGCTCGCGCATACGCAGAGGGTGCCCCGCTGTGCAGCCACAGCCGGGCATCCACAGTTAAAATGCCAGCGCTGCCGAGCGGAGGGGGGGACGAGCGGGGCTTCGATCCCCCGCATCGCTGGACCCTGGGACAGGTAAGTGTCCAATTAAAAGTCAGCAGCTGCAGTATTTGTAGCTGCTGACTTTTATTTATTTTTTTTTTAAATGGGAACTCCGCTTTAAGTAGTCAGTGATTTTACATAACAAGAGGGGTTTGCTAACAGATAGGGGATAGTACATTTCAACTACAGGGTATACCTTCATTTGGATAGTTTTGTATAGAGTGGGGAAGTTTTAGAACCTCTGTTAGGGAGAGTTTTCCAATGAGAGTACAGTCATCAATAAATTCCTAACATTGTTTATAGCTTTTCTAGACTCTATACATTATTTAAAAAGTGTCCAGTTCCCCTCTAATGCCGCGTACACATGGTCGGAATTTTTCCGACAACAAATGTTCGATTGTGAGCTTGTTGTCGGAAATTCCGACCGTGTGTAGGCTCCATCGGACATTTGTTGACGGAATTTCCGACAACAAAAATTTGAGAGCTGGTTCTCAAATTTTCCAACAACAAAATCAGTTGTCGGAAATGCTGATCGTGTGTACACAATTCCAACGCACAAAATTCCACGCATGCTCGGAATCAAGCAGAAGCGCCGCACTGGCTATTGAACTTAATTTTTCTCAGGTCGTTGTACGTGTTGTACGTCACCGCGTTCTTCACGTTTCGGAATTTCCGACAACATTTGTGCGACCGTGTGTATGCAAGACAAGTTTGAGCCAACATCCGTTGGAAATAAATCCAGGATTTCGTTGTCGGAATGTCCGATCGTGTGTACGTGGCATTACAGTTGGGTAAACATTTTTTCTGCATTAACTCTTCTCTTGAAGGCTTTGTAGGAAAATCCTACCTATGATCTTTTAGAGAAATTTAAAAGAAAAACGCTTCTTAATGAACTGTAAAAAATAACATTTTTAAAATTATTTTACAGTATTTATTGGGGGTTATTCTTCTTTTATGAAGATCCCATCAGCTGCACTTACATTATTTTCCTTTCTTGTGGCTTTGTTTAGCTGTTGGGACAGAATAGAGGAAACTGTGTGTAAAGTTCTGACTTGGTGATTTAATGGGACAGTGGTCTCTCTCCCTAACCAGATGTTGTCTGTCATGTGAGAGGGAAGATAGTGAGTCACATGCTCATCCATACTCATAAGCATTGATTTTTTTTCTCTGCTTCTAATGGCCAAAGGGGGTGGCACATAATCAAAGAAAAGGTGAGAATGTGCTGCTGGGGAGCTGACATTAAAGTAGAGCCATAGACAAACCTTTTTTTGCATTTTGGATAGCGTAAGGAAGGGTAATAACCCCTGTCAATTTTTTTTTGCCATCTGTGTCCCTTTTGGGGAGGTTTACCTTCAGGCAAAATAGTAAGTTAGAAGAAATCCCTGCAAATTAAGGGAATCCTTTGGGGCCCCCCAGATCACCAGAACTAGTGTCCCCATTGGAAGATTTCCCCTCTATTACTTTTCTGGGGACAACCAAAAATTTGGGATTTTCTTTTATTTTACCTTTCAATGATAATGGTAAACATTAGGGATGCACCGATACATTTTTTTTTAGAATGAGTACAAGTACCGATACTTTTTTTTTAGTACTCACCGATACCAATTGCCGATACCTACTGCAACTGTTTTGTTTTAACTTCAGCTTTCAGCAATGGTACAAAGCATTGAAAAGTTATTTACAAATGAAATAAATAGATTTTTTTTTAATTTAGCGCTTTTCCAATGTGAAATATGTAAATATATGTTAATATATATGTGTAAAAATATTCACTAACAAAGCAAACAAAAAAAAAAGTTTTAATTGTTTATCGTTTATAAAATAGACGTGAACAAAGGAAAAAAAAGCAGGAAAATAATAAATTAAATGGAGGAGAATAGGGAGTTAATTAAAGCTGATTAGAGTAAATTAAGGGTTGTTAAGGGGGTAAACAGAGGAACAGTTGTTCATCCCTTTAATCTGCAGATGAAGGAACAGAAATATACAAAAAGAAACAATATTTATTTTACTTTAGTGTTTCGGGGCTGAGCAATGTTGGTAATAAACATTGCAGGCTGCTTTTTTTTTTTTTTTTGACAGCTCCAATTACCGGACTTCTTTAACACTGGGGAGACCCACTGACAGCTCAAAGAGCCGAACCTGAAAGTATCGGTTTCAGGTATTGGTGCATTTGCGCGATACCGATACTAGTATCGGTGCAACCCTAGTAAACATGACAAATCAAGAAGGTAAATCTCCCTAATGGGGGCACAGACAGCAGTGAAAACTGACAGGTGTTCTAATCCATCTCCACTATATGCAAAAGAAAAAAATTTTGCTTTTAGTTATACTTTAAAGTGTACTTGTTCCTTAGCTGGCATGGGCAAATCACAGGTTTATTTAAACCATTTTATTCTTCTGCCTCTTACACTACATGCAAAGTATTCAAAGACATTTTTGGTAACATTTATAAAGGCATGCTAGCCTACTTGAATTGAATATAAAACAAACAAACAAACAATTACCAATTGCCTAGTTGGGCACAAGTACCTCTGCCTAGTAATTGCTTTTGTGACTGGGAAACTAGCAAGAACATTGCTAATATTCTGCATTCACAAAAAAAGTGCTTTTGAGTTTTGCTATACCTAAATGTTAATATGCTGTATTATTTTGTTGAAATTATGCCTTGATTAGAAATAGGCTCTGGTGTAGCCAGAAGAGTCTGCCTCATTTAAGCAGATCTTTTTTTACCACAAAAAAAAACAAGGCAATAACAGGTACAAAAGAATACAAGACCAATAAGAATTGGACGTGAGTTAGGATGCTTGGCGACCCTATTTTCGTCTTCAGATTTTGAGAGTAACAAAACCTGAAAGCGTACTTGAGGTGACGCTCACCTGGGACATCATTCTGGTAGTGAAAGGTAGTCATAGCACATGAGCAATCAGAGGCATGTTCAGGAGTAGGGATGAGCCGAACACCCCCCGGTCCGGTTCGCACCAGAACCTGTGAACGGACCGAAAATTTGCACGAACGTTAGAACCCCATTGACGTCTATGGGACTCGAACGTTTGATGAGCAAAATGAGCAAAAGTGCTCATTTTGCAGGTTAATTTGCATGTTATTGTCCTAAAAAGGGTTTGGGGACCCGGGTCCTGCCCCAGGGGACATGTATCAATGCAAAAAAAACGTTTAAAAACTGCAGTTTTTTCGGGAGCAGTGATTTTAATGATGCTTAAAGTAAAAAAAAAAAAAAAGGGAAATATTCCTTTAAATATCTTACCTGGGGGGTGTCTATAGTATGCCTGTAAAGTGGCACGTGTTTCCCGTGCTTAGAACAGTCCCTGCACAAAATGTCATTCTTAAAGAAAAAATGTCATTTAAAACTGCTTGCGGCTTTAATGTAATGTCGGGTCCTGGCAATATGGATGAAAATCAGTGAGACAAACGGCATGGGTACCCCCAAGTCCATTACCCTGCACCCAAATTAAAAAAGAAAAGGTGTGGGGCCCACAGGCACTATATACTCTGAACAACAGTATACAGGCGGTGCAAACAAGACAGGGACTGTAGGTTTGTTGTTAAGTAGAATCTGTTTGTAATTTTGAACTGGTACATTTTTAACGTGTTTAGCTCCAGCCAAAAAACCTATTTTAAGCTTTTTGGAAAACCTAAGGAAGGGTTATCACCCCTGTGACATTTGTTTTGCTGTCTGTGCTCCTCTTCAGAAGATTTCACCTCACTTTTTGTCCCAATGACAAATGTTTTTTGAAAATTTGGGTTTTTTTGTGAAACAAGGATTTGTGATAAAGCATCAGTGGAAAGGAGAAAAGTTTTTCCCATATTAACTCTTACAGGAGAGAATTTCCCTTCCTAGGGGTAGATTTCATCTCACTTCCTGTTGTCTCCTTCCGTTTGCAAGTAGGAGTCGTTTGTAAGTTGGATGTTTTGAAAGTAGGGGCCTGCCCAATATACTCAGCAGAAATTTGGGCCTTAGGTGTTGTTGTGGCCACAACACTGTAAGCCCTCACAGGGCCCTGCTATGAAATATTAGATCAAGAATTGTAAGTACATGCCCCTGTTGAACAGGGGCAGAAAAATTGGGCCTTTGGTGGTGGTGCTGGTGCCACAACACTGTAATAGGGCGTACACACGGTCGGACTTTGTTCGGACATTCCGACAACAAAATCCTAGGATTTTTTCCGATGGATGTTGGCTCAAACTTGTTTTGTCTACACACGGTCGCACAAAGTTGTCGGAAAATCCGATCGTTCTAAACTCGTAAAACACGTACGTCGGGACTATAAACAGGGCAGTGGCTAATAGCTTTCATCTCTTTATTTATTCTGAGCATGCGTGGCACTTTGTCCGTCGGATTTGTGTACACACGATCGGAATTTCCGACAACGGATTTTGTTGTCGGAAAATTTTATCTCCTGCTCTCCAACTTTGTGTGTCGGAAAATCCGATGGAAAATGTCCGATGGAGCCCACACACGGTCGGAATTTCCGACAACACGCTCCGATCGGACATTTTCCATCGGAAAATCCGACCGTGTGTACGGGGCATAAGTCCTCACAGTTACTCTTGGTGGGTGCAGAAACGGGCCCTGCTGTGAAATATTAGATCAAGAATTCTAATTACATGTCCTTGTTAAACAGGGGCTGAAAAATTGGGCCTTAGGCACTGGTGCTGGTGCCACAACACTGCAACCCCTCACAGATACTCTAGTTGGAGCGCAGGAACTAGCCCTGCTGCAAAGAATTGCATCAAAAATTGTAATTACACGCCCCAGTTAAACAGGGGCTGAAAAATTGGGCCTTAGGCACTGGTGCTGGTGCCACAACACTGCAACCCCTCACAGATACTCTAGTTGAAGCGCAGGAACTAGCCCTGCTGCAAAGAATTGCATCAAAAATTGTAATTACACGCCCCTATTAAACAAGGGCTGAGAAATTGGGCCTTAGGCACTGGTGCTGGTGCCACAACACTGTATCCCCTCACAGACACTCTAGTTGGAGCGCAGGAACTAGCCCTGCTGCAAAGAATTGCATCAAAAATTGTAATTACACGCCCCTGTTAAACAGGGGCTGAAAAATTGGGCCTTAGGCACTGGTGCTGGTGCCACAACACTGCAACCCCTCACAGATACTCTAGTTGGAGCACATGTACTAGCCCTGCTGCAAAGAATTGCATAAAAAATTGTAATTACACGCCCCTGTTAAACAGGGGCTGAAAAATTGGGCCTTAAGCACTGGTGGCGGCGCCCAGAACCAAAAATGTTCTTACAAGCTATCAGCATGATCATTGAGGAGGAAGAGGATAATTACTCAGCATAACAGGATAGTCACTCAGCATCAGCATAGGCAGTCTTTGAAGGGATCTGACATTTCAAAAAAAACAATTCGGTTACATCAGCATCAGGTGCTTGGTAGCTGGTGGTGATCCAAGACTGATTCAATTTTATGAAGGTCAGTCGATCGACCGTGTCGGTGGACAGATGCACCCTGTGATCGGTTACAAAGCCTCCAGCAGCACTGAATGTGCGTTCCGAAAGGACGTTGGATGCAGGACAGGCCAGTAGCTCAATTACATTAGCCCATTTACATTAGCTCATTACGTACAAGTCCATGTGTTTCTTGGGACTGTAAATGATCCCTTAAAGACTGCTGCTGATGCTGAGTGCCAGGCTCCACCTCCATACTGACACAATCCTCATCCTCCTCCTCTTCATGTGTGATCGGCAGACACGCAGGAACACTGTCTGGATAAAGGGGGCCTTGAGAGCTAAGGAAGTCCTCCTCTTCCTGCCTCTGTTCTGCCTCAAGTGCCCTGTCCATTATTCCACGCAGTGTGTGCTCCAACAAGTGAACAAGGGGGACAGTGTCACTGATGCATGCACTGTCACTGCTCACCATCCTCGTGGCCTCCTCAAATGGTGACAGGACAGTGCATGCATCCCTGATCATGGCCCACGGGCGTGGGGAAATAAAAACAAGCTCGCCTGACCCTGTCCTGGTGCCATAGTCGCACAGGTACTCATTGATGGCCCTCTGCTGCGTGTGCAGCCGCTGCAGCATGGCCAACGTTGAGTTCCACCTGGTGGACATGTCACAGATTAGGCGGTTCTTAGGTAGGTTAAATTCCTTTTGCAAGGTCTGCCAGCCGAGCACTGGCATTATATGACCGGCGGAAATGCACACAGACTTTCCTGGCCTGCCTCAGGACATCCTGTAAGCCCGGGTACCTGCCCAAGAATCGCTGCACCACCAAGTTAAGGACGTGAGCCAAACAGGGCACATGGGTCATTTGTCCCTATCGGAGGGCGGAGAGGAGGTTGGTGCCATTGTCGCAAACCACCATTTCTGCCTTAAGTTGGTGTGGCGTCAACCACCTCTGAACCTGCTCCTGCAGAGCTGACAGAACCTCTGCCCCAGTGTGGCTCCTGTCCCCCAAGCACACCAGCTCAAGCACCGCATGGCATCTTTTGGCCTGCGTACTTGCGTAGCCCCTTGAATGCCTACGAAGCACCACTGGTTCCGAGGACAAAGCACAGGAAGAGGCCATGGAGGAAGAAGAAGAGGAGGGGGTGGAGGAGAGAGGTGTGTCAGAATCATTATTAGTGGCATTTTGGAGGCATGGTGGTGGAACAACCTGCAACACTACTGCACCTTGTCCTGCATCCTTCCCAGCTGCCAGAAGAGTCACCCAATGCGCCCTGAAACTTAGGTAACATGCCTGCTGGACCATGAGTCAGCGGTAATATGCACCTTACCGCTGACCGCCCTGTCCAGCAAAACCAAGACATTGCCTTCCACATGCCGGTAGAGAGCCGGAATCGCCTTCCATGAGAAAAAGTGGCGTTTGGGTACCTGCCACTGAGGAACCGCACATTCCACAAACTCACGGAAGGGGGCAGAGTCTACCAACTGAAAAGGCAGCAGTTGAAGTGCTAGCAATCAACCGCTGGGCATGTGGATGGCTGGGAGCGAACTTCTTTTGGCGGTTCAGCAGCTGGGGCAGGGAAATTTGCCTGGTACAATCTGACGTTGGTGTACCAAAAGCAGATTGCCCACAAGTACTTGGCTGTGACACACCTAATTCTACACCTTCATTCCTCTCAGTGCAGGTCTCAGAGAGGACTGAAGGCATAGTGGAGTTGGAGATCTCAGCTAAGGAGCAAGGAGAGGTCCTCTTTGTTCTTTGGTGTGGGTCTTTTAGGTACGCTTGCCAACGAACTGCATGGCAGGTCAACATATGTCTGGTCAAGCATGTGGTGCCCAAGCGGGAGATGTTCTGGCCATGCGAGATATGCTTGAGACATATGTTGCAAATAGCAGCAGTGCGATCTGATGCACTCATCTCAAAAAAGGCCCACACCAAAGAACTTTTGGAATAATGCGCAGAGACAGAAGCGCCCTGCACATGCAGAGCTTTTACGGTGTGATGCAGTCAGTGTGCTGCCCTTAGGCTGGCTCCTGGAGGGCATCCTGCCTCGTTGGTGATAGGCCTCCTCCTCCTCCCCTCTCCTATCAGGCACCCACGTTGAGTCAGTGACCTCATCATCCCCTCCCTCCTCATTACTGGAGCAAACCTGGCAGTATGCTGCAGCAGGGGGAGCATGACTGCCAGATTGCTGTCCTTCTTGGGCACCCCCTCTGTCCGTGCTCACGTTACTGCCTTCATCTAGCTCAGTATCATCATCAGAGCCTTCTAAACACTGGGCATCCTCCTGGAGCATGTACCCAACACTGTGGTCAAACAGTTCGAGGGACTCCTCAGGAGGACATGGTGGGGCTAGGGAAGGAGTCACTGATGCCATTGAGCCGAGGGAAGAGGCCGCGTTGGCAACTGCTTTGCCAGACAAAGTACCCTGAGCATGGGTGAGAGAGGATGAGGAGGATGAGGACGGCTTGGTCATTCACTCGACCAAGTCTTCCGCATGTTGCGACTCAACACGGCCAGCTGCCGAAAAAAGGCCAAGCATGTCCCACAGCCACATGCTGATGAGGATGCACCGTGTCCACGACCAGCACTGTTGCCTCTAGACACAGAGCTTGCTTGCCCTCTTTTATTGGCTTGTGACTGTCTGCCTCTCCTTGTTGGCCTTCCATACATACTAATGGCCTGCAGTGAGATGTAGCTGCACTAATCTGGGATATATATATATATATACTGATAGTGCAGCTAGCAAAATCAATTGCCTGCCTGTAGTATGAGAACACCACCAATCTTCTACAGGTAGCTTTAGCTGAACACTGTGCAGAGGTCGCACTACACTAACGTGTAAATAATGTAGCTGCCTGCAGTAGTGGTAGGATCAGGAAAACACAACCAACTTTCTACAGGTAGCTTTAGCTGAACACTGTTTTGAGGACGCACTACACTAACGTGTAAATAATGTAGCTGCCTGCAGTAGTGATAGGATCAGGAAAACACCACCAACCTTCTACAGGTAGCTTTAGCTGAACACTGTGCAGAGGTCGCACTACACTAACGTGTAAATAATGTAGCTGCCTGCGGTAGTGATAGGATCAGGAAAACACCACCAACCTTCTACAGGTAGCTTTAGCTGAACACTGTGCAGAGATCGCACTACACTAACGTGTAAATAATTTAGCTGCCTGCAGTAGTGATAGGATCAGGAAAACACCACCAACCTTCTACAGGTAGCTTTAGCTGAACACTGTGCAGAGATCGCACTAC
Organism: Lithobates septentrionalis; assembly: GCA_037952835.1. Taxonomy (NCBI): domain Eukaryota; kingdom Metazoa; phylum Chordata; class Amphibia; order Anura; family Ranidae; genus Lithobates; species Lithobates septentrionalis. The sequence continues at coordinate 51,224 of JBBDGP010001160.1, read as the reverse complement.
ACTAACGTGTAAATAATTTAGCTGCCTGCAGTATGTGATAGGATCAGGAAAACACCACCAACATTCTACAGGTAGCTTTAGCTGAACACTGTGCAGAGGTCGCACTACACTAACGTGTAAATAATGTAGCTGCCTGCGGTAGTGATAGGATCAGGAAAACACCACCAACCTTCTACAGGTAGCTTTAGCTGAACACTGTGCAGAGGTCGCACTAAACTAACGTGTAAATAATGTAGCTGCCTGCGGTAGTGATAGGATCAGGAAAACACCACCAACCTTCTACGGGTAGCTTTAGCTGAACAATGTGCAGATGTCGCACTACACTAACTTGTAGCTTTAGCTGAACACTGTGCACTACACTAACTTGTAGCTTTAGCTGAACACTGTTCAGAGGACGCACTACACTAACTTGTAGCTTTAGCTGAACACTGTGCAGAGGTCGCACTACACTAACTTGTAGCTTTAGCTGAACACTGTGCAGAGGTCGCACTACACTAACTTGTAGCTTTAGCTGAACACTGTGCACTACACTAACTTGTAGCTTTAGCTGAACACTGTTCAGAGGATGCACTACACTAATTAGTAGCTTTAGCTGAACACTGCGCAGAGGTTGCACTACACTAGGGATGAGCCAAACACCCCCTGGTTTGGTTCGCACCAGAACCTGCGAACGGACCGAAAGTTTGCACGAACGTTAGAACCCCATTGACATCTATGGGACTCGAACGTTCGAAATAAAAAGTGCTCATTTTAAAGGCTAATTTGCATGGTATTGTCCTAAAAAGGGTTTGGGGACCCGGGTCCTACCCCAGGGGACATGTATCAATGCAAAAAAAACTTTTAAAAACGGCCGTTTTTTCGGGAGCAGTGATTTTAATGATGCTTAAAGTAAAAAAAAAGTGAAATATTCCTTTAAATATCGTACCTGGGGGGTGTCTATAGTATGCCTGTAAAGTGACGCGTGTTTCCCTTGTTTAGAACAGTCCCTGCACCAAATGTCATTTTTAAAGGAAAAAATCTAATTTAAAACTGCTTGCGGGTTTAATGTAATGTCGGGTCCTGGCAATATGGATGAAAATCAGTGAGACAAACGGCATGGGTACCCCCCAGTCCATTACCAGGCCCTTTGGGTCTTGTATGGATATTAAGGGGAACCCCACACCCAAATTAAAATAAGGAAAGGTGTGGGGCCACCAGGCCCTATATACTCTGAACAGCAGTATACAGGCGGTGCAAACAAGACAGGGACTGTAGGTTTGTTGTTAAGTAGAATCTGTTTGTAATTTTGAACATTTTTAACGTGTTTAGCTCCAGCCAAAAAATCTTTTTTAAGCTTTTTGGAAAACATAGGGAAGGGTTTATCACCCCTGTGACATTTGTTTTGCTGTCTTTCCTCCTCTTCAGAAGATTTCACCTCACTTTTTGTCCCAATGAAAAATGTTTTTTGAAAATGTGGGTTTTTTGTGGAACAAGGATTGGAAAGCATCAGTGGAAAGGAGAAATGTTTTTCCCATATTAACTCTTACAGGAGAGAATTTCCCTTCCTAGGGGTAGATTTCATCTCACTTCCTGTTGTCTCCTTCCGTTTGCAAGTAGGAGTCGTTTGTAAGTTAGATGTTTGAAAGTAGGGTCCTGCCCTATATACTCAGCAGAAATTTGGGCCTTAGGTGTTGCTGTGGCCACAACACTGTAAGCCCTCACAGGGCCCTGCTGTGAAATATTAGATCAAGAATTGTAATTAAATGCCCCTGTTGAACAGGAGCTGAAAAATTAGGCCTTAGGCACTGGTGCTGGTGCCACAACACTACAACCCCTCACAGACACTCTAGTTGGAACGCAGGAACGAGCCCTGCTGCAAAGTATTGCATCAAAAATTGTAATTACACACCCCTGTTAAACAAGGGCTGAAAAATTGGGCCTTAGGCACTGGTGCTGGTGCCACAACACCGCAACCCCTCACAGACACTCTAGTTGGAACGCAGGAACGAGCCCTGCTGCAAAGTATTGCATCATAAATTGTAATTACACGCCCCTGTTAGACAGGGGCAGAAAAATTGGGCCTTAGGCACTGGTGCTGGTGCCACAACACTGCAACCCCTCACAGACACTCTAGTTGGAATGCAGGAACGAGCCCTGCTGCAAAGTATTGCATCAAAAATTGTAATTACACGCCCCTGTTAAACAGGGGCAGAAAAAATGGGCCGTAGGCACTGGTGCTGGTGCCACAACACTGCAACCCCTCACAGACACTCTAGTTGGAATGCAGGAACGAGCCCTGCTGCAAAGTATTACATCAAAAATTGTAATTACACGCCCCTGTTAAACAGGGGCTGAAAAATTGTGCCTTAGGCACTGGTGGTGGCGCCCAGAACCAAAAATGTTCTTACAAGCTATCAGCGTGATGATTGAGGAGGAAGAGGATAATTACTCAGGGATAGTCACTCAGCATCAGCATAGGCAGTCTTTGAAGGGATCTGAGATTTCAAAAAAAATGATTCGGTTACATCAGCATCAGGTGCTTGGTAGCTGGTGGTGATCCAAAACGGATTCATTTTTATGAAGGTCAGTCGATCAACCGAGTCGGTGGACAGACGCACCCTGTGACCAGTTACCACGCCTCCAGCAGCACTGAATGTGCATTCCGAAAGAACGCTGGATGCAGGACAGGCCAGTAGCTCAATTGCATGCTGTGCAAGCTTTGGCCAGTGATCCATCCTCAAGACCCAGTAACCCAGAGGATTTTCGGTGGGAAAGGTATCCAAGTCTGATCTTGCCCCTAGGTATTCCTGCACCATGTAAAACAGACGCTGGCGATGGTTGCTGGAACCGATCATACCTTGGGGCTGCGGACCAAAAAATTGTCTGAACGCATCGGTCAGACGGCCACCTTCTCCACCGCTCCTTCTTTGACTGACCGAAGATTCAGCAACACGTTGTCCAGAAAAAGGAGTTTGTAACCTCCCAGTCTCTGGGAACGCGTTGCACAGACCTTTCTGCAAGGCCTCCCGAAGATGTTTCATCCTCTGCTCCCTCTGCGATGGCAAGATAAGGTCCGCAACCTTACCCTTGTAACGTGGATCAAGGAGGGTTGCCAGCCAGTATTGGTCCTTCTCCTTGATACCACGAATATGAGGATCCTTACGCAGGCTTTGCAGGATCAGGGAGGCCATGCAGCGTAGGTTTGCTGAGGCATTCGATCCGGAGTCCTCTGGGTCACTAAGGACGACATTGTCCGCAGCCACCTCCTCCCAGCGACGTACAAGTCCATGTGTTTCTTGGGACTGATCCCTTAAAGACTGCTGCTGATGCTGAGTGCCAGGCTCCACCTCCATACTGACACAATCTTCCTCCTCCTCCTCCTCCTCCTCCTCGTCCTCTTCCTGTGTGATCGGCGGGCACGCAGGAACACTGTCTGGATAAAGGGGGCCTTGAGAGCTAAGGAAGTCCTCCTCTTCCTGCCTCTGTTCTGCCTCAAGTGCCCTGTCCATTATTCCACGCAGTGTGTGCTCCAACAGGTGGACAAGGGGGACAGTGTCACTGATGCATGCACTGTCACTGCTCACCATCCTCATGGCCTCCTCAAATGGTGACAGGACAGTGCATGCATCCCTGATCATGGCCCACTGGCCTGGGGAAAAAAAACCAAGCTCCCCTGACCCTGTCCTGGTGCCATAGTCGCACAGGTACTCATTGATGGCCAACGTTGAGTTCCACCTGGTGGGCATGTCACAGATTAGGCGGTTCTTGGGCAGGTTAAACTCCTTTTGGAGGTCCATCAGCCGAGCACTGGCATTATATGACCGGCGGAAATGCACAAAGACTTTCCTGGCCTGCCTCAGGACATCCTGTAAGCCCGGTTACCTGCCCAAGAACTGCTGCACCACCAAGTTAAGGACGTGAGCCAAACAGGGCACATGGGTCATTTGTCCCTGTCGGAGGGCAGAGAGGAGGTTGGTGCCATTGTCGCAAACCACTATTCCTGCCTTAAGTTGGCGTGGCGTCAACCACCTCTGAACCTGCCCCTGCAGAGCTGACAGAACCTCTGCCCCAGTGTGGCTCCTGTCCCCCAAGCACACCAGCTCAAGCACTGCATGGCATCTTTTGGCCTGCGTACTTGCGTAGCCCCTTGAACGACTACAGAGCACCGCTGGTTCCGAGGAAGAGGCCATGGAGGAAGAAGAAGATTAGGGGGTGGAGGAGAGAGGTGTGTCACAATCATTAGCATTTTGGAGGCGTGGTGGCGGAACAACCTCCAACACTACTGCACCTTGTCCTGCATCCTTCCCAGCTGCCAGCAAAGTCACCCAATGTGCCGTGAAATGTAGGTAACGTCCCTGTCCATGCCTGCTGGACCATGAGTCAGCGGTAATATGCACCTTACCGCTGACCGCCCTGTCCAGCGAGGCATGGACATTGTCTTCCAAATGCCGGTAAAGAGCCGGAATCGCCTTCCGTGAGAAAAAGTGGCGTTTGGGTACCTGCCACTGAGGAACCGCACATTCCACAAACTCACGGAAGGGGGCAGAGTCAACCAACTGAAAAGGCAGCAGTTGAAGTGCTAGCAATTTTGCCAAGCTAGCATTCAACCGCTGGGCATGTGGATGGCTGGGAGCAAACTTCTTTCGGCGGTGCAGCAGCTGGGGCAGGGAAATTTACCTGGTACAATCTGACGTCGGTGTACCAAAAGCAGATTGCCCACAAGTACTTGGCTGTGACACACCTAATTCTACACCTTCATTCCTCTCAGTGCAGGTCTCAGAGAGGACTGAAGGTCTAGTGGGGTTGGAAATCTCAGCTGATGAGGAGCAAGGAGAGGTCCTCTTTGTTCTTTGGTGTGGGTCTTTTAGATACGCTTGCCAACGAACTGCATGGCAGGTCAACATATGTCTGGTCAAGCATGTGGTACCCAAGCGGGAGATGTTTTGGCCACGTGAGATACGCTTGAGACATATGTTGCAAATAGCAGCGGTGCGATCTGATACACTCGTCTCAAAAAAGGCCCACACAAGAACTTTTTGAATAACGCGCAGAGACTGCAGCGCCCTGCACATGTGGAGCTTTGGGGTGTGATGCAGTCAATGTGCTGCCCTTAGGCTGGCCCCTGGAGGGCATCCTGCCTCGTTGGTGATGTGCCGCCTCCTTCTCCTCCTCCTCTCTCCTATCAGGCACCCACGTTGAGTCAGTGACCTCATCATCCCCTCCCTCCTCATCACTGGAGCAAACCTGGCAGTATGCTGCAGCAGGGGGAGCATGACTGCCAGATTGCTGTCCTTCTTGGGCACCCCCTCTGTCCGTGCTCATGTTACTGCCTTCATCGAGCTCAGTATCATCATCAGAGCCTTCCAAACGCTGGGCATCCTCCTTGAGCATGTACCCAACACTGTGGTCAAACAGTTCAAGGGACTCCTCAGGAGGACATGGTGGGGCTAAGGAAGGAGTCACTGATGACATTGAGCCAAGGGAAGAGGCCGCTGCTTTGCCAGACAAAGTTCCCTGGGCATGGGTGAGAGAGGATGAGGAGGATGAGGACGGCTTGGTCATCCACTCGACCAAGTCTTATGCATGTTGCGGCTCAACACGGCCAGCTGCCGAAAAAAAGGCCAAGCGTGTCCCATGGCCACGTGCTGATGAGGATGCACCGTCTCCACAACCAGCACTAGACACAGAGCCTGCTTTCCCTCTCTTATTGGCTTGTGACTGTCTGCCTCTCTTTCTTGGCCTTCCAGACATACTAATGGCCTGTAGCTGCACTAAGCTGGGATATATATATATATATATATATATATATATATATATATATATATATATATATGTACTGATACTGCAGCTAGCAAAATCAACTGCCTGCCTGTAGTATGAGAACACCACCAACCTTCTACAGGTAGCTTTAGCTGAACACTGTGACGTGGACGCACCCCACTAACTTGTAGGTTTAGCTGAACACTGTGAGCAGGACGCACTGCACTTAACTGTAAATAGTCTAGCTGCCTGACTGTGGTACTAATAGGATCAAAAGAACACCAGCAATTTTCTTCAGGTAGCTGTATTTACTGTAACAAGACAAGCCTGCCTGTCAGTAAGAAGATAACAGAAATGGATCTAGCTGAACACTGTGAGCAGGACGCACCCCACTAGCTTGTAGGTTTAGCTGAACACTGTGAGGTGTACGCACCCCACTAACTTGTAGGTTTAGCAGAACACTGTGAGCAGGACGCACTGCACTAAATGTAAATAGTCTAGCTGCCTGACTGTGGTACTAATAGGATCAAAAGAACACCAGTAATTTTCTTCAGGTAGCTTTATATACTGTAACAAGACAAGCCTGCCTGTCAGTAGGAAGATAGCAGGAACAGATCTAGCTGAACACTGTGAGCAGGACGCACTGCACTAAATGTAAATAGTCTAGCTGCCTGACTGTGGTACTAATAGGATCAAAAGAACACCAGTAATTTTCTTCAGGTAGCTGTAAATACTGTAACAAGACAAGCCTGCCTGTCAGTAGGAAGATAACAGGAACGGATCTAGCTGAACACTGTGATCAGGACGCACTGCACTAAATGTAAATAGTCTAGAAGATAACAGGAACGGATCTAGCTAAACTGAATACAGTGTATATATATATATATGCAACACCTGGGATGCATATATATATATACACAATACACTTTAAGTGTAGCTAACTGACTGACTGTCCTGCCTAATCTAGCTAACTCAAATGAAATGACACTGTCTCTCTCTCTCTCTATCTCTCAGTACACCGGAACACACTGCACAGGGCCGCCGTGCAGGCAGGCTTATATAGTGTGGGGCGTGTACTAAATCCCCTGAGCCATAATTGGCCAAAGCCTCCTTGGCTTTGGCCAATTACGGCTCTCTGTTCAGGCGGCGTTGTGATTGGCCAAGCATGCGGGTAATAGTGCATGCTTGGCCAATCATCAGCAAGCAATGCACTGCGATGCCGCAGTGAATTATGGGCCGTGACGCGCCAAACGAATTTGGCGCGAACGGCCCATATCGTTCGCAATTCGGCGAACGACCGAACAGCCGATGTTCGAGTCGAACATGGGTTCGACTCGAACACGAAGCTCAACCCTACACTACACTAACTTGTAGCATTAGCTAAACACTGTGCACTACACTAACCTGTAGCTTTAGCTGAACACTGTAAGGAGGACGCACTACACTAACTTATAGATTTAGCTGAACACTGTGCACTACACTAACTTGTAGCTTTAGCTGAACACTGTGCAGAGGTCACACTACACTAACTTGTAGCTTTAGCTGAACACTGTGCACTACACTAACTTGTAGCTTTAGCTGAACACTGCGAGGATGACGCACTACACTAACTTGTAGCTTTAGCTGAACACTGTGCACTACACTAACGTGTAGCTTTAGTTGAACACTATGCAGAGGTCGCACTACACTAACTTGTAGCTTTAGCTGAACACTGTGCACTACACTAACTTGTATCTTTAGCTGAACACTGTGCAGAGGTCACACTACACTAACTTGTAGCTTTAGCAGAACACTGTGCACTACACTAACTTGTAGCTTTAGCTGAATACTGTTCAGAGGATGCACTACACTAACTTGTAGCTTTAGCTGAACATATTGCAGAGGTCGCACTACACTAACATTTAGCTTTAGCTGGACACTGTGCACTACACTAACTTGTAGCTTTAGCTGAACACTGTTCAGAGGACACACTACACTAACTTGTAGCTTTAACTGAACACTGTGCAGAGGTCGCACTACACTAACTTGTAGCTTTAGCTGAACACTGTGAGGAGGACGCACTACACTAACTTGTAGCTTTAGCTGAACACTATGCAGAGGTCGCACTACACTAGCTTGTAGCTTTAGCTGAACACTGTGCACTACACTAACTTGTAGCTTTAGCTGAACACTGTTCAGAGCAGGCACTACACTAACTTGTAGCTTTAGCTGAACACTGTGCAGAGGTCACACTACATTAACTTGTAGCTTTAGCTGAACCCTGTGCACTACACTAACTTGTAGCTTTAGCTGAACACTGTTCAGAGGATGCACTACACTAACTTGTAGCTTTAGCTGAATACTGTTCAGAGGACGCACTACACTAACTTGTAGCTTTAGCTGAACACTGTGCAGAGGCCGCACTACACTAACTTGTAGCTTTAGCTGATCACTGTGCACTACACTAACTTGTAGCTTTAGCTGAACACTGTGAGGAGGACGCACTACACTAACTTGTAGCTTTAGCTGAACACTGTGCACTACACTAACTTGTAGCTTTAGCTGAACACTGTTCAGAGGACACACTAAACTAACTTATAGCTTTAGCTGAACACTGTGCAGAGGTCGCACTACACTAACTTGTAGCTTTAGCTGAACACTGTGCACTACACTAACTTGTATCTTTAGCTGAACACTGTGCAGAGGTCGCACTACACTAACTTGTAGCTTTAGCTGAACAATGCGCAGAGGTTGCACTACACTAATTTGTAGCATTAGCTGAACACTGTGCACTACACTATCTTGTAGCTTTAGCTGAACACTGTGAGGAGGACGCACTACACTAACTTGTAGCTTTAGCTGAACACTGTGCACTACACTAACTTGTAGCTTTAGCTGAACAATGTGCAGAGGTCACACTACACTAACTTGTAGCTTTAGCTGAACACTGTGCACTACACTAACTTGTAGCTTTAGCTGAACACTGTTCAGAGGACACACTAAACTAACTTATAGCTTTAGCTGAACACTGTGCAGAGGTCGCACTACACTAACTTGTAGCTTTAGCTGAACACTGTGCACTACACTAACTTGTAGCTTTAGCTGAACACTGTTCAGAGGACGCACTACACTAACTTGTAGCTTTAGCTGAACACTGTGCACTACACTAACTTGTATCTTTAGCTGAACACTGTGCAGAGGTCGCACTACACTAACTTGTAGCTTTAGCTGAACACTGTTCAGAGGACGCACTACACTAACTTGTAGCTTTAGCTGAACACTGTGCACTACACTAACTTGTAGCTTTAGCTGAACACTGCGAGGATGGCGCACTACACTAACTTGTAGCTTTAGCTGAACACTGTGCACTACACTAACGTGTAGCTTTAGTTGAACACTATGCAGAGGTCGCACTACACTAACTTGTAGCTTTAGCTGAACACTGTGCACTACACTAACTTGTAGCTTTAGCTGAACACTGTTCAGAGGACGCACTACACTAACTTGTAGCTTTAGCTGAACACTGTGCACTACACTAACTTGTATCTTTAGCTGAACACTGTGCAGAGGTCGCACTACACTAACTTGTAGCTTTAGCTGAACACTGTTCAGAGGACGCACTACACTAACTTGTAGCTTTAGCTGAACACTGTGCACTACACTAACTTGTAGCTTTAGCTGAACACTGCGAGGATGACGCACTACACTAACTTGTAGCTTTAGCTGAACACTGTGCACTACACTAACGTGTAGCTTTAGTTGAACACTATGCAGAGGTCGCACTACACTAACTTGTAGCTTTAGCTGAACACTGTGCACTACACTAACTTGTATCTTTAGCTGAACACTGTGCAGAGGTCGCACTACACTAACTTGTAGCTTTAGCTGAACACTGTTCAGAGGACGCACTACACTAACTTGTAGCTTTAGCTGAACACTGTGCACTACACTAACTTGTAGCTTTAGCTGAACACTGCGAGGATGACGCACTACACTAACTTGTAGCTTTAGCTGAACACTGTGCACTACACTAACGTGTAGCTTTAGTTGAACACTATGCAGAGGTCGCACTACACTAACTTGTAGCTTTAGCTGAACACTGTGCACTACACTAACTTGTATCTTTAGCTGAACACTGTGCAGAGGTCACACTACACTAACTTGTAGCTTTAGCAGAACACTGTGCACTACACTAACTTGTAGCTTTAGCTGAATACTGTTCAGAGGACGCACTACACTAACTTGTAGCTTTAGCTGAACATATTGCAGAGGTCGCACTACACTAACATTTAGCTTTAGCTGGACACTGTGCACTACACTAACTTGTAGCTTTAGCTGAACACTGTTCAGAGGACACACTACACTAACTTGTAGCTTTAACTGAACACTGTGCAGAGGTCGCACTACACTAACTTGTAGCTTTAGCTGAACACTGTGAGGAGGACGCACTACACTAACTTGTAGCTTTAGCTGAACACTATGCAGAGGTCGCACTACACTAGCTTGTAGCTTTAGCTGAACACTGTGCACTACACTAACTTGTAGCTTTAGCTGAACACTGTTCAGAGCAGGCACTACACTAACTTGTAGCTTTAGCTGAACACTGTGCAGAGGTCACACTACATTAACTTGTAGCTTTAGCTGAACCCTGTGCACTACACTAACTTGTAGCTTTAGCTGAACACTGTTCAGAGGATGCACTACACTAACTTGTAGCTTTAGCTGAATACTGTTCAGAGGACGCACTACACTAACTTGTAGCTTTAGCTGAACACTGTGCAGAGGTCGCACTACACTAACTTGTAGCTTTAGCTGATCACTGTGCACTACACTAACTTGTAGCTTTAGCTGAACACTGTGAGGAGGACACACTACACTAACTTGTAGCTTTAGCTGAACACTGTGCACTACACTAACTTGTAGCTTTAGCTGAACACTGTGCAGAGGTCGCACTACACTAACTTGTAGATTTAGCTGAACACTGTGCACTACACTAACTTGTAGCTTTAGCTGAACACTGTGCAAAGGTTGCACTACACTAACTTGTAGCTTTAGCTGAACACTGTGCACTATACTAACTTGTAGCTTTAGCTAAACACTGTTCAAAGGACGCACTACACTAACTTGTAGCTTTAGCTGAACACTGTGCAGAGGTCGCACTACACTAACTTGTAGCTTTAGCTGAACACTGTGAGGAGGACGCACTACTCTAACTTGTAGCTTTAGCTGAACACCGTGCAGAGGTCGCACTACACTAATGCCCCGTACACACGGTCGGACTTTGTTCGGACATTCCGACAACAAAATCCTAGGATTTTTTCCGACGAACTACACACGGTCGCACAAAGTTGTCGGAATTTCCGATCGACAACCACGCGGTCACGTACACCACGTACGACGAGACTAGAAAAGGCCGGTTCAGAACCAAGCGCGGCACCCTTTGGGCTCCTTTTGCTAATCTCGTGTTAGTAAAAGTTTGGTGAGAGACGATTCACGCTTTTTCAGACTCGTGGCTTTCAGACCGTTTTCTGCCGTTCAGTTTGTGCTTGTGGGTTTGTATCTGCTCTTCAGTGCGTGCAAGCAAGTTCCGCGTGACTTTAAGGAGTCATTGTATTCTTGTTCGTTCGTTACTGGTTTTCAGGTCGCTCTTCACAGGCCTTGCTGTTCTTCAGTGCGTTCTGTTACTTCGTTCTGAGCAGCCGACCGTTTTCTAGCCATGTTTCGTATGCGTACTCCTCGTACATTTCGTGCTGTGCGGGGGCTTGGTGTTGGGGTCCTGACCTTGACACAAGTCCAGTCCATGAACAGGGTGGGGAGGAGTTCATGGACCAAGAATTGGTTGCTTTAGCGTGACCAGTTCTCTCACATGCCTTTGCTCCGTGAGATCTGTGAGAATAATCCTGATGATTTCAGGAACTTTCTCAGGATGACGGACCCCGTGTTTCACCGTTTGTTGGCTTCGCTGACCCCCTATATCAGCAGGCAGGATACCTGCATGAGGCAAGCCATCACTCCGGAGCAGAGGTTGGTTGCTACCTTGCGGTATTTGGCCACAGGGAGAAGCCTGCAGGACCTCAAGTTCTCGACAGGCATCTCCCCCCAGGCTCTTCTTTGTGGACATTTACTGCTTGTGTTTGTTTGAGCTGACCCTGACAGAAATGTGGGGAGTCCAGAAAATTCGTGATTGTGTAACCTTACAAAGCACTGTTGGCTGTTATTTACTAAATGCAAAGACACTTTGCACTACTACACTGAAACTGCACTTGTAGTGCAAAGAGTATTTGCCCTTAGGAAATTACCCCCATTTTCTCATCAAACAACAATTACATCACCCCAAAAATGTTGTAGCGTTGAGACAATAATCCACACATTCTTGATGAACAATCTTTTTAATACCTGCACAATCACATGTGCATTTACCAAAGGTTTTTTAGACAAACCGACATGTTTGTTGTATAACAATTTTTGTGGTGTCATTATCCAAAATCAAAATGTCCATTTTATATAAAACAGGCCTGTGTAAAACCAACAACAAAGACACAAATCTTGATCTTACAAAGTTCACATTTGGTAGAACTGGAAGGCAATATCAGACATGAGTATTTAGGAACTGTGTTTGATATTGCGTTCAGATGGGGTGAAGTCACCCCAGGAAAAGCCAAATTTGGAAGATGCACACAAATTTCACAATGTCAACATGTGCTATCTGCCATCACGGGGGATCAAGGGACGTGTTTTGGGGGAGAAAGCCCTTCCTCACCGCTACTTTATAATTGAGGAAGGGGTTGCACCCCCAAAACGCGTCCATTGATCTCCCGTGATGGCAGATAGCACATGTTGACACACTGTGTGCATCCTCCAAATTTGGCTTTGGGAAAAATCACAAAAACATTTCGCACATTGTAGCACACAAAAGAAGAAAGTGATTTGGAGGGGCTTTAAACTCGCCCCAAAACATCAATGATGTTTTTATATTTTGGAATAACATCATTGATGTTTTGCTTGATGTTTTCCAATTGTAAATTACACCCCATGATCTCCCCGATCAGGATCTGGGCACTTTCGGATGTGAAAGGATCTTCATCCACACCCTCACGATCACCTAAAAAGAGAGGAAACCCAAAATAAATTAGGTTTGCCAAAAAATGCCGACATCCATCTCTTATCTGAGCCTGTGGTTGCAGACACTCACCTGTTGTGGTGACTATTTCCACCACGTCTTCATCCTCCTGCTCATCTTGTGTTGGGGGGATTTCCCCTTCTTCCAGAGGGGGGGGGGGGCTCTGGTCTCCTCGGATGAGGGGTGTCCTCCGAGTCTTTTCTCCCCTATGTAAAACAAAAATGGTATAATTAGCACACAGATATTTGATGGCAGAACTATAAAGATGAAACATTGCTTGGAAGTGGGGTACAATTGTCTGTTTTAGCCGAGTTCCAAGATGTAGCTTTTTTAGTGTCCTTTGTCAACCTGCAATACTTTACCTGTTTGGTACAAGCTTCACAGATGGAGACCCCCTATAGTATACACTGGAGCACCTGTGTGGCCCCCCTAATAAAAATGGTGTTCTTGTGTCACACACTAGTGCTCCAATGTCCAGATGTGAAAACAGCTGCTCAGTGTCCTCTCCTTACACAAAATCTAGTTTGCATTTCATTCTAGTAACAAAGCCATCTACACAACCCAATTCTTTGAAGACAAGTATAGAGCGTCAAAATGGTGGCCAAATGCATATGGCCTAAACAATGGTATTTTATAGTCCGAAAGAAAAATGTGTGATCCAAACGAATAATGTGCCCATGAACATGAAAGTTGCCATTTTAAACTGTGCAACAGTTACTAAAAGCTAGGGATGAGCCGAACACCCCCCGGTTCGGTTCGCACCAGAACCTGCGAACGGACCGAAAGTTTGCACGAACGTTAGAACCCTATTGACGTCTATGGGACTCGAACGATCGAAATCAAAAGTGCTCATTTTAAAGGCTAATTTGCATGGTATTGTCCTAAAAAGGGTTTGGGGACCCGGGTCCTACCCCAGGGGACATGTATCAATGCAAAAAAAACCTTTTAAAAACGGCCGTTTTTTCGGGAGCAGTGATTTTAATGATGCTTAAAGTAAAAAAAAAGTGAAATATTCCTTTAAATATCGTACCTGGGGGGTGTCTATAGTATGCCTGTAAAGTGACGCGTGTTTCCCGTGTTTAGAACAGTCCCTGCACCAAATGTCATTTTTAAAGGAAAAAATCTCATTTAAAACTGCTTGCGGGTTTAATGTAATGTCGGGTCATGGCAATATGGATGAAAATCAGTGAGACAAACGGCATGGGTACCCCCCAGTCCATTACCAGGCCCTTTGGGTCTTGTATGGATATTAAGGGGAACCCCGCACCCAAATTAAAATAAGGAAAGGTGTGGGGCCACCAGGCCCTATATACTCTGAACAGCAGTATACAGGCGGTGCAAACAAGACAGGGACTGTAGGTTTGTTGTTAAGTAGAATCTGTTTGTAATTTTGAACGGGTACATTTTTAACGTGTTTAGCTCCAGCCAAAAAATCTTTTTTAAGCTTTTTGGAAAACATAGGGAAGGGTTTATCACCCCTGTGACATTTGTTTTGCTGTCTTTCCTCCTCTTCAGAAGATTTCACCTCACTTTTTGTCCCAATGAAAAATGTTTTTTGAAAATTTGGGTTTTTTTGTGGAACAAGGATTGGAAAGCATCAGTGGAAAGGAGAATTTTTTTTCCCATATTAACTCTTACAGGAGAGAATTTCCCTTCCTAGGGGTAGATTTCATCTCACTTCCTGTTGTCTCCTTCCGTTTGCAAGTAGGAGTCGTTTGTAAGTTAGATGTTTGAAAGTAGGGTCCTGCCCTATATACTCAGCAGAAATTTGGGCCTTAGGTGTTGCTGTGGCCACAACACTGTAAGCCCTCACAGGGCCCTGCTGTGAAATATTAGATCAAGAATTGTAATTACATGCCCCTATTGAACAGGAGCTGAAAAATTAGGCCTTAGGCACTGGTGCTGGTGCCACAACACTGCAACCCCTTTACAGACACTCTAGTTGGAACGCAGGAACGAGCCCTGCTGCAAAGTATTGCATCAAAAATTGTAATTACACGCCCCTGTTAAACAAGGGCTGAAAAATTGGGCCTTAGGCACTGATGCTGGTGCCACAACACTGCAACCCCTCACAAACACTCTAGTTGGAACGCAGGAACGAGCCCTGCTGCAAAGTATTGCATCAAAAATTGTAATTACACGCCCCTGTTAGACAGGGGCAGAAAAATTGGGCCTTAGGCACTGGTGCTGGTGCCACAACACTGCAACCCCTCACAGACACTCTAGTTGGAACGCAGGAACGAGCCCTGCTGCAAAGTATTGCATCAAAAATTGTAATTACACGCCCCTGTTAAACAAGGGCTGAAAAATTGGGCCTTAGGCACTGATGCTGGTGCCACAACACTGCAACCCCTCACAAACACTCTAGTTGGAACGCAGGAACGAGCCCTGCTGCAAAGTATTGCATCAAAAATTGTAATTACACGCCCCTGTTAGACAGGGGCAGAAAAATTGGGCCTTAGGCACTGGTGCTGGTGCCACAACACTGCAACCCCTCACAGACACTCTAGTTGGAACGCAGGAACGAGCCCTGCTGCAAAGTATTGCATCAAAAATTGTAATTACACTCCCTTGTTAGACAGGGGCAGAAAAATTGGGCCTTGGGCACTGGTGCTGGTGCCACAACACTGCAACCCCTCACAGACACTCTAGTTGGAATGCAGGAACGAGCCCTGCTGCAAAGTATTACATCAAAAATTGTAATTACACGCCCTTGTTAAACAGGGGCTGAAAAATTGTGCCTTAGGCACTGGTGGTGGCGCCTAGAACCAAAAATGTTCTTACAAGCTATCAGCGTGATGATTGAGGAGGAAGAGGATAATTACTCAGGGATAGTCACTCAGCATCAGCATAGGCAGTCTTTGAAGGGATCTGAGATTTCAAAAAAAATTACTCGGTTACATCAGCATCAGGTGCTTGGTAGCTGGTGGTGATCCAAGACTGATTCATTTTTATGAAGGTCAGTCGATCGACCGAGTCGGTGGACAGACGCACCCTGTGATCGGTTACCACGCCTCCAGCAGCACTGAATGTGCGTTCCGAAAGAACGCTGGATGCAGGACAGGCCAGTAGCTCAATTAAATGTGAAAATATATCAGCGCACGTATGACAAAAAACTGGAAGCAGCTGAACACCAGGGTCAAATGATCAAATCCCTCTAAACAAACAAATAAAATAGGTGCAGCGCTAAAAAAAAAAAAAAAAAAAAAAAACAAAAAGAGTATATAGAATACAAAATTCCAGGGATGAAGGGAATAACAATGTGGTAATCCTAAAAATATTAAAGAGCACAAGAAATGTCCAGATATAAAATGTCCAAATATGAAGACATGAATCCACCAGGCAAACGTGATGATCACAGCAAAAGTGTGTAGCTGATAGAAGAACCCTTCACCATGAACCAAATGGCCTCTCACCTGGTCACAAGGACCCCTCTCATAAGGGTCAAACAAGCATTCCCATAAGGATCAGTAGATAAATGAAAAGGTCCAAATGCAAGGGACTCCTCCAGATAACCAGGTAGCAGGTGGATAACGTATTTCATGAAAACAGAAAGAGGACAGACATAGTGCTCTCCGTATAAAATGCTTTATTAGAAGAATATAAAAACTCACTTACATAGCAGGCACTTCACAAGTGCCAGGACGCTGACATGGAAAACACAGTAGTGTGAGTACGAACGGTGGAGCATGCGCAGTAGCCGCGGATGACGTCACAACGTCACGTTCTGGACGCGTTGCGTCCCAGTGGGCGGGGACTTCCTCAGCAGATGTCGTGACTACGTGGGCACCCGCGCTATAAGGAGGTAAGTTGTTATGGCAACACCAAAACAACAACGAATGACGTATATCAGATGGGGGCAGGCTCCGGAAGTGTCTCCATACACATCATTCGGAGTGAGTGGAACCCAATCTGATAGTAAAGGCTCATATCTGCACATACTTAAAGATTAAAAATATATATGATCTGGTGTTAAAGCACTAAGACACACATATTGTGTAATCTTAACAGAACAATGACAAACACCTAGGTCACAAAAAGAGAAGATGAATATTAAAAATTAAAAATTAAAATGATCCGTCATCCGCGACCACCGACTGCTCACCAGCAAAATCAGATAAAATTATAATCATAAAAAATATATCTAAAATTCCTATCGATCAGATATAAAACAATTAGTGTCAAACTCTACATTTAACCCATCGGGGCACATTACCCCTGTCTCATAGATCCAATGGGATTCTCTTTTACTTAGCTGTCGGATAAAATTTCCCCCTCTCCAGTGCTTTGTAACCCTTTCAATGCCCCAGAATTTCAGACACTTAGGGTTTTGTTGATGAAAGGTCTTAAAATGTCTGGACACATTGTGGGTCTTAAGGCCTTTCTTAATATTGTTGACATGTTCGGCCAGTCTAACATGTAAGGGTCTTGAGGTTCTCCCAACATACTGGAGCCCACAACTGCACTCCAGCATGTAGACCACACCAATAGTATCGCATGTGATTAACTGTTTAATCTCATACTCTTTGTTAGTGGCTGAAGCTAAAAAATTTTTTTACGTTTTTTAATGTTTCCTTTGGAGTGCCTGCAGGGAACACATCTACCACAAGCATAAAAACCTCCCAAGAAAAAGAAAAGCCTATCTGAGGCAGGTACTGGAGGATTAAGGACGCTCGGCGGTAGATGATCCCTTAGTGTGGGGGCTTTTTTGTAGATAAACTGAGGTCTATCCGGCAGTATAGGACCTAAGACTCTGTCTTGCTTCAAAATAGCCCAATTTTTTTGAATAATTTTCTCAAATTTCCGGTATTGTATGTTGTAATCTAATACCATTTTAAAGTTATGGCTATCACTAGTAGGGACCTTGGAGGAATTAACAATAAGTTCATTTCTTTCCATTGACATGATTTTAGATACCTCTTCATCTAATGTAGCCCGATTATACCCCTTCTGTTCAATCCTGTACCAGTACCTGCCTCAGATAGGCTTTTCTCTTTCTTGGGAGGTTTTTATGCTTGTGGTAGATGTGTTCCCTGCAGGCACTCCAAAGGAAACATTAAAAAACGTAAAAATTTTTTAGCTTCGGCCACTAACAAAGAGTATGAGATTAAACAGTTAATCACATGCGATACTATTGGTGTGGTCTACATGCTGGAGTGCAGTTGTGGGCTCCAGTATGTTGGGAGAACCTCAAGACCCTTACATGTTAGTGTCTGAAATTCTGGGGCATTGAAAGGGTTACAAAGCACTGGAGAGGGGGAAATTTTATCCGACAGCTAAGTAAAAGAGAATCCCATTGGATCTATGAGACAGGGGTAATGTGCCCCGATGGGTTAAATGTAGAGTTCGACACTAATTGTTTTATATCTGATCGATAGGAATTTTAGATATATTTTTTATGATTATAATTTTATCTGATTTTGCTGGTGAGCAGTCGGTGGTCGCAGATGACGGATCATTTTAATTTTTAATTTTTAATATTCATCTTCTCTTTTTGTGACCTAGGTGTTTGTCATTGTTCTGTTAAGATTACACAATATGTGTGTCTTAGTGCTTTAACACCAGATCATATATATTTTTAATCTTTAAGTATGTGCAGATATGAGCCTTTACTATCAGATTGGGTTCCACTCACTCCGAATGATGTGTATGGAGACACTTCCGGAGCCGGCCCCCATCTGATATACGTCATTCGTTGTTGTTTTGGTGTTGTCATAACAACTTACCTCCTTATAGCGCGGGTGCCCATGTAGTCACGACATCTGCTGAGGAAGTCCCCGCCCACTGGGACGCAACGCGTCCAGAACGTGACGTCGTGACGTCATCCGCGGCTACTGCGCATGCTCCACCGTTCGTACTCACACTACTGTGTTTTCCATGTCAGCGTCCTGGCACTTGTGAAGTGCCTGCTATGTAAGTGAGTTTTTATATTCTTCTATTAAAGCATTTTATACGGAGAGCACTATGTCTGTCCTCTTTCTGTTTTCATGAAATACGTTATCCACCTGCTACCTGGTTATCTGGAGGAGTCCCTTGCATTTGGACCTTTTCATTTATCTACTGATCCTTATGGGAATGCTTGTTTGACCCTTATGAGAGGGGTCCTTGTGACCAGGTGAGAGGCCATTTGGTTCATGGTGAAGGGTTCTTCTATCAGCTACACACTTTTGCTGTGATCATCACGTTTGCCTGGTGGATTCATGTCTTCATATTTGGACATTTTATATCTGGACATTTCTTGTGCTCTTTAATATTTTTAGGATTACCAGTAGCTCAATTGCATAATGTGCAAGCTCTGGCTAGTGATCCATCCTCAAGACCCAGTAACCCAGAGGATTTTCGGTGGGAAAGGTGTCCAAGTCTGATCTTGCCCCTAGGTATTCCTGCACCATGTAAAACAGACGCTGGCGATGGTTGCTGGAACCGATCATACCTTGGGGCTGCGGACCAAAAAATTGTCTGAACGCATCGGTCAGATGGCCACCTTCTCCACCGCTCCTTCTTTGACTGACCGAAGATTCAGCAACACGTTGTCCAGAAACAGGAGTTTGTAACCTCCCAGTCTCTGGGAACGCGTTGCACAGACCTTTCTGCAAGGCCTCCCGAAGATGTTTCATCCTCTGCTCCCTCTGCGATGGCAAGATAAGGTCCGCAACCTTACCCTTGTAACGTGGATCAAGGAGGGTTGCCAGCCAGTATTGGTCCTTCTCCTTGATACCACGAATACGAGGATCCTTACGCAGGCTTTGCAGGATCAGGGAGGCCATGCAGCGTAGGTTTGCTGAGGCATTTGGTCCGGAGTCCTCTGGGTCACTAAGGACAACATGGTCCGCAGCCACCTCCTCCCAGCCACGTACAAGTCCATGTGTTTCTTGGGACTGATCCCTTAAAGACTGCTGCTAATGCTGAGTGCCAGGCTCCTCCTCCATACTGACACAATCTTCCTCCTCCTCCTCCTCCTCCTCGTCCTCTTCCTGTGTGATCGGCGGGCACGCAGGAACACTGTCTGGATAAAGGGGGCCTTGAGAGCTAAGGAAGTCCTCCTCTTCCTGCCTCTGTTCTGCCTCAAGTGCCCTGTCCATTATTCCACGCAGCGTGTGCTCCAACAGGTGGACAAGGGGGACAGTGTCACTGATGCATGCACTGTCACTGCTCACCATCCTCGTGGCCTCCTCAAATGGTGACAGGACAGTGCATGCATCC
Organism: Lithobates septentrionalis; assembly: GCA_037952835.1. Lineage (NCBI taxonomy): Eukaryota > Metazoa > Chordata > Amphibia > Anura > Ranidae > Lithobates > Lithobates septentrionalis. The sequence continues at coordinate 31,183 of JBBDGP010001160.1, read as the reverse complement.
CTGATCATGGCCCACTGGCGTGGGGAAAAAAAAACAAGCTCCCCTGACCCTGTCCTGGTGCCATAGTCGCACAGGTACTCATTGATGGCCCTCTGCTGCGTGTGCAGCCGCTGCAGCATGGCCAACGTTGAGTTCCACCTGGTGGGCATGTCACAGATTAGGCGGTTCTTGGGCAGGTTAAACTCCTTTTGGAGGTCCGTCAGTCGAGCATTGGCATTATATGACCGGCGGAAATGCACACACACTTTCCTGGCCTGCCTCAGGACATCCTGTAAGCCCGGGTACCTGCCCAAGAACCGCTGCACCACCAAGTTAAGGACGTGAGCCAAACAGGGCACATGGGTCATTTGTCCCTGTCGGAGGGCAGAGAGGAGGTTGGTGCCATTGTCGCAAACCACCATTCCTGCCTTAAGTTGGCGTGGTGTCAACCACCTCTGAACCTGCCCCTGCAGAGCTGACAGAACCTCTGCCCCAGTGTGGCTCCTGTCCCCCAAGCACACCAGCTCAAGCACTGCATGGCATCTTTTGGCCTGCGTACTTGCGTAGCCCCTTGAACGACTACAGAGCACCGCTGGTTCCGAGGAAGAGGCCATGGAGGAAGAAGAAGAGGAGGGGGTGGAGGAGAGAGGTGTGTCACAATCATTAGCATTTTGGAGGCGTGGTGGCGTAACAACCTCCAACACTACTGCACCTTGTCCTGCATCCTTCCCAGCTGCCAGCAGAGTCACCCAATGCGCCATGAAACTTAGGTAACGTCCCTGTCCATGCCTGCTGGGCCATGAGTCAGCGGTAATATGCACCTTACCGCTGACCGCCCTGTCCAGCGAGGCATGGACATTGCCTTCCACATGCCGGTAGAGAGCCGTAATCGCCTTCCGTGAGAAAAAGTGGCATTTGGGTACCTGCCACTGAGGAACCGCACATTCCACAAACTCACGGAAGGGGGCAGAGTCTACCAACTGAAAAGGCAGCAGTTGAAGTGCTAGCAATTTTGCCAAGCTAGCATTCAACCGCTGGGCATGTGGATGGCTGGGAGCAAACTTCTTTCGGCAGTGCAGCAGCTGATGCAGGGAAATTTGCCTGGTACAATCTGACGTCGGTGTACCAACAGCAGATTGCCCACAAGTACTTGGCTGTGACACACCTAATTCTACACCTTCATTCCTCTCAGTGCAGGTCTCAGAGCGGACTGAAGGTCTAGTGGGGTTGGAAATCTCAGCTGATGAGGAGCAAGGAGAGGTCCTCTTTGTTCTTTGGTGTGGGTCTTTTAGATACGCTTGCCAACGAACTGCATGGCAGGTCAACATATGTCTGGTCAAGCATGTGGTACCCAAGCGGGAGATGTTTTGGCCACGTGAGATACGCTTGAGACATATGTTGCAAATAGCAGCGGTGCGATCTGATGCACTCGTCTCAAAAAAGGCCCACACCAAAGAACTTTTTGAATAACGCGCAGAGACTGCAGTGCCCTGCACATGTGGAGCTTTGGGGTGTGATGCAGTCAATGTGCTGCCCTTAGGCTGGCCCCTGGAGGGCATCCTGCCTCGTTGGTGATGTGCCGCCTCCTCCTCCTCCTCCTCCTCCTCCTCTCTCCTATCAGGCACCCACGTTGAGTCAGTGACCTCATCATCCCCTCCCTCCTCATCACTGGAGCAAACCTGGCAGTATGCTGCAGCAGGGGGAGCATGACTGCCAGATTGCTGTCCTTCTTGGGCATCCCTCTGTCCGTGCTCATTTTACTGCCTTCATCGAGCTCAGTATCATCATCAGAGCCTTCCAAACGCTGGGCATCCTCCTGGAGCATGTACCCAACACTGTGGTCAAACAGTTCGAGGGACTCCTCAGGAGGACATGGTGGAGCTAGGGAAGGAGTCACTGATGACATTGAGCCGAGGGAAGAGGCCGCTGCTTTGCCAGACAAAGCACCCTGGGCATGCGTGAGAGAGGATGAGGAGGATGAGGACGGCTTGGTCATCCACTCGACTAAGTCTTCCGCATGTTGTGGCTCAACACGGCTAGCTGCCGAAAAAAAGGCCAAGCGTGTCCCATGGCCACGTGCTGATGAGGATGCACCGTCTCCACGACCAGCACTAGACACAGAGCCTGCTTGCCCTCTCTTATTGGCTTGTGACTGTCTGCCTCTCCTTCTTGGCCTTCCGGACATACTAATGGCCTGTAGCTGCACTAAGCTGGGATATATATATATATATATATATATATATATATATATATATATATATATATATACTGATACTGCAGCTAGCAAAATCAACTGCCTGCCTGTAGTATGAGAACACCACCAACCTTCTACAGGTAGCTTTAGCTGAACACTGTGAGGTGGACGCACCCCACTAACTTGTAGGTTTAGCTGAACACTGTGAGCAGGACGCACTGCACTAACTGTAAATAGTCTAGTTGCCTGACCGTGGTACTAATAGGATCAAAAGAACACCAGTAATTTTCTTCAGGTGTCTTTATATACTGTAACAAGACAAGCCTGCCTGTCAGTAGGAAGATAACAGGAATGGATCTAGTTGAACACTGTGAGCAGGACGCACTGCACTAAATGTAAATAGTCTAGCTGCCTGACCGTGGTACTAATAGGATCAAAAGAACACCAGTAATTTTCTTCAGGTAGCTTTATATACTGTAACAAGACAAGCCTGCCTGTCAGTAGGAAGATAACAGGAACGGATCTAGCTGAACACTGTGAGCAGGACGCACTGCACTAAATGTAAATAGTCTAGCTGCCTGACCGTGGTACTAATAGGATCAAAAGAACACCAGTAATTTTCTTTAGGTAGCTGTAAATACTGTAACAAGACAAGCCTGCCTGTCAGTAGGAAGATAACAGGAACGGATATAGCTGAACACTGTGAGCAGGACGCACTGCACTAAATGTAAATAGTCTAGCTGCCTGACCGTGGTACTAATAGGATCAAAAGAACACCAGTAATTTTCTTCAGGTAGCTTTATATACTGTAACAAGACAAGCCTGCCTGTCAGTAGGAAGATAACAGGAACGGATCTAGCTGAACACTGTGAGCAGGACGCACTGCACTAAATGTAAATAGTCTAGCTGCCTGACCGTGGTACTAATAGGATCAAAAGAACACCAGTAATTTTCTTCAGGTAGCTTTATATACTGTAACAAGACAAGCCTGCCTGTCAGTAGGAAGATAACAGGAACGGATCTAGCTGAACACTGTGAGCAGGACGCACTGCACTAAATGTAAATAGTCTAGCTGCCTGACCATGGTACTAATAGGATCAAAAGAACACCAGTAATTTTCTTTAGGTAGCTGTAAATACTGTAACAAGACAAGCCTGCCTGTCAGTAGGAAGATAACAGGAACGGATCTAGCTGAACACTGTGAGCAGGACGCACTGTACTAAATGTAAATAGTCTAGCTGCCTGACCGTGGTACTAATAGGATCAAAAGAACACCAGTAATTTTCTTTAGGTAGCTGTAAATACTGTAACAAGACAAGCCTGCCTGTCAGTAGGAAGATAACAGGAACGGATCTAGCTGAACACTGTGAGCAGGACGCACTGCACTAAATGTAAATAGTCTAGAAGATAACAGGAACGGATCTAGCTAAACTGAATACAGTGTATATATATATATATGCAACACCTGGGATGCATATATATACACAATACACTTTAAGTGCAGCTAACTGACTGACTGTCCTGCCTAATCTAGCTAACTCAAATGAAATGACACTGTCTCTCTCTCTCTCTAAGCACACCGGAACACACTGCACAGGGCCGCCGTGCAGGCGGCCTTATATAGTGTGGGGCGTGTACTAAATACCCTGAGCCATAATTGGCCAAAGCCTCCTTGGCTTTGGCCAATTACAGCTCTCTGTTCAGGCGGCGCTGTGATTGGCCAAGCATGCGGGTCATAGTGCATGCTTGGCCAATCATCAGCAAGCAATGCACTGCGATGCCGCAGTGAATTATGGGCCGTGTCGCGCCACACGAATTTGGCGCGAACGGCCCATATCGTTCGCAATTCGGCGAACGACCGAACAGCAGATGTTCGAGTCGAACATGGGTTCGACTCGAACACGAAGCTCATCCCTACTAAAAGCACATGGAGCAGCACGAACGTAATAAACACCAAAAAAATAGGAACACAGCACAACATCTTACTTTTTTGCAGCACTCTCCGAATCTTTCTGTACTGCTCATGTTCTCGTAATTTGAGGTCCGACCACCGCTTCCTGAGCTGATCTTTCGATCGTCGTACCCAGAAATTCCGGTGCAGACTCCTGACCACTTTCGCCATGGTCTTGGCCTTTCGGACATTGGGGTTGGGGTAAGGCCCATACTTTTCCTCATAGTCAGCCCTCTTCAGGATGTCCACCATTTCCAACATCTCCCCAAAGGACATATTTGTGTCCTTTAATCTCCTTCTGGATCGGGACATTTCAGGCTCCAGCCTTTCCTCCTCCTCCTCCTCGTTGCTACAGTTAGCACAATCCTGCTGTCTATCCGCCATGTGCTCTTCCCCCACTGCGCCGAACGAAAAGGGGCGGGAAATAGACTAGAAAGAACGTCAGGGGCGGGCGGAGTTATACGCATGCGCAGTGTGTATAAAGCGTAACGTGCGTGCGTCTTACATACGATCTGTGAGCGGAGGAAGGAGCATCGGACACGCCAATCGTGCTAACGAATGTAAGATCTAAACTTGGGCCTATACTGCTTCGAAATGGAAGCCTATATTGTAACAAGAATATGGGAGTTTGGCCTGACATTAGGGTTTGTCTTGTGTTGTGTCTTGCAGACAAAATGGATAGCTTCAATGACCACAACTTCCTTCCCCTGTTCATAGACCAGTACAAGGAGCTGCCCTGTCTGTGGCAGGTGAGACATCCCCATTACAACCACAAACAGAAGAGGCAGGCAGCGCTGGAGAAACTGCTGGAGTTGGTGAAGCCGGTGGTCCCCACAGCAACCATCCCTTATTTGAAAGCTAAAATTGGTGGCCTGAGGAACACTTATCTTAGGGAGCGCAAGAAGGTCACAGATTCCCAGAGGTCCTGAGCTGCAGCAGATGACGTTTATGTCCCCAGGCTGTGGTACTATGAGAGACTGCGATTTCTGTCAGACCACACTGAGGTCAGGGAATCACTCTCTACTCTTCCTTCCATGCTTCCTTCCATACCAGCTGAGGCTTCCGATGTCCAACCTGGGCCTTCCAGCCAGGAAGAAGTGGAGGAGCCCAGCTGGAGTCAGGTATAGCATTCTTCTACAGATTTCTAGTCAATAAATAAATGATGTTTATTAGATGTTATTATTGATCACTAATTGCTGCTTGAAAGTGTTTTACATATCAATAGACAGTAGTGGGCACCCAAAATTGGGACAAGAATGAAAACTTCTGGGCTCACAATGATAGTCTGTTATATTTGTTAACATTCAATTTGCAGCAGTCAGGAGGTGAAAATTGTGTGTGATTGATGAATTACAAACTAAAACTATGTCCCTTTTTCATACACAGGAAGACCTCAGCCAGGAGGAGGTTGTGGAATGTGGCAGTCAGGAGGAGGCGGGGATTAGTGGCAGCCTGGAGGAGGCGGGGCTAAGTGGCAGCCAGGAGAAGCCTGGGACCAGTCGCAGCCTGACTGAGTCTCAGGTTCCTCCCCTCTGCCTGCCACATAAAAGGGCCAGGAAGATGACTCCCAGTCCTGTGCAGGATTCAGCATACAGGCTGATCCAGGAGGCTTCGGCGTCACTCCGAGCCTTCCCCAGTCCTGCAGAGGCCTTTGCCTGCATGGCTGCCACAAAATTGCAGGGCATGCAGGAGGGCCAACGCAGGCTCTGTGAGGACCTGCTTTATAAAGTGCTTCGTAAGGGGGAGAGTGGGGAACTGACACCCAAGACGGATGTCATGGAGATGGACGATCCTCCTCCTCCTCCTCCTCCTGCTGCCACAACTCCAACACCACAGCCAAAGCCTGCAAGGAAGCGTGGAAGGAAGACCTGAGAGTGATTGCCCTTGGTTCAGTCTGGTCTGACAGAAGATGCAGTCTCTCGTATGACCACAGCCTGGGGACACAGATGTCATCTGCTGCTTTCCGGATCTCTGGGACTTCTGGACCAGACTGCCCTCCCTAAGATATGGACTCCTCAGGCAACCAATTTTGCTTTTAAATAATTGATGTCTGCCCTGGGGGTCCAAGGCTTCGCCAATTTCTGCAGTTTCTGCAGCGTTGCCTCCCTCTTTGTTTTTTTTATAGTTGTGACCCCTTAATAAAAAATTTTACGGGAAATTCTACTCTCCTGTGTGTGTTTTCATCCAAAAAAGACAGTTTGTTGGTGACGATTCAGGTACATTTCTAAAGTACAATGTGAAATTAACAAGGGACAACAACACCAAACAATCTCCTACAGATTAAATAGAACATCATATCAATGGTGTTGTGGGAACTTGTCACAAAAACACACAAACATTTTCGGGAGTACAAATCAAAATCACCAAAAAAAAAATAAAAAAGAGAAACACAAAAAAAGATTCTACATTAAAGTCAAAAAAAAAAAAAAAATATGTTGTCAGATGTGAGAAATCAAAATATATTGAGGGAATCCCGATAAATAGTAACGAAAGAAGTTTATGAGAAGTGTGTGTGAATATGAGCATCAAAACTACTTCATTCTTGTCACATTATAAAGAAGAAGAGAGTGCGCTGTATTAAACCATTTTTAACATTGCAGCGTGACGAAAGTGCTGTATCCATTGCGAACGCTAAGTTTACCAGAACGAGCTGGCCCGTGTCGGAATTTCTTCTGAGCATGCGTGGCACTTTGTGCGTCGGAACAGGGCACACACGGTCGGAATTGACGCGATCGGATTTTGTTGTTGGAAAATTTTATCTCCTGCTGTCCAACTTTGTGTGTCTGAAAATCCGATGGAAAATGTCCTATGGCACACACACACGGTCGGAATTTCCGACAACACGCTCCGATCGGACATTGTCCATCGGAAAATCCGACCGTGTGTACGGGGCATTACTGGTAGCTTTAGCTGGACACTGTGCACTAAACTAACTTGTAGCTTTAGCTGAACACTGTGACGAGGACGCACTACACTAACTTGTAGCTTTAGCTGAAAACTGTGCACTACACTAACTTGTAGCTTTAGCTGAACACTGTGCAGAGGTCGCACTACACTAACTTGTAGCTTTAGCTGAAAACTGTGCACTACACTAACTTGTAGCTTTAGCTGAGCACTGTGAGGAGGACGCACTATACTAACTTGTAGCTTTAGCTGAACACTGTGCAGAGGTCGCACTACACTAACTTGTAGCTTTAGCTGAACACTGTGCACTACACTAACTTGTAGCTTTAGCTGAACACTGTGCACTACACTAACTTGTAGCTTTAGCTGAATACTGTGAGGAGGACACACTACACTAACTTGTAGCTTTAGCTGAACACTGTTCAGAGGACGCACTACACTAACTTGTAGCTTTAGCTGAACACTGTTCAGAGGACGCACTACACTAACTTGTAGCTTTAGCTGAACACTGTGCAGAGGTCGCACTACACTAACTTGTAGCTTTAGCTGAACACTGTGCACTACACTAACTTGTAGCTTAAGCTGAATACTGTGAGGAGGACGCACTACACTAACTTGTAGCTTTAGCTGAACACCGTGCAGAGGTTGCACTACACTAACTTGTAGCTTTAGCTGAACACTGTGCACTACACTAACTTGTAGCTTTAGCTGAACACTGTTCAGAGACCGCACTACACTAACTTGTAGCTTTAGCTGAACACTGTGCACTACACTAACTTGTAGCTTTAGCTGAATACTGTGCAGAGGTCGCACTACACTAACTTGTAGCTTTAGCTGAACACTGTGCACTACACTAACTTGTAGCTTTAGCTGAACACTGTGCAACGGTCGCACTACACTAACTTGTAGCTTTAGCTGAACACTGTGCACTACACTAACTTGTAGCTTTAGCTGAATACTGTGCAGAGGTCGCACTACACTAACTTGTAGCTTTATCTGAACACTGTGCACTACACTAACTTGTAGCTTTAGCTGAACACTGTGCAACGGTCGCACTACACTAACTTGTAGCTTTAGCTGAACACTGTGCACTACACTAACTTGTAGCTTTAGCTGAACACTGTTCGGGGGACGCACTACACTAATTTGTAGCTTTAGCTGAACACTGTGCACTACACTAACTTGTAGCTTTAGCTGAACACTGTGGAACGGTCGCACTACACTAACTTGTAGCTTTAGCTGAACACTGTGCACTACACTAACTTGTAGCTTTAGCTGAACACTGTGAGGAGGACGCACTACACTAACTTGTAGCTTTAGCTGAACACTGTGCACTACACTAACTTGTAGCTTTAGCTGAATACTGTGCAGTGGTCGCACTACACTAACTTGTAGCTTTAGCTGAACACTGTGCACTACACTAACTTGTAGCTTTAGCTGAACACTGTGCAGAGGTCGCAGTGCTCTAACTTGTAGCTTTAGCTGAACACTGTGAGGAGGACGCACTACACTAACTTGTAGCTTTAGCTGAACACTGTGCAGAGGTTGCACTACACTAACTTGTAGCTTTAGCTGGACACTGCACTACACTAACTTGTAGCTTTAGCTGAACACTGTTCAGAGGATGCACTACACTAACTTGTAGCTTTAGCTGAACACTGTGCAGAGGTCGCACTACACTAACGTGTAGCTTTAGCTGAACACTGTTCAGAGGATGCACTACACTAACTTGTAGCTTTAGCTGAACACTGTGCAGAGGTTGCACTACACTAACTTGTAGCTTTAGCTGAACACTGTGCACTATTCTAACTTGTAGCTTTAGCTGAACACTTTGAGGAGGACGCACTACACTAACTTTTAGCTTTAGCTGAACACTGTGCAGAGGTCGCCCTACACTAACATGTAGTTTTAGCTGAACCCTGTGAGGAGGCCTCACTAAACTAACTTGTAGCTTTAAAGAAAATAAAAAATGCAGCGCTAAAACAGTGATATGGAGGTGAACAAAACTCATATATATTTGAAATATAGACACACCAAAAAATAACTAAAGGTGATAGCCCATCAAACATTAACACAACAATAAGTTCGATGGGATGTTTGGTAAAAACAAGTCTCCCATAAAAAACTAAAGCAGATGTCTTAACACATAAAAAGCAAATAAGATCAAATTCTAAATTAAATTAAAGAAATGTGGATGATTTGAGTGTCAAAACACAAAGAGGGAAGATGCATACAAAATAAATGTGCAAATAAAGTCCCAATAACAGGTAGTGCAAAGGATTCAAAACTGATCAGTCCATATACAATATGAATTAAGATCCAATGTTAATAGAATCCAAAGGGAATGTGATACAGGTGAGTCCAACATCCAGAGTAATTCACACCCAAGTGAGATATGAGGCTCCTTACCAGCTAGAGCTGACCACCATAACAGTGGTCTCACCAGGCATTTGGGAAATTATCAGGTCACCCACAAACCTATGCCGACATTCACAGTTGAAATCGTGGTACTGGATTTTGTAATACACCTGGAGAAAATGTATTTTCTTCTGTCTTTGTAAAATGACAAACTCCATAATGCAGAATCAGTGAGAGCCCTGAGCGTGTCACTAGCCACGTCGCCTGCCACCAGATGCCATCAAGTGTCCCCAGCGGAGTCCATCCTTACATCAGGTGCCCCCAGCGGAGTCCCTCCTTACATGCAGCCTCAGATTCTGACTGAGTCTCCTGTCTGCCTCTGAATGTGTGAATGTGTACTTCTGTGGGTTTGATAGTCTGACTGTTTTTTGTCTCAGACTCGTAAATTGTAGCTTTAGCTGAACACTGTGAGGAGGATGCACTACACTAACTTGTAGCTTTAGCTGAACACTGTGAGGAGGGCGCACTACACTAACTTGTAGCTTTAGCTGAACACTGTGCAGAGGTCACACTAAACTAACTTGTAGCTTTAGCTGAACACTGTGAGGAGGACGCACTACACTAACTTGTAGCTTTAGCTAAACACTGTGTAGAGGTCACACTAAACTAACTTGTAGCTTTAGCTGAAGACTGTGAGGAGGACGCACTACACTAACTTTTAGCTTTAGCTGGACACTGTGCACTACACTAACTTGTAGCTTTAGCTGAACAATGTGAGGAGGATGCACTACACTAACTTGTAGCTTTAGCTGAACACTTTGAGGAGGACGCACTACACTAACATGTATATAACACGTGTTATATACATGCTTACCTGCCCATGTGGATTGATTTACGTGGGAAAGACAAAGAGACAGCTGAAAGTCAGGATTGGCAAACATGTACAGAGCATCATCAACAAAGATGATGATCGTCCCCTCTCTCTGCATTTTTTGAAAATGCATGGAGTTGAACCGAGGGACCTTAAGTGCAAAGGTAACTACAGACTCAACCTTCCACTACGCAGAGGGGATTTTGACAGGATATTATATCAAAAAGAAAAAATGTGGATTTTTACTTTAAATAGTATGCAACCCCTTGGTTTGAACAATGAGTGCAACTTATCCGTTTTTCTGGAGCAATAATTTGGATATAATTACCTTCCCTTTCTCCTCCTCCCATCTCCTTCTTCACCTATCCTTTCCCTTTCCCTTTCCCTGCCCTTGCCTATGTATAGAAGCGGTGGCCATAACTATTCCAGTACCATGAGTTCAGGAGATAGAGGTGTCCAATTATCCTATGGGGCTATATTTGTCTGTATATAGAAATGATGGCCATGACTGTTTCAGACATATGAATTATGTATAATATATATAATATAAATATTTTATTTTAACTTCCACCTTACTGAGTCTATCACCCTCAATTTATGTCTCTGCCTTGATCTGTATATGTTAATTGTGGATCGTCCCTGTATGTTATGGTGTGTCTGCACAGTCTGTGAATGATACCTTGATTGGGTTATAGCGCTCTGGGGATGTCCTGGATAGGAGCTGATTATCTCCTAATTACCTGATTATTTAAACAAGGACTTTTGAACCACTACGCATGCTCTGAGGAAGCTTGATTTCAAGCGAAACATGTAAGCATAATGCGATCACGGTGTCCGTGGTGACACGGTGACCCCCACCATCTACAGTGCCTTGCGAAAGTATTCGGCCCCCTTGAACTTTTCAACCTTTTGCCACATTTCAGGCTTCAAACATAAAGATATAAAATTTTTATTTCTTGTGAAGAATCACCAACAAGTGGGACACAATTGTGAAGTGGAACGAAATCTTTTGGATTGTTGAAACTTTTTTAACTAATAAAAAAATGAAAAGTGGGGCGTGCAAAATTATCCGGCCCCCTTGCGTTAATACTTTGTAGAGCCACCTTTTGCTGCGATTACAGCTGCAAGTCGCTTGGGGTATGTCTCTATCAGTTTTGCACATCGAGAGACTGAAATTCTTGCCCATTCTTCCTTGCAAAACAGCTCGAGCTCAGTGAGGTTGGATTGAGAGCGTTTGTGAACAGCAGTTTTCAGCTCTTTCCACAGATTCTCGATGGGATTCAGGTCTGGACTTTGACTTGGCCATTCTAACACCTGGATACGTTTATTTGTGAACCATTCCTTTGTAGATTTTGCTGTATGTTTGGGATCATTGTCTTGTTGGAAGATAAATCTCCGTCCCAGTTTCAGGTCTTTTGCAGACTCCAACAGGTTTTCATCCAGAATGGTCCTGTATTTGGCTGCATCCATCTTCCCCTCAATTTTAACCATGTTCCCTGTCCCTGCTGAAGAAAAGCAGGCCCAAACCATGATGCTGCCACCACCATGTTTGACAGTGGGGATGGTGTGTTGAGTGTGATGAGCTGTGTTGCTTTTATGCCAAACATATCGTTTTGCATTGTGGCCAAAAAGTTTGATTTTGGTTTCATCGGACCAGAGCACCTTCTTCCACATGTTTGGTGTGTCTCCCAGGTGGCTTGTGGCAAACTTTAGACAAGACTTTTTATGGTTATGGAAATGGCTTTCTTCTTGCCACTCTTCCATAAAGGCCAGATTTGTGCAGTGTACGACTGATTGTTGTCCTATGGACAGACTCTCCCCCCTCAGCTGTAGTTCTCTGCAGTTCATCCAGAGTGATGATGGGCCTCTTGGCTGCATCTCTGATCAGTCTTCTCCTTGTCTGAGCTGAAAGTTTAGAGGGACAGCCAGGTCTTGGTAGATTTGCAGTGGTCTGATACTCCTTCCATTTCAAAATGATGGCTTGCACAGTGCTCCTTGGGATGTTTAAAGCTTGGGAAATCTTTTTGTATCCAAATCCGGCTTTAAACTTCTCCACAACAGTATTACGGACCTGCCTGGTGTGTTCCTTGGTCTTCATGATGCTCTCTGCGCTTTCAACAGAACCCTGAGACTATCACAGAGCAGGTGCATTTATACAGAGACTTGATTACACACAGGTGGATTCTATTTATCACCATCAGTCATTTAGGACAACATTGGATCATTCAGAGATCCTCGCTGAACTTCTGGAGTGAGTTTTCTGCACTGAAAGTAAAGGGGCCGAATAATTTTGCACGCACCACTTTTCAGTTTTTTAATTGCTAAAAAAGTTTAAAATATCCAATACATTTCGTTCCACTTCACAATTGTGTCCCACTTGTTGGTGATTCTTCACAAAAAATTAAAATTTTATATCTTTATGTTTGAAGCCTGAAATGTGGCAAAAGGTTGAAAAGTTCAAGGGGGCCGAATACTTTTGCAAGGCACTGTACCTTGACCCTCCTTCAGCCTACCTCGAGCCGCCATCTGTCACTACCTGCTGGCTTTAAATACACTCAAGGTGTTGCTCCAGTCTGTGGCTCCTCATTCAGTCCTATAATTCCTAAAGCCTCTGAAGTTTGAACTTCCAACAGCTTCAACTATTCCCAGGTGGAATCACTCCAAGTTGACATCACTTACTGGGCTTTCATTTCATTGAAACCGAGACTAGTTTCTCAGGGCTACGAACATCTATACACAAGACGTCAAACGATGAGCTGTATCTTACCCCTACTATTCAAAGGGAAGCACTATTAGCATACCCCGTTTTTACCTTGTGCAAAGCCATTTTCAAGTACATCTGCCCTCAGTCTCTGACCCCCACTCATAGCGTTTTCATGACTGTTACCAAACAGACTTTGGGACCACGGCATTCTGTTCATACCCCTATGGGAGCATCCTATTCAACATTTTAACAATAATTTTTCAACATGATCAAAGGGATGAAATCAAAGGGAACTCAGATCAGGGTCACGGAGACTCTAGCAGACAGAACAGATAAGCTTAATACCTACAATACAGACTATCCCTGGACAGAAAGGTAGTTAATTTATCTGACTTTCCCCTTAACCAGCATCACATATCCCTGTTACAAAAGAGGTTGTCTTTTTCACCTACGGCCACCATGCGGGAATTTGAAGTGTACAAAGATGTTAGCCTCTTTCTGCGGAAAGTAATATTTAGATACTGGCACTCAGAAAGGGGAAAAAAACATAATGTAGATACAGATGAACAAAGTAAAGAGGAATGTGAATCCCTTGAAGCACTAATAGCCTTATTAGAAGAGAACCAAGACTTTGACTCTGAGACTGAAACTACTAGTCCCTCATCTAGCTGTCCTCGTCCATCTAAATTAACTATCAGGTCCCTTAAAATGCCCTCACTTTCTAAACACAAGTGGATCCATCTATTTTTGGAACAGGTCAAAAATGACCTGTCCAAGATAGATTGGAAATACAAAGGACCAGATAACCTCACGAAAGCAGAAAGGAAGGCACTCAAGGAACTTGAAGAGGCTAATGATATCATTATCAAGGGAAGTGACAAAGGGGGCAACACAGTCTTGCTTTCCCAGAGTCTATATGAAGGAGAAACTATGCATCTCCTCCAAGATTAAACCACCTATGAAAAACTCTCTTTAAACCCCTTTTCTAAAATTGTAGCCACCCTTAAATTTAAACTTAATATGGCCCTAGAGGAACACCTCATTACACGTAAGGAACATAAATATCTTAGCGTCAATGAATTCAATATTCCCACCTTCTGTACCATTCCAAAGCTCCACAAATCTATTACTAAACCCTCAGGGAGGCCGATTGTATCAGCTATAAAGGGTCCATTAGAGAGGGTGGGAAAATTTGTGGATGCTCTTATTAAAGACCTGGTATGTGAACTCCCCTCCTTTGTACAAGATACTCGTGATGTACTTAGGAAACTAGATAGGGTCCCAGTGCCACCAGAAGCTATTCTGGTTGAAATTGATGTGGAATCCCTATATACATGGATTCCACACAACTGGGGTCTAAAAGCAGTACTCCATTTCTTAGCTACACAAAATGAATTTATTGTGGATCTTCTGCAATTTATGTTGGAACACAAATGCTTTCAATTCCTTGGAAAATACTACCGGCAAATTAGGGGTACCTCAATGGGTGCCCCCTGGGTCCCTGCATATGCATTATTGCATCTAGGGCTGTGGGAAATGGAATGTGTATACTCCTCGTCGATGTACCTCAGCCACTGTCATTTGTGGCTGAGGTACATCGATGACGTGATTATGATATGGGGGGGCTCACCTCTAGAATTGACTTCATTCATTGAGGAGCTCAATAATAATGACAGGAATATTAGATTAACTTATTCCTTTGATTCGGCCACCCTGCCTTTTCTGGACCTTACTATACAGATTAAGGAAGGTAGACTCTTTACAAAAACATTTAGAAAAGAGACGGCAGCAAATACCTCATTGCTGGCCTCCAGCCACCACCCTAGATCATTGATATAGGGAATCCCTGTAGGTCAATTTCTCTGTTCCAGGAGAAACTGCTCGGAAGAATCGGATTTTAAAACTGAGGCACAGGAACTTTATGGGAGGATTCGGGATCGCGGCTATTCCCATGCTTGTATCAGAAGGGCCAAAAGAAGGGCTCTGCAAACAGATCGTCCCTCCTCTCTGATACTATTAGGGAAAAACAATCCAGTAGTTCCAGCTGTGCCCCTATCAGGATTATTACCAAATTTGGGGCACAGTGGGAACAGACCAGAAACGTACTTAGCCATCATTGGC
The DNA here is from genome assembly GCA_037952835.1 of Lithobates septentrionalis. Lineage (NCBI taxonomy): Eukaryota > Metazoa > Chordata > Amphibia > Anura > Ranidae > Lithobates > Lithobates septentrionalis. The sequence goes on along the minus strand of JBBDGP010001160.1, from coordinate 16,101 downwards.
ATATTCCATCGGAAGCCCCCATCCTTGGCAATATTGTTTGCGATCGGCCCTTACTTACAGCAAGGAGAGCCACCAACCTTAAGAACAGCCTGGTGCATTCTGAATACCGCAGACCTGAGAGACACGACTGGCTCACTAGCCTCCCCCTACTTAAAGGCATGTACCCCTGCGGCAGATGTCATATTTGAAAATTTGTGGAAAAAGCTGACATGTTCGCCAGTTCCGATGGCAGTAAACATTTTAAAATCAACAACTTTATAAACTGTCTAACAACACGTGTTATATACATGCTTACCTGCCCATGTGGATTGATTTACGTGGGAAAGACAAAGAGACGGCTGAAAGTCAGGATTGGCGAACATGTACAGAGCATCATCAATAAAGATGATGACCGTCCTCTCTCTCTGCATTTTTTGAAAATGCATGGAGGTGAGCCGAGGGGCCTTAAGTGCAAAGGCATCTACAGACTCAACCTTCCACTACGCAGAGGGGATTTTGACAGGATATTATATCAAAAAGAAAAAATGTGTATTTTTACTTTAAATAGTATGCAACCCCTTAGTTTGAACAATGAGTGCAACTTATCCATTTTTCTGGAGCAATAATTTGGATATAATTACCTTCCCTTTCTCCCCCTCCCATCTCCTTCTTCACCTATCCTTTCCCTGTCCTTGCCTATGTATAGAAGCGGTGGCCATAATTATTCCAGTACCATGAGTTCAGGAGATAGAGGTGTCCAATTATCCTATGGGGCTATATTTGTCTGTATATAGAAATGATGGCCATGACTTTTTCAGACCTATGAATTATGTATAATATATATAATATAAATATTTTATTTTAGCTTCCACCTTACTGGGTCTATCACCCTCAATTTATGTCTCTGCCATTATCTGTATATGTTAATTGTGGATCGTCCCTGTATGTTATGGTGTGTCTGCACAGTCTGTGAATGATACCTTGATTCAGTTATAGCGCTCTGGGGATGTCCTGGATAGGAGCTGATTATCTCCTAATTACCTGATTATTTAAACAAGGACTTTTGAACCACTACGCATGCTCTGAGGAAGCTTGATTTCAAGGGAAACATGTAAGCATAATGCGATCACGGTGTCCGTGGTGAAGACACGGTGACCCCCACCATCTACCTTGACCCTCCTTCAGCCTACCTCGAGCCGCCATCTGCCACTACCTGCTGGCGTTAAATATACTCAAGGTGTTGCTCCGGTCCGTGGCTCCTCAATCAGTCCTATAATTCCTAAAGCCTCTGAAGTTTGGACTTCCAACAGCTTCAACTATTCCCAGGTGGAATCACTCCAAGTTGATATCTCTTACTGGGCTTTCAACGCAGTCTGCATGACAGTAGGCGATTGAAACCGAGACTAGATTCTCAGGGCTACGAACATCTATACACAAGACGTCAAACGGTGAGCTGTATCTTACCTTACCTTGCACTATTAGCATACCCCGTTTTTTCCTTGTGCAAAGCCATTTGGATATGAAGTGTGTGATCTAGGTATGGTGGCCACCTGTGTCTCATCTAGACCTTTAGTCTCATTTTAATTACGGTATGTGTTGGAGATGGGTGTAGCATTCTATTTATTTAAGTGTTGTATATGTTTTTTGGATAATCAATAAATGATATTTAACATTCACCGGCATGTCCTCTTTGAAGAATTTCTTTGGGCTAGCTGCCTGACTGTGGTACTAATAGGATGAAAAGAACATCAGCAATTTTCTTAAGGTAGCTGTAAATACTGTAACAACACAAGCCTGCCTGTCAGTAGGAAGATAACAGGAATGGATCTAGCTAAACTGAATACAGTGTATATATATATATATATATATATATATATATATATATATATATATACATACACACACAACACCTGGGATGCATATATATATATATATATACACAATACACTGTAAGTGCAATTAACTGACTGACTGACTGCCCTGCCTAATCTATCTAACTTAAATCAAATGACACTGTCTCTCTCTCTGTCTATCTCTCTGTCAAGCCGGAACACACTACACAGGGCCGCCGTGCAGGCGGCCTTATATAGTGTGGGGCGTGTTCTAAACCCCCTGAGCCATAATTGGCCAAGGCCACCCTGGCTTTGGCCAATTACAGCTCTCTCTACAGACGGCGCTGTGATTGGCCAAGCATGCGGGTCATAGTGCATGCTTGGCCAATCATCAGCCAGCAATGCACTGCGATGCCGAAGTGAATTATGGGCCGTGACGCGCCACACGAATTTGGCGCGAATGGCCCATATCGTTCGCAATTCGGTGAACGATCGAACAGCCGATGTTCGAGTCGAACATGGGTTCGACTCGAACACGAAGCTCATCCCTATTTCCCAATGGTAAGCTGGGGTTACATGATTTCATCGAGGATATATGGCGGTATGCCCGCCGCCAAAAATCCTGGTTTGTTTTTCCAACATAGTAGCATGCATAATCACAAATTAGTAAGTATACCACACCAATTGTTTTGCAGTTTGCAAAATGTTTCAGTTGTTTGATATTTGACTTGATGTTCATGAATTGGCAGTACGGAAATCCGCCACACCTGAAAGTTCCAGGGCGTTTGCAGGGATCTTGTTTACCCATGCCACCTCCTGAGTATTCGCTCCTGAGTATTCGCTGGATACTAAATTATCCCTGATGGATTTAGCTCGCTTGAACGTGAAGGACGATATGTCCTGCACAAAGGGGCCAATGGTGGGATCTAATTTAAGGACATGCCAGTACCGTTCGATGATATTTTTTACGATCTTGTGTTGGTTTGAGAACCTAGTTACAATACCTTTTTTTACGTGACAATCCATAAGCAACAAGATGGCTCGCTGACTAGCTCTCTATATCGAAAGCGACATCTGGCAATTCTAACTTACATGCCACCAGTTTCCACCCCCAACCCCTGATTCGTTCGATTCCCTACAGTCATTACCTACGTGTTAGAAGGAACTGCACCAATGACAAAGTCTTTAAACGAGAGGCTGATCTGTTGATGGGGAGTAGGGATGAGCCGAACACCCCCCTGTTCGGTTCTCACCAGAACTTGCGAACAGGCAAAAAATTTGTTCGAACACGTTAAAGTCTATGGGATATGAACATGAATAATCAAAAGTGCTAATTTTAAAGGGCTATACGCAAGTTATTGTCATAAAAAGTGTTTGGGGATCTGGGTCCTGCCCCAGGGGACAAGGATCAATGCAAAAAAAAGTTTTAAAAATGGCCATTTTTTCAGGAGCAGTGATTTTAATAATGTTTAAAGTGAAACAATAAAAGTGTAATATTCCTTTAAATTTCATACCTGGGGGGTGTCTATAGTATGCCTGTAAAGGGGCGCATGTTTCCCGTGTTTAGAACAGTCTGACAGCAAAATGACATTTCAAAGGAAAAAAAGTCATTTAAAACTACTCGCGGCTATTAATGAATTGCCGGTCCGACAATACACATAAAAGTTCATTGATGAAAACGGCATGGGAATTCCCCACAGGGGAACCCCAAACCAAAATGTAAAAAAAAATGACGTGGGGGGTCCCCCTAAATTTTATAACAGGCCCTTCAGGTCTGGTATGGATTTTAAGGGGAACCCCATGCCAAAATTTTTTAAAAAATAGCGTGGGGTCCCCCCAAAAATCCATACCAGACCCTTATCCGAGCACGCAACCTGGCAGGCCGCAGGAAAAGAGGGGGGAACGAGGGAGCGCCCCCCTCCTGAACCATACCAGGCCACATGCCCTCAACATTGGGAGGGTGCTTTGGGGTAGCCCCCCAAAACACCTTGTCCCCATGTTGATGGGGACAAGGGCCTCATCCCCATAACCCTTGCTCGATGGTTGTGGGGGTCTGCGGGTGGGGGGCTTATCGGAATCTGGAAGCCCCCTTTAACAAGGGGACCCCCAGATCCCAGCCCTCCCCCCTGTGTGAAATGGTAAGGGGGTACAAAAGTATCCCTACCATTTCACAAAAAAACTGTCAAAAATGTTAAAAATGACAAGAGACAGTTTTTGACAATTCTTTTATTTAAATGCTTCTTCTTTCTTCTATCTTCTTTCTTCTATCTTCCTTCGGTTTCTTCCTCCATCTTCTTCTTCTTCTGGTTCTTCTGGTTCTTCCTCCGGTGTTCTCGTCCGGCATCTTCCTCCACGGCATCTTCTTCCCTTCTTCTCCTCGGGCCGCTCCGCATCCATGATGGCATTGACGAAGGCGTCCGCTGTGTGACGCTTCTCCTCTTCTGACGGTTCTTAAATAACGGGCCCCGCCCCCCCTCTGACACACAGGGACTTGACGGGGAATTCCCTGTGGCATTCCCTGTGATGTCAGAAGGGGCGGGGTTACGTAATGGGTAATATGTCACCCATTACGTAACCCCGCCCCCTCTGACGTCACGGGGAATGCCACAGGGAAGTCCCCGTCAAGTCCCTGTGCGTCAGAGGGGGGCAGGGCCACCTGGTGACCCTGCCCCCCTCTGACGCACAGGGACTTGACGGGGACTTCCCTGTGGCATTCCCCGTGACGTCAGAGGGGGCGGGGTTACGTAATGGGTGACATATTACCCATTACGTAACCCCGCCCCTTCTGACATCACAGGGAATGCCACAGGGAATTCCCCGTCAAGTCCCTGTGTGTCAGAGGGGGGGCGGGGCCCATTATTTAAGAACTGTCAGAAGAGGAGAAGCGTCACATAGTGGGAGCCTCCCTCCATGCCATCATGGATGCGGAGCGGCCCAAGGAGAAGAAGGGAAAAAAATGCCGCGGAGGAAGATGCCGGACGAGAACACCGGAGGAGGAATCAGAAGAAGAAGATGGAGGAAGAAACCGAAGGAAGATAGAAGATAGAAGATAGAAGATAGAAGAAAGAAGAAGCATTTAAATAAAGGAATTGTCAAAAACTGTCTCTTGTCATTTTTAACATTTTTGACAGTTTTTTTGTGAAATGGTAGGGGTACTTTTGTACCCCCTTACCATTTCACACAGGGGGGAGGGCCGGGATCTGGGGATCCCCTTGTTAAAGGGGGCTTCCAGATTCCGATAAGCCCCCCGCCCGCAGAACCTGAAGAGTCTGGTATAGATTTTAAGGGCGACCCCACGCCATTTTTTTTTAAATTTTGGCCGGGGTTCCCCTAATATCCATATCAGACCTTTGGTTCGGGGTTCCTCTGTGGGGAATTCCCATGCCGTTTTTATCAATGAACTTTTATGTGTATTGTCAGACCGGCAATTCATTATAGCCGCGAGTAGTTTTAAATGACTTTTTTTTCCTTTTGAAATGTTATTTTGCTGTCAGACTGTTCTAAACACGGGAAACATGCGCCCCTTTACAGGCATACTATAGACACCCCCCAGGTACGAAATTTAAAGGAATATTACACTTTTATTGTTTCACTTTAAGCATTATTAAAATCACTGCTCCCGAAAAAACGGCAGTTTTTAAAACTTTTTTTTGCACTTATCCATGTCCCCTGGGGCAGGACCCAGGTCCCCAAACACTTTTTATGACAATACCATGCAAATAAGCCTTTAAAATTAGCACTTTTGATTTCTCCCATAGACTTTTAAAGGGTGTTCCGTGGCTTTCCAATTTGCCGCGAACACCCCAAATTGTTTGCTGTTCGGCGAACTGGCGAACAGCTGATGTTCGACTCGAACATGAGTTCGACTCGAACTCGAAGCTCATCCCTAATGGGGAGACTCCTGGCACGAGGGTACTCTAATGCCCCGTACACACGGTCGGATTTTCCGACGGAAAATGTGTGATAGGACCTTGTTGTCGGAAATTCCGACCGTGTGTAGGCTCCATCACACATTTTCCATCGGATTTTCCGACACACAAAGTTTGAGAGCAGGATATAAAATTTTCCTACAACAAAATCCGTTGTTGGAAATTCTGATTGTGTGTACACAAATCCGATGAACAAAGTGCCACGCATGCTCAGAATAAATAAAGAGATGAAAGCTATTGGCCACTGCCCCGTTTATAGTCCCGACATACGTGTTATACGTCACAGCGTTCAGAACGATCAGATTTTCCGACAACTTTGTGTGACCGTGTGTATGCAAGACAAGTTTGAGCCAACATCCGTCTGAAAAAATCCTAGGATTTTGTTGTCGGAATGTCCGAACAAAGTCCAACCGTGTGTACGGGGCATAAGACATGTTTAAAGAGGGCCTTCAGACGGGCATGTTCTAAACCCAGACATGAACTTATTTTCAATCCAGAATCCAATAGGAATAAAACCAATCCAATTCGTATTGTAACTAGGTTCTCAAACCAACACAAAATCGTAAAAAATATCATCGAACGGTACTGGCATGTCCTTAAATTAGATCCCACCATTGGCCCCTTTGTGCAGGACAAACCGTCCTTCACGTTCAAGCGCGCTAAATCCATCAGGGATAATTTAGTATCCAGCGAATACTCAGGAGGTGGCGTGGGTAAACAAGATCCCTGCAAACGCCCTGGAACTTTCAGGTGTGGCGGATGCCCGTACTGCCAATTCATGAACATCAAGTCAAATGTCAAACTACCCAATGGCCAAAAGTATGCACCCAAACATTTTGCAAACTGCAAAACAAATGGTGTGGTATACTTACTAATTTTTGATTGTGCATGCTACTATGTTGGCAAAACAAACCAGGAATTTTGGTGGGGGGCATACCGCCATATAGCCTCGATGAAATCATATAACCCCAGCTTACCATTGGGAAGACATGTTTCTGCGTTTCATGTGGGAATCTTCCCCAAAGTGTCCTTCCTGATACTAGATCGTGTTCACCCAGGGCTACGTGGTGGGGATTGGAACAAAACCCTGTTGTAAAAAGAACAGAAATGGATTTATCGTCTTCAGGCCACCAAGCCACCCGGCTTTAATGACTCCATTTTCTTCCGACCTTTCCTGGAGGGCTTCACTTCTGAAGGGTCTGAGTGGGACCCCCTTGAGGTGAACATGTCCCACTTCCTGTGAAACCCTTGTCAAATTGATATAAATCACTCCCACAGGTTCTTTGGGGTATAGTGGTCAGATTTCCTTCTCTATATTCTTCATATATGCAGACTGTGATATCTGCATCAATGTAAGATAATTGCTGAGGAGGAATGAGGGATTTGATATGGATATATAGATGTACAGACTATATGTATGTGCTTTGGATGTATATATTGATCATCATAGATGGCTGCAAACGCCCTGGAACTTTCAGGTGTGGCGGATGCCCGTACTGCCAATTCATGAACATCAAGTCAAATATCAAACTACCCAATGGCCAAAAGTATGCACCCAAACATTTTGCAAACTGCAAAACAAATGGTGTGGTATACTTACTAATTTTTGATTGTGCATGCTACTATGTTGGCAAAACAAACCAGGAATTTTGGTGGGGGGCATACCGCCATATAGCCTCGATGAAATCATATAACCCCAGCTTACCATTGGGAAGACATGTTTCTGCGTTTCATGCGGGAATCTTCCCCAAAGTGTCCTTCCTGATACTAGATCGTGTTCACCCAGGGCTACGTGGTGGGGATTGGAACAAAACCCTGTTGTAAAAAGAACAGAAATGGATTTATCGTCTTCAGGCCACCAAGCCACCCGGCTTTAATGACTCCATTTTCTTCCGACCTTTCCTGGAGGGCTTCACTTCTGAAGGGTCTGAGTGGGACCCCCTTGAGGTGAACATGTCCCACTTCCTGTGAAACCCTTGTCAAATTGATATAAATCACTCCCACAGGTTCTTTGGGGTATAGTGGTCAGATTTCCTTCTCTATATTCTTCATATATGCAGACTGTGATATCTGCATCAATGTAAGATAATTGCTGAGGAGGAATGTGGGATTTGATATGGATATATAGATGTACAGACTATATGTATGTGCTTTGGATGTATATATTGATCATCATAGATGGCTGCATATGTCCCCCTCTCCTCATTTCTCCATGCTCCTCATTGTATAGGTCTCCCTTTTTTCTTTCTTGTTTTCTGCTTCCCGTTTTTCCCGTTTTTTCTTTTATTTTAATCTGTGTATTTTCTCCAGGTCCCTGGAATGAGTGTTTGTTGCCACCATGGTTCTGGATCCTGGGCCAGTGCTGGACTGGGGAATTGGCTGGTCCGTGCTCGGATAGTCCACTCGGCGCACGGGGGCCAATGTGTCATCCTTCTGTTTGGCACTTTTGGCCTCCTATTACATGATCGTGCGTGGCCGGGATATGTTTATCCTGTTGCCATGACGATCAGCGTGCCGCGAGCCCCTAACATGGACATCAGCTCCCTCCCAGCATGTGTCTGTCTTTTCCGGCGTGTGAGGTCACCCTTCCCTGGATGCCGATACGTGTATGGGGTTCGGGGGGCGGGCCTGCGCACCGGGGACTCGGAGGGTGAACCATCCCACTGTTATGACGCCTGTTCAAACATCAGCCAGATGTGTCAGCTGGCCCCTAACGAGCAGTGTTATTTAGGCTGCATGTGTGGATGCCTAGTCTCATGCTAGTACAGGCATCAGACTATTCTTGCAGCCGCTTACTCCCAAAGGTAAATCATCTAATTTTGCTTTGCAAACAACACGCTGTGTTTTGATATGACATTCTGCAGAGAGCAATGCGTTCTCACATGCAAATCAACTTTTATACTGTACTGTAGTGGATGTTGCCCATTAGGACACTCCATGCTGCAGCTTTAGTTATATATGGCTGGTATTTGTGATTTAAATTAATCACACAGCACAACTTACTTCTCTCCTTTCTTCTAGCTGTTTTTTGCAGATGCTTCCACCGCTCTCCCTTTCTGTGATCTTTTTTCGCTGGGGACCCAATACCATCCCTGACCAGACAGCGCCCTATGTTACATCCCTTCAACCATAATAAGGAGTGACTTATTTTCTATGTATTAGCAGGTACGTAAAGGACATACATATTCCTATTACAATTATACCAAATTTATAGCAGGGGGAAACCTATTTAGGCTCAACATTTTCCTTATTTCTATGAGGTGGGCTCTATCACATTGTCCCTTCTCTCTCTCAGTTGACAGGACAATCTATGGTATTTGATATCAGTGGTGCCATATTATAAGTGGTAGGATGCCCTTTGTGTTCTGTCCGGGGCCTTGGATTTTCACATCTCTCGTTGTTAAGCGTTGGCTCATGGATCTGATCCCTGACGGCAAACCATTCATTCCCATTTTTCTTGAAGTTGGATGCTACCTGATGTTGGCTTAGGAGTAACACGGTCAGAACATTTCTTAACGCATTAATTAATTTTTTATGTTGTACGAACATATTTGAACATTACATCATGTTAGGATCTCACTGTGTTGCTTATTTTGTTTTTCTTTGCAAAATGTTTTTAGACAATTACATACTTCACCATCAGCCCCTGAAGAAGAGGTTTCAACATTTACAACCTTGAAACGTGTCGGGCCTCTGTTTCAGCCCTTTGCCGAAACAGTCTGTGTGGGGTTAATTGCAGTGTTGTAAACAAATATGTATACTCCTTTTTCTGCCACCATCTGAATCTGCTGGCATCCACCTCTTTTATCTTTGTCATATTTTAACTTTTGATTATAAAATTATATATTTATATAATTATTTATTTTTTTGATACATTATTGTTTGAAGACTCTTGCCTTTTAAAGTTCCACAAGAGGAAAATTTCCCATTGTGTAGTCTTATAGGGATGTGGGCAAGGTGTCTTCTTCCACAAGGTTCTTGTCACTACCATCGTTCACCCTCCAGCCAGTCCAGACTCTGGAGAGATCCCAAGTTTAATGTGGGGATTCACACATATGTGTTTTGCTGAAAAGGCTGAGCCAGCCACTTCTGCCCCCTCCACAGCCCAGGGCTCCAGAAAGCACTGGAGGGGCAGAACAGAGAGCCGATGACTGACAGTCACCATCTGTCTGCTCACATAAGACCGAGTGATCATTGGTTTTTGATCGGTTGGTACTGGGTATTTGCTCGGTCTCGATCAAATCAATGCTGCATCTCTCCTAGGTGAGTGGACTATCTTGAGGCTGGTTCTGTCAATCACAGTCTGTTTCATGTTTCTACAATTCTATGCATGAAGGTAAAAAACATTCTGTGTGCAGCAGCCCCCCTAATACTTATCTGAGCCCCATCTCGATCCAGCGATGTGCACAAGGGCAACAATTCTTCTGGATCTCTTCTTCCTCATTGGCTGAAACAGCAGCGGGAGCCATTGGCTCACTCTACTGTCAATCATAGCCAGTGAACTAATGAGCAGAGTGTGGGGGCCGGCCGAGCTATGTGTGAATGGACACATTTGCTTGGGTACCGCCATAGCAAGATTGCTATGGGGCACTCGACAGGAGGGAGGGGGCAGAAGTGCCGGCGGGGGACCCGAGAAGTGGAGGATTAGGGCTACTTTGTGCAAAACTACTGCACAGAGCAGGTACGTGTGACTTGTTTGCCATTTAGAAAAATAAAATTTACCTTTAATATCACTATTTTACCCTTCATTTTTACAGTTCCCCAATCAATGTACCTAATTTTATGTTTACTAAACATAAACAAATTTTAACTTGGTACTTTAGATGATTGGTCTGGTAATGATTTTGTGCATTAAATAGTATAATTACAACATAATTTACACATTGGTATTTTATGCATTGAATTTTGTCCATTCTGGTGACCCTGGTGATACCCCAGGATTCCCTCACTGTAGAGGGATTTCTTCTCACTTCCAGTTTTGACTATGGGACAGGAAGTGAAAGGGAATCTCCCCTTTGGGGACACAGTTGGCAAAAGTTTTCTACTTTAATACTCATAAAGGTGCAGACTATAGACCCCATTCATACTGGGGCGGTGCGGGCATTAGCGGTAAAGCGCCACTAGTTTTAGCGGCGCTTTACCGCTGTTATAGCAGCGCTTTTCGGTCATTAGCGGATCGCTTTTAATGCCCGCTAGCAGCCGAAGAAAGGGCTAATAGCGCCCGTGTTGCGCAGCTGCCGATGCGCTTTGCAGGCACTTCATTAGCGCTGCTGGTTCATTTCAATGGGCAGGGGAGGTGGAGGAGCGTTGTATACAGCGCTCCCGAACCACCCTAAAGATGCTGCTTGCAGGACTTTTTTTCCTGTCCTGCAAGCGCACCGCCCCAGTGTCAAAGCACTCTGGCTTTGACACTGGGGTGTTTTGAGAGGTGCTTTACAGGCGCTAGTTTTAGCTCTAAAATGCCTTAAAAGCGCCCCAGTGTGAAGGGGGTCTTAAAGTTACTGGACACTGGTAAGCCAATGAAAAGCTGAAATATTTTTTATATTGTATGTACTGTATGTGGGTACGTATTGATTTGTATTATTGTTGTATATTGTTTTATTATTATTTTATATAGTGCCACCAAAATTCCATAACGCTTTCATTTATATCATCATGCACCATAGGCAAAATAGTATTGATAGAAACACAGCATTTTGAGTTCATTGTACATATAAACATATAAAGCAAATATGTGCTATACAGAGAGTTGGTCAGCAATTTGGTTATCTGTTATACTAATAGCTTTTCCGCATTTTTTGCTTTACTTTGTATGCCATGTCTTTAAAATATTGAATAGACTACCTAATGCATAAACTTTTTTGACTACAGTACTGGAAATCTTATAATGCACTTCCTGTACATCTATCACATGTTTATAATTATGAACTAAATATATTCTCTCTTTATTAATTTTACTTTGTTTCAACTGTTATTTTAATTATATATAGACTGGAATCAACAAAGCCTAACACTTTACCATTGTTGGAGGAAACTTGAATATTCAAATAAAACCTTCACAACTGCAAGAAAAAAATAATAATACTCCATGAAGATAACGTGAAACCTATTATCCCAAAGCTGCAAGGGTATAACGCTAACCAGTAAGCCACTGTGCTGCCCATTAGCCTATCAAATAAAATAAACTGCTAAAACAAATCCTGTAGTCAGCACAGTATAGGCCAATGATTCCTTTATCATTACTTCATTTCCACCACATACTGTATGAAAGATGCCAACATACTCTTAATTTGAGTATTTGGGACAGCAAGGCTGGTTAGGAGAATGTAGAGCAGGACAATGAAGAGCTTTCAGGAGCCAAAGGGAAAGTTCTGGACATATGTCTAAATATAACACCCATCTCCTGCCAAAAAGCAGCAAAGAAGAAAATACACATAGCTAAGGTTTCAGACCCTCATGCAGACTGGACTGGAAATACAAATAAAGAAGAGAAAAACTGTTAGAAGCACATATTACCTCAAAAAAAGTAAATTGATCAATACACAGTATATTAACCAGATAAAAAAAATGTCCCAAATAATATCTAAAAGTTCAACACACAACTTCAGAGAATATTTTTTTCAGATTGGGGTGGGGATTATAATTTTTAGAACCTCTGTTAGTTTTTTTTATTTCCAAATAACTTTTATTGTCTTTAAATTGAAGGATATAAAGAGAATAAACATTGTAGCATAGGAGAGAAGAGAATCTTGGGGTAGCGAGGATAACTGTATACAATCGTTCTGCATGTATCCCTGAGGGCACCAGACACAGTTGGATAAAGGCAATGCATAATGACTCCTATTGGTTGGCATTTCATTAAAAATATGTACTTTTTTTAGGTTTTGTTATTAGCAGTGGGAGGGTATGTACAGTATGTTCATGGGGAAAGTGGGATACTAGCAAGTATGGGTAGGTGAGCTAAAAGGGGAGGTGGGAGCAGGGTGCCCAGGAGGTCTGGGTAGGTAATATGCCTGCAAGCCAAAAGGTTGTGTCTGTTGGGAGGGTAAGGGTCCTCAAACCCAAATTTGCTAGTGAAGGAGGGGGTGCTGCAGCATTTGTAGAGCTCATTAAGTTCTTATGTAACTCAGTAAGTTTGAATGTTGTCCATCCTAACCACTAGTGTTAGCCGAAAGGTTCAGCTTGAGCATGAGTTCTCGCCGAACATTGGCTGTTCAGCAAACATCCAAATTGTCTGGGCGTTTGAATTGTTTGTTCGGCCCGCCGAATGACCACAATGCACTGCGCCGCTGCACAGTACATTTGAAGCCTTGAGTGGCTGAAGCAATGAAAGCTTTGCCCAATCAGGACACATAACACTGTCAGAGCCATGATTGGAGACTGTCATGATGACTATTCGATCATGGATCATTGCTCTTAGTCCCACCCCACACTATAAAAAAAATGTTCCCATAACAGCCGTTTGCAGTGTGATATTGGCATGGAGGCATAGAACAGGGCTCTGTTGAGTGCTATAGTGGGCTATTGTGATTCTTTTGTGAGTATAAAGAATCGGTTTAGTGTGAATCTAGGAATAGTGCAGCACAATCGTTCATTTTTACTTTAGTGTAATTTTATTTTGTCAGGGCAGGTTTCTTGAAGTATATTTCAGTGAGTTATTGCACGTTTACTGCAGTATATTGCAGTGTGTTATTGCACATTTAATGCAGTATACTTCAGTCTGTCGGTGTACATTTACCGCAGTATATTGCAGTGTGTTAGTGCACTTTTAACGCAGTATATTTCATTGCGTTAATGTACATTTACTGCAGAATTTTTGCAGTGCGTTGGTGCACATTTACCGCAGTATATTGCAGTGAAATATACTGCATTGGGGTATGTTTAGTGCAGTATATTGCAGTGCATTAGTGCACATTTAGCGCAGTATATTTCAGTGAATTAGTGCACGTTTGATGCAGTATATTTGAGTGCAGTATATTTCAGTGCGTTAGTGAATGTTTACCGCAGTATATTTCCGTGCATCAGTGCATGATTAACGCATTATACTGTACTAATGTGCATTGGTGCATGTTTACAGCAGTACACTGCAGTATGTTAGTGCACGTTTAACGCAGTATATTTCAGTGTGTTAATGTACATTTAATGCAGTATATTTCAGTGCAGTATATTTCAGCGCGTTGGTGCACGTTTACCGCAGTATATTTCAGTACGTTAGTGCACGTTTAACGCAGTATATATTTCAGTGCAGTATATTTCAGTGCATTAGTGCACATTTACCGCAGTATATTGCAGTGCGTCAGTGCAGTTTTACTGCAGTATATTGTAGTGTGTCAGTGGAGTGTGTCTGTGCAGTGAGTACTCAAGGTAAAGTGCACCAAACACCACTTTCCATTGATTAAAATGCATCCATGTACATATTTTTCCATCTTTATTACATTTTGTTAATAAGCCCCCCAACCATTGTGCTCCCTACTGTTTGTGTTGGCGCTGGAACCCCTCTTGAGGAGGATAAGGCGGAACACAGATATTAGGGGATTAAGGTAGGGGAGGAGGACCACAAACTAGTGGCCTATGCAGTCAATATTTTATTTTTTATAACTAGCCCCAGGATAACTCTCCCAAATTTAATGAAATCCCTAAAAGAGTATGGAGAGATATCCAACTTTAAAATGAACCTGGCCAAGTCAGAAACCTTAAATATCAATGAAATATCAGAAACTTGAATATCAATGCACTAAAAACCGACGAGCGCACCTATCAAAAGGACTTCCCATTTGTCTTGGGGAAAAAAGAACTGAAGTGCTTGGCGTCAAGATAACAACACCTACCGAGACACTATACCAAGTAAACTTCCTTCCACTACTGGATGATATTAAAGCAGAACTGAACAGAATTACAACAGGGCAGCTATCTTGGGGGGGGGGGGAATTAATAAATTTAAAATGGTAATTTTGCCTAAAATTATGTATAAGATGCAAATGCTTCCAATTCCACTCCCACAGGCATATTTTAGAACACTACAAACAATGTTCTTAAGATTTATTTGGAGAGGGGAAAAAAACACGTATCAGTTTGACACAGTTGATAAAGGACAAGGCACGAGGGGGATTGGGGCACCGGATCTTAGAAATTATTATAATGCGATAATTCTGTCACGAATAATAGATTGGGTAAAAAATAACAAGGAAAAGAGATGGGTAAAAATGGAAAGCACAATGAGTAAAGATACATTGGGAAAGATGATATGGATTGCTGCACAATATAGGGATTTTAGTAAAGACACGCACAGTATTTCTTGTAACACACTAAATATAACTCACCCTTAATACCACTAAAAGATACAAAATACTTCACACCGGGGATAGAGAAAATGTTTGGTAACTGGATCACACAAGAGAGCGTATAATTAAAAGATGTAATGGCACAAGATAAAATGTGCACGTATCAGGAATTAAAAAACAAAAGTGAACTAGTGAACTGATGGTGGTAGATAGATGGCGGTATAGCCAATTGAAACATTTTATCAAAGGCACTACCCCAGCCCATTAGGTCTACAGAGAACCTACTTCCCCTGTAGAAATTATGCGTAGATAAAGGAAGGAAGAGGGTGATCTCCAGGGATCTATAAAATTCTGACTGACATGAAAAGGCCGGAGATACCGCCATATATCGAGAAATGGGAAAAGGAACTGGGAACACAGGTGAAAGATGTCAAGATCAGGCAACTATTGAGGAGGGTTCACTCCACGTCGGTAAACATGATAGAATTAAACTATAAGTGCTTGGCCCGATGGTATATAACCCCCGATAAGGAACATGAATGCCAAATTTAAACTTTGCAGCTATGCTGGCAGGGGTGCAAAGAAATAGGGACTATGGCTCATATATGGTGGTCGTGCCCCAAAATTAAAAAATACTGGGGGGAGATCAGGCAAACAATTATGCCGCGTACACACGGTCGTACTTTTTCGTCTACAAAAGTCAGACAGCCTGTCCGACAGACTTCCGGCAGACTTTCGGCGGACTTGCGGCGGACTTGCTGCAGACTTTCTAACGAACGGACTTGCCCACACACGACCACACAAAAGTACGAAAGCTTAGTACGCGGTGACGTACACCAAGTCCGACGAGACTATAAAACGGAAGTTCAATAGCCCGTACGACACCCTTTGGGCTCCTTCTGCTAATCTCGTGTTAGTAGAAGTTGGTGAGAGACGATTCGCGCTTGTGAGACTCGTATTTTTCAGTTCGTTTTAACTGTTGTTCAGTCTGTGCTTGTGAGGTTTGTATCTGCTTTTCAGTGCGTTTGGTCAGTTGGCATTGAGAAATCTTTGTTTTATTGGCCGGTCGCTTCCTGATTT
>JBBDGP010001159.1:5057500-5058523 GCA_037952835.1 Lithobates septentrionalis | reverse complement strand
TGTACAAAGCTCCCACCTTACCAGCACCAAAGCAACCCCAGACCATCACATTACCTCCACCATGCTTAACAGATGGCGTCAGGCATTCTTCCAGCATCTTTTCATTTGTTCTGCGTCTCACAAACGTTCTTCTTTGTGATCCAAACACCTCAAGCTTGGATTCATCCGTCCACAACACTTTTTTCCAGTCTTCCTCTGTCCAATGTCTGTGTTCTTTTGCCCATCTTAATCTTTTTCTTTTATTGGCCAGTCTCAGATATGGCTTTTTCTTTGCCACTCTGCCCTGAAGCCCAAAATCCCGCAGCCGCCTCTTCACTGTAGATGTTGACACTGGTGTTTTGCGGGTACTATTTAATGAAGATGCCAGTTGGGGACCTGTGAGGCATCTGTTTCTCAAACTAGAGACTCTAATGTGCTTATCTTCTTGCTTAGTTGTGCAACGCGGCCTCCCACTTCTTTTTCTACTCTGGTTAGAGCCTGTTTGTGCTGTCCTCTGAAGGGAGTAGTACACACCGTTGTAGGAAATCTTCAATTTCTTTGCAATTTCTCGCATGGAATAGCCTTCATTTCTAAGAACAAGAATAGACTGTCGAGTTTCAGATGAAAGTTCTCTTTTTCTGGCCATTTTGAGCGTTTAATTGACCCCACAAATGTGATGCTCCAGAAACTCAATCTGCTCACAGGAAGGTCAGTTTTGTAGCTTCTGGAAGGAGCTAGACTGTTTTTAGATGTGTGAACATGATTGCACAAGGGTTTGCTAATCATCAATTAGCCTTCTGAGCCAATGAGCAAACACATTGTACCATTAGAACACTGGAGTGATAGTTGCTGGAAATGGGCCTCTATACACCTATGTAGATATTGCACCAAAAACTAGACATTTGCAGTTAGAATAGTCATTTACCACATTAGCAATGTATAGAGTATATTTGTTTAAAGTTAGGACTAGTTTAAAGTTAGCTTCATTTAAAAGTACAGTGCTTTTCCTTCAAAAATAAGGACATTTCAATGTGACCCCAAACT
>JBBDGP010001159.1:4875000-5050000 GCA_037952835.1 Lithobates septentrionalis | reverse complement strand
CCACATTACTGCTGACGTAGTCCAGCAAGCATTGTCAGGGAAGATATATTTAATTCACAGCACACTGGGTAACTCTACTTACAACTAGGAAGGATGCAGGACAGGGCTCAGTGCTGGAGCTTGTTTTGCCTCCACATCCCTATACATCTGGTGGTGATGATGCAAGATCTGTCAACTTCACCCCCTCCTCCTCTATGCCTTCTTATGCTGAATTGTCCTATGAACCACCAGTACCCCTTCAAACATTCAAGGGGACTATTCAACGAGTCAGGCTAAAAGACGCCATGCAGTGCTTCAGCTGGTCTGTCTAGGGGACAGGAGCCACACCAGAGCTTCTTTCAGCTTTGCAGGGGCAGGCCCAGAGGTGGTTTACATGGCAGCTTGAGCCAGAAATGGTGGTGTGCCATAATGGCACTAACCTTCTTTCTTCTGTCTGCCGTTCGACAGGGAAAGTAGACACATGTACCATGCCTGGCACATGTCCTTGATTTGGTGGTGCAGTGTTTCTTAAACATATACCCAGGGTTGCAAGATCTTCTGAAGCAGGCAAGAAGAGTCTGTAGCCATTTCAGGCAGTCATACACGGCCAGTGTTCAGTTGGCTAAAATTCAACGGGAATTCCACCTGCCCATAAACCGCCTGATTTGTGACATGCCCACCAGGTGGAACTCAACTTTAGCAATCTGCAGCGGCTGCACATGCAGCAGAGGGCCATCAATGAGTACCTGTGTGAGGCACAAGGACAGGCTCAGGGGAGCTTGAGACAGGGCACTTGAGGCAGAGGAGAACTTTTCTTCTCAAGTCCCATTGTATGCAGACACCAGAGAACACACAAGAGAAGGAGGAGGAGGATTATAGCAGTTGTAGAGGCATTGAAGCAGAGGATGACATACGTCAATCTTTAAGAGATGGTTTTCAGTCTCCAGAAACCTTGGGAGTAGTATGTAGCTTGGAGGAGGCAGTTTCAGATAGTCTAATCTTCAGTGACCCAGAGGACTCTGTTTCATGCCTCCACAAACTTGCAGTGCACGGGCTCCCTTATTCTTCAAAGCCTGTGAAATGACCCTTGAATTTGTGGCATGAAGGAGCAGGATCATTTTTGTCTGACAACCCTACTTTACCACCGTTACAAGGGGAAATGCTTGGAACTCATCCTACCCTTGCAGAGGAAGCCCAGGATAAAATATCTTGAGGACGCCTTAAAGAGGGGTTTATGTAACACCTTTCCAGACTCTGGCAGGTTACAGTCTAATGGAAAAGGTATGACGGTAAAAAGACGTGTAAAACTTCCTTTATTTTGACATATTAAAAAGTATATTAGGATGCACTCACATAGTTCCAGTGAACAACACTCCTGCCACAGTAAAAATAGAGCCAGAGTGATTCCATCCACCAAGCCGATGTGCTGCTACCTGTGTTTCCCGTCCGAACTGTCTGCACTAGGTATATGTAAAAAAAAACAAAGAACAAATGCGTTCATTTATGTCCACTGAACGATTTATCGGTCATTACATGATGGCACTATCGTTTGCGCTCACGGCCGAATGTGCGTTTTTCGAAAATGGGTTTAGGTGATTTTTCCTATAGTGTATGGCCAGCATAACTGTGAGAAGTTAGTGTGCAGGCACCACCCAAGGCCTAATTTTTCCGCACCTGTGTAACATCATTTTTAAGAGCAAAATCCAATCCTGCATTTGCCAAGGATAATTGTGAAGGGTTATGGTGTGCAGGCACCACGAACACCCAAGGTCTAATTTTTCCGCACCCTTGTAACATAATTCCTAAGAGCAGAATCCAATTCTGTGTTTGCCAAGGATAACTGTGAAGGGTTATGGTGTGAAGGCACTACCAACACCCAAGGCTCAATTTTTCCCTACCAGTTACTTCTATACAAAGTCTGCAAAAGAGACACCAGACTATCTAAAAAATGTTTTAATCTTGGCCTGAGTGTACTATAGTTTGGCTTCTTCACATAAGGTTTGCTCACTGTGGTGAACAACTATGTTATTTCCATCAAAAGTCTGCCAAAGAGACACCAGAATTTATCCAAAAAAACTCTAATCTTGTTCCAAGTGCACTAAAATGTGGCCACATCATACAGACTGGCTCCCCAAGCTGTTCACAAAATAAAAAAAGCTTTCAGGAAAAATCAATTTAAATGTCTTTTTTTTCTTTATATATGTCATATTTGCTGCAGCAGGTTCTATACACAATGCAGATGGGCCACTTTACAGGCAGACTAAGGGGACCCCACAGGCACTAAATTTAAAGGATTTTTTTATTTTTTATTGTTTCACTTTAAGCATTATTAAAATCACTTCTCATTTAAAAAAAAAAAATTTTAAACTTTTTTTTTTTTTGCATTGATACATGTCCCCCAGGGCAGTACCTGGGCCCCCCCCCATACACTTTTTATGGCCAGTAACTTGCATATAAGCCTTAATCACTTCAGCCCCGGAAAAATTTACCCCCTTCCTGACCAGGCCATTTTTTGCGATACGGCACAACGTCACTTTAACTGACAATTGCGACGTTGTACCCAAACAAAATTTATGTCCTTTTCCCCCACAAATAGAGCTTTCTTTTGCTATAAACAAAAAAAGAGCGACAATTTTGAAAAAAAAAAAAATATTTTTTACTTTTTACTATAATAAATATCCAAAAAAAATATTAAAAAACCCAAATTTCAGTTTAGGCCAATATATATTCTTCTACATATTTTTGGTAAAAAAATTGCATAAACCGTATATTGGTTGGTTTGCGCAAACGTTATAGCATCTAAAAAATAGGGTATAGATTTATAGCATTTTTATTATTATTATTTTTTTTACTATTAATGGCGGGGATCTGCGTTTTTTTTTTTAATCAGGACTGCAACATTGCGACAGACACATCGGACACTTTTGACACTTTTTTTGGACCCGTGACATTTCTACAGCGATCAGAGCTAAAAATAGCCACAGATTACTGTATAAATGTCACTGGCAGGGAAGGGGTTAACACTAGTGGGTGATCAAGGGGTTAAATTTGTTCCCTAGATGTGTTCTAACTGGGGGGGGGGGAATGTGGCTGACTAGAGGAGGAGAGAGATCGTTGTTCCTACTTAGTAGGAACACACAATCTGTCTCCTCTCCCCTGACAGAACCAGGATTTATGTGCTTATACACACAGATCCCGGTTCTCGGTCTGTCACGAGTGGTCGTAAGTGCCGGCGGTCATCGTGCCCGCTGGCTCCGGGGACATGCTGCGGGCGGCGCACGCGTGCCTGCTACAGCGTCTTAAAGAGCCGACATACAGCTACAACAGCTCGCGCAGGGGAGCCATCCTGCCGCAGTATAACTGTGATTGGGAAGGGGTTAACCACTTCAGCCCCAGAAGATTTGGCTGCTCAATGACAGAGCATTTTTTGCGATACGGCACTGCGTCGCTTTAACTGACAATTGCGCGGTCGTGCGACGCTGTACCCAAACAAAATTGACATCCTTTTTTTTTCCCCCCAAAAAAATAGAGCTTTCTTTTGGTGGTATTTGTTGATATCTCTGCGGTTTTTATTTTTTGTGCTATAAACAAAAAAAGAGCGACAATTTTGAAAAAAAATACAATATTTTGTACTTTTTGCTATAATAAATATCCCCAATTTTTTTTAAAAAGCTAGTTTTTTTAATCAGTTTAGGCCGATATGTATTCTTCTACATATTTTTGGTAATAAAAATCGCAATAAGCGTATATTGATTGGCTTGCGCAAAAGTTAGAATAATAGGGGATAGATTTATGACATTTTTATTATTATAATTTTTTTACTAGTAATGGCGGCGATCTGCGATTTTTATCGTGACTACGACATTATGGTGGACACATCGGACACTTTTGACGTATGACGGCGGCTGGTCGGCAAGCAAAATGGGGACTTTGATTTTTTTTTTTTTTAGTTCTGGTCAGAATTTCTTCCCTGTTCTGGTGTAGAACAGAATCCGGGGTTGCTCTGCCCATCACTACACCCAATATGTGCCAGTTTCTCATGTTCCCTCCTGTCGGGGGTTGACAGATAACTATCTGGTGCCATTGCCCCAAAGCCTTTATTTTGGAATCAATGTTTGCCTTTGACTCTCACCAGCAAAAGTGGTAGTCAGAAGGTTTTTCATTGTTTTTTTTTTTTTCTCACTTTATTACCTGGAGCATTTCTATGTTGCTATGGCTATTTTAGTGATTTTTTTATAGATATAAATATGGAATAACATTTTTAAGACCATGTATTGTTTTAGAAGCTAGGCTTCCCCTATTCATATGCTAATTAATACATTCAATGCGCACTACGCTTATGACACCAAAAATAAGTGAAATATGTGCTGCTATGTAAAATAATATATCAACATCAGGTGAAAAAAATCAATAAATGCAAAAACATATATATAACATTTCCTCAGTAGCGATCAAAAATAATTAAACCAAAATTAAAATAATGTCCAAAATTATGTGAATGTCCATAAATAAATCGTGAAATTATATTCCAATTCCACACATGTATAAAAAGCAGTACTTTTTTGAAAAGTGCAGAAAAATATATGTGAATATTACACTGAAATCCTCCACCAATGGTGAACAGGGGTTCAACCCCCTTCAGAAAAGCGTTTGCCAAATGCTGTTGCCATTCACTCTCGTGTTTGTCAAAATAGACTCAAAGTGTATTGAAGAGTCTCTTGCAAACGCTACACTCCGTTCAGTTGACTGGCTATAAACTCCACATATAGGGAATACAACAAACTTCTCTGGGAATTTGTGTTCTGTTGTCCCCCAGTCACCTGCACACAAGCTCAGTCAGTCAGTGCAGTGACTGAGCTTGTGTGCAGGTGACTGGGGGACAACAAAACACAAATTCCCAGAGACGTTTGCTGTAGAGTCAGGACAGTAACAGATCCTGAGTGCAGTATAAAAAGGACAGGCTTCCATCTCTATTTTATACCCTATATGTGGAGTTTATAGCCAGTCAACTGAATGGAGTGTCGCGTTTTCAAGAGACTCTCCAATACAGTTTGAGCCTATTTTGCCAAACATGAGAGTGAATGGCAACAGCATTTGGTAAGCCCTTTTCTTAAGGGGGTTGATCCGCTAATTATCACTGGTGGAGGATTTCGGTGTAATATTCACATATATTTTTCTGCACTTTTCAAAAAAGGACTGCTTTTTACACATATGTGGAATTTTTGAGCGATACTGTGAAAATGTTATATATATGTTTTTGCATTTATTGGTTTTTTTTTTTTTTTCACCTGATGGTTGATATGCTAATTAAAGTATTCGGCTGGTTCATGGTCTCAGGACAGGAAGTGATCTACAGGAAGTAAGGGGAGGGAAAAAGAGGGCTTGTGAACATCCATGTGCTGAAGACACAAGCAACTGGTGGTTTTGCAGGACTTTATAACAGCATGACAACAAGCATAGTTGCCAACAGTCCCGATTTTCCTGGGACAATCCCGATTTTGGCAACCTCATCCCGATCGGAGGCTGTCCCGAATCGGGATTTCCATCAGGAAATTTTTGGAGCAGCTGGCTCCAGCAAAATGGCCGCCGGCACCGCCGCTAGATCTTCCCCCTAGTGTTCAGTGGAGAGAGGAAGGGGGCTCGATCCGTGCAGCCAATGAATCGGCTTCTTTAGCTGCACGGATCGGCCCCTCCCCTCTCCACTGAACACACGGCGCCGATGTCTTGCCGAGAAAGTCCCCAAGCTATTCAGATTCGTTACGCTATTTCCGCCGGCTCGTACTGCGCAAGCGCTGTGCCTGCGCAGTACAGGGGGGTCCTTACTTGCCGAGGGGAACTTTCTCGGCAGAGCACCGGCCGCTCCTGGACATGAGGTGGGGGGCGTTATAGGAGGGGAGGGTCTGCACTAGCACTGTTGGAGGGGGTGGACTACACTGAGGGGGGCCTGCACTAATAAAGGGGGGGGCTGCACTAATAGAGGGGGGGCTGCACTGAGGGGGTCTACACTAATAAAGGGGGGGCTGCACTGAGGGGGGGCTGCACTGAGGAGGGTCTGCACTAATAGAGGGGGTCTGCACTGAGGGGGTCTGCACTGATGGAGGGGGGGTCTGCACTGAGGGAGTCTGCACTGATGGAGGGGGGTCTGTACTGAGGGCGTCTGCACTGATGGAGGGGGGTCTGCACTGAGGGGGTCTATACTGACTCTGCGGCATTATGGTGAGTTGAATGATTACATTTTTTATTACAATGTAATAATAGAAATAATGCGCTTCAATCATCCTGACACCATAACAATCATGGTGCCGGGATGATTGAAGCGTTAACACCAGGTGTTTGGAGTATCTTTATCTGCCGATTCTTAAACTTTCTAGAATACACATATTTCTATTATTGTTGTGGGATCTGGGGCTGCTGTCCCATCATTCCTCTCTCCCCCTTTCCCTCTCTATCCCTTTCCTTCTCTATCCCTCATTCATCTCAGACTCTAACCACACCCTGTTTGAGCCATGCCCATTTAAGCCACGCCCACTAGATCACGTAAACCACGCCCATTTGTTTTTGTTTTAAAAAGTGCTAAGCCACGCCTACAAATGAATGCTCCACCCCCTAGTTATTGTATGGCTCAGCCTACAGCCAAAAAAGTGTCCCACATATTTTTTTTGCAATGTTGGCAACTATGCAACAAGGAAGGTCTGTGCCAGAAGAAACTTCACCTGAGGATAACGCTATCACAAGATTTTCTGCAGTTACTTGTAGAATAGAAACTGGGATCCTGGGCTGAGCTAAGAAACTTTTAGTAACTATTCCTATTGTAAACAGACTATTGTTCATGCTCATTCTAGGTGTAGGGTGTGCATGCGTGTTGTATGTATAGTTGTTAGTCTTGCATTGTATTCCTATAATTGTAAATAGTTTGTATGTACAGCATTTTGTTTAGTAAAGCACATTAATACATTACAGAGGTTTTATAGCTTCCTTGCTTTTAATGCAAAGAATTTCAACTGAAGTAGATCTATTTGCAGTGGTGTGTTCTGTTGCTTGTGCTGGGGAAAATGCTGTATACACTGAAAAGCAAGGCTGCAGAGGTTTCTAGTGTGTAGGAGGAGCTGTGCAACCCACCTACAGTACCTGGGTCAGAGACAGCCAATTGATGTCTGTTGCAAGGGAGCTTGTTGGGTATGAAGTGCAAACAGAAAAAACAGTGCTACTACCCATACAACACATAGATAGCAGAGCTCCCCGGTGCTCGATCTACAGTTGCTGGCTGAGTAGAGTAATGTAGGAAAGATGATCCGCACTCCGGTTATTGCTCTTAAAATAATCTTCATTTTATTGAAAAGCCACCGTGTAAACGCAGATAAATTCAGTTGGCGCGTTTCAGCCTATAAGGCCTTAGTCATGCTTAGTTAGGTATGCTTCTCCTTAATAAAAAGTTTTGGGTTCAGTAAGGGAGAGAAGCAGGCAGTAGCTGCAATTTGTTTGCAATTCCTTCATGCTCAACATTCTGAAATAAGGAGAAAGGCAGACATAGAACAAGACGTATTGAAAGAGCAGCTTGCAGTGGCTACCGAGTGTTTGCAAGACACTGCAAGCAAGGGATTTAAAAAGTAGGACGCTCAAAGCCAAACCTGCTGTGGCTTTGACGCATGTTCAAACCACTGCATGCAGAGGTAAACATTTATATGAACAGTCTGCACCCCTCATGATGCCCTAACAAAGGGCAAAGGCTCAAAGCCTGTAAGCAGAAGTAGGACACATGCCACTGTTATTTCCTATAAACTGGAAGCTGCGGATCTGATCAACTCATATAGAGATGGCTGAGTTGAATCAGCTGAACAGTCAGAAATGGCCAGATCGAGAAATATAAGCAGTGAGCTATGTGTTTTGGCACAGTTGGGAGGAACCTGTAATCTGCTTTGTCTTTTACTCTTTTAGCCACTTACTGGGCACCTAAACCCCCCTCCTGCCCAGGCCAATTTTCAGCTTTCGGCGCTGTCACTCTTTGAATGACAATTGCACGGTCATGCTACACTGTACCCAAATAAAATTTTTATAATTTTATTTACACAGATAGAGCTTTCTTTTGGTGGTATTTAATCACTATTGGGGTTTTGTTATTTTTTTGCTAAACAAACAAAAATAGACCAAAAATTTTGAAAAAAAAAAAAAAGTTTTCATAGTTTGTTATAAAATTTTGCAAACAGGTAATTTTTCTCCTTCGTTGATGTGCGCTCATGAGGCTGCATTGATGGGCACTGATGGGCTGCACTGATAGGTGGCACTGATGAGGCAGCACTGATCAAGAGGCATGGATGAGCACTGGTAGGTGACACTGATAGGCAGCTCTGACAGGTGGCACTGATTTGCAGCACTGATGAGTACTGATAGGTGGCACTGGTGGGCATTAAAAGGTGGCACTGATTAGCAGCAATGGTTGTGCATTATGCGGGACCGATGTCTCGTTTACACAAGCTGGTAATCAGCTTTTTTGTTTTCTCATGCTGTCAGCGTGAGGGAAAAAAAGCAGATTACGGCTTCTGTTTACATCACGTGATCAGCTGTCATTGGCTAATAGTTGATCACGTAGTAAGGGTCGGGGATCGGCCGGCCCCTTACTTCCGATCTGTGAGCAGCCGAATCTCATGAACTCACTGATCAGAGCATACCTCGCAGGGAGCGCACAGGCAGCACATGCACGGGATGATGTACATGGATGCCCTCCCAGCAATTTAGGCCCACGCTGTAGCCGTCTTTCAGCCATAGCGTGGGCGGGGAGAGGTTAAGGTAACAAACTTGAAGAGTTGCAGCAGACTGAGTAAATGACCAAGCCAGATAAGATGAGGCAAAACAGAAGAGGAGATGAGAGCATGAGGAAGATGGGCATGATTTCCTGATGATGGCTAAGTAAAGAGTGGACTTTCTCATGAGCATTTCCTTATGACCAGGAGGACAATGGGCTTTCGTCTGGATTTTTTGCTTGCATTTATGTTACACAGACTGCCAATGACATTGCTAACCCTGCTGAAAGGAATATTGCAGTTTGTCCAGGGACAAGGTCTGAACGCCCAGAAATGGGGGTCAAAAGAGAATTTTATTCTTCCCGTTTACAATATGGGAGTTTTTTTCACCCTTTTCTGGGCAAAGGTTTATAGAGCTGCAGAGAATGTTAAGTTTCAGTTTTTCCTACATTATGCTATAAAAATTAAGAGGTGGAATGTGTTGCTATGGCTACTTTAGTGATGTTTAAAGCATAAACATGGAATAAAATTTGTAAGACCATGTATTGTTTTTAGAAGCTAGGCTTTCCCTATACATATGCTAATAACTCATTGGACTGGTTCATGAGCTCAGGACAGGAAAAGATCCTACAGGAAGTAGGGGGAAGGAAAAAACGGAAAATTGTATGCTCACCTTTCCGTAATTTTCCTTTCCTGGTGCATCTTCATGGCAGCATACATATGGGTTGTGACTCCGCCCCCACAACCTGATAGGACTGGTTAACTATAAATCAAAGACAGACCCGGCTCACAGCATTCTCTGTAACTCTTACCATTTGGGTGGGTATCTGTATGCTGCCATGAAGATGCACCAGGAAAGGAAAATTACGGAAAGGTGAGTATACAATTTTCCGTTTTCCTGGTGCATCATGGCAGCATACATATGGGGACTAGCTCGCTATACGGGAGGGTGCAAGAAAAATTTTGTAATCATCAGAAGCGCAAGTATGCACCATGAATTTTTCAAAATTTTACTGTCGCGAGCCGGGTTCACTTATAAAAGTGTAATGATTGTGTCCTGGAAGGACCATATTGCTGACTTGCAAATAACCTCAGGAGACACTCAGCGCTGAGCTGTCCACAGAGCTGGCACTGCCCTAGTTAAATGTGCTCTTAAGACCTCCAAAACAGGAAGGCCTTGAAGAGTAGGCTCTTTTAATTGTTTGAACAATCTAGGAGGTGACTGAACGTGTTGATGCTGACTGACCCTTCCTTAAGCCATGCTGGAACCAAGTACATATTTCAGCTTTCCTGAATGAAAGGGTAGCTGCCAAGCAGGTCACCAGCGTTAGCTCAACCTACAGGGGATGTGGTTCCCACTCAACCCAGAAAGATGGGAAATTGACTTCCTGGTTAAATTGGAAGGAGAAAGATACCCCATGGATAAAAGCAGTCTGGAGTTTTAGGACTATTCTGTTCTGTCCGGGTATAATGTTAAGTGAGGCTCCTTGAGTGCAAAGCCTGCAGTTCTGACATCCTTCTTCACAGAGGTTGTAGCAACCAGAAATACGGCCTTTAGGGTTTTCAGAGTGTAGTCATTTCTGTAGGCTAGAAAGAAGTCTTTGATAGAAATGGGGACCATAAGCAAGTTCCACATAGGGAACAATGGTTTCCTGGTAGGCCTATAACTTCATGCAAGCCTTTTAAGAATTGCATCACTTAGGGTTAAGGACTCCTTAAACCCCTGCAAGTGCAGACAAAGGTGAACTTCAAACTTTAAACATATTTGAACCTAGGCCCCTGTTCAGCCCCAGTTGTAAGAACTGTGGAACCTTGGCTGGTTTAGGTGACAAAAGACTCCAGGCTTTTGCTGTGTGAGATCTGCATAATTTTCCCATATTCTTAGGTATATCTTCATGAAGACCTCTCTGGTTTGACACAAGGTAGGCACTACCTGCACTGAGCATACTTGACTTGGTAGCCACTGCCTCTCAACTTCCATGCCGTCAAAAGCAGTCTCTTGGAGCTGGATGGCAAAACTGTCCATGAGAGAGCGAATCTGTCATCACTGGAAGGGTCAGTGGTGATTCAATGCTAAGAGTAGGAGAGAGAGAGACACTAGAACCTCCTAAGCCAAAATGGTACATTTGCAATTATTGATACAGGAAGCTCCACTGACAGCCTAAGAATTCTACCCTTCCACTGCTGCCTAGGCACAGTACAAATCTTGCTCCTCTTGCTAAAAGGAGTGAATGACAGAAGTGCTTTGAACACTACTCGGTTCAAGAAACTCAATACTATTCCTCATAAGCTTAACATCCCATGACCTTAAGCAGCCTGGTCTTTGAAATGAGTCCCCCAACCTTTCTAGCTGGGGTCTGATGTGATAATGTTCCATTTGAAAATAATTGGTCAGTTACGAAGAGCCAAGGATATTCCGGCACTGTTCTGCTGGAAGAGACTTCACTCCCAAAAGTACCTTTGACTTTCTCTATCAGAGAATGGAAATTCCCTTGAGGATGAATTGGGACAAGTAGGTGTCTGATAAACCTACAGGAGAATCCAGTCTCCCAGATTTATGAAAATTATAATTGATTGGAGGTTTTCCATCTTGCACGACTCTAACTTCCTGTGCTGCTTGTCAATTTTTTTTTTTTTTTTTTAAACTTTAGCACTGGGCACAGATTACCTGGTTTTCATTTTTTATTTTTGCTAGGAACAGAGGTGAACCGAATCCTCATCTCCCATGGGTAAATGGAACCTTCACGATTTCTTTTTTTTTTTTTTTTTTTTTCTATCCAGCTACAAACGGGAACAGAATTTTTTACTTTCCCATCAACTCTGGTAGCCTGGCTGCCTGGAAGAGATTGAAAGGTGGACTTCCCACCTGTCAATGTTATATGATCGGTATGCTCACTGAATTATGCCCCTGCATGAGTGAGTTTGTCATGTTATACTTTTACAATAAAAAATTATTGTACCAGAAAAGCCGACCTCCCTTAAACTTCTCCCAATGTCACGCCAATATTGCTGATATGGCCCACTGATCCTGAAGGTTTTCCCTCCAGGTGTGTGCATAAAGCTTTGCACAGGCACACCCTGGATTAGTGCACCCTTAAAAGGGACTTCCACTGTTCTAAGACAGGAGCCTTAAAGCTTTAAGGCTTCAATAATGAAGATTGGGTACTTCTCCGGTTCGTTTACTAATCTTTTTCCCGGTCCGTAGGATCTTGCCTCCTGGTGTCTACTTGGGAGTCGCCACCTGTATGCTGGACCTTTGAATTTTCTGTTTTTTGTCAGATGATATTCGCCCTAAACCTGCTAATGGTCACCCTTGAGGTGGCTGTATCCTGTCTACCCCCAAATAGATTGGATCTGTGTTCTGGTGTCTTGCACCTTTTTTTTTTTTTTTTGGCGGGATCCACCAACCATGGCTTCAGCCATAATGCACTCCTTGCCGTGACCGCGGGGAACGTCTTGAAAAACATCAATTAATGTCTGACACATCCACCACAGGAGTATGCCACCAATTTCAGCTCTTACAAAGCTGTTACCACCTTGTCTCTTCACTTCTTCAAGACGAGCTTATTTAAAAGGGTTAAACCACTTTTTTTTTTTTTTTTGGCTGCAGTTTTCTGTAAATTGCAATTAAACATGACCATCTGGAGGTGCTCTGCACACAGAATGTGTACATAACACCCCCCTAAACATAATTTCCCAGAAGTCTGCATCAAGATAAGTCAGATTCCTTGGCATCCACCACAATAAAAATTTCATTTTTGATAAGATACTCCCAAAAGGGAATCCCGTCTAAAGGAATGCAGACCCTGGCACTTTCCACAGAGTCCTGCAGGTACAGCAGCTGGTTGACAATTATGAAACCGCTCTCATTAAGACTCATTCAGTGCATGAGCTGGTTCTTGCTGGTGTGCCAGCACCTGCAGATGCTACAGTATGAAGTAGCACTTCAGATCTAGATCTAATTTTTGGACTAGAGCCTCCTTGAATGTGCCATGTCATGCCAGCTACATTCATGATGCATCCATCATCAGAGAAGACTGCAGCAGGTTGACCTTTAGCTTTTTCAGGGTATACAGTTTTGACAGCCTGTTTATAAGGGCATTTTTCTCTGACCCCTTCAATTCTTCCTGGATTAACTCTTCCAGTTGTTCAGTGAAGGGAATAGTACTTTCTAACCTTGTGGAGAGTTTGCTCTACTCCAACCCAGGCAATTGGGTCCTTAGCGGTCCTTGCAAAAATAAAAGTCTCTATTGGGAAATCTTCAAAGCTTGTGCACCACCTACTGGTTCTGGTTGGAAGTGCTAGGCAATTTATGCACTGTAGCTTGTCAAGCAATGACTTTCCACCACAAATGCAGCAACCATTAGGGCTGGTAATCTGTGGTGTTCGTAAACGGGGAGCAAACAAAATGAGAGGTGAGATGACAACATTGATCAATGTTGCCTGTATGTCTGTGCTTTGAACGGTGGCTGTTCTGGCTTTTAGCAGGGTCTCTTCACCTTGAGGTCCTTGCAGGGCTGTATAGTGCTTGCTCCAGGCAGATTTGACATACTAGCTTGGCAGGCAAATGACATTCCACCACAAATGCAGCGACTATTAGGGCTGGTAACTTGTGATGTTTGTAAACGGGGAGCAGTGATAATGAGGGGTGAGTTGATGAGTTTAATCAACATTGCCTCGATGTCTGTTCTTAGATGGTGCCTTTGTCTTGACCGTCAGAAGGCTCCCTCCATCTTGTAGTCCTTTTAGGACTTTAGATGTTGGCTCTCTTTTTCTCAATCTTCACTACTTACCTAATCCCTATATCTTAAAAGCAATGGGTGGTCTGGCTGGACAGCGTTTCCCATAGAAACAGAGCAAAGCAGCAGACTTAAATGAAAAACAGCATAAGCTAAGTCTCCACTATTGTGACCTGAAAGTCGCAAGATTTTGCTGCAATTTGATGCGACTTGAAGCAATGCCTGTATATTCCTAAGGTCTATGAATACAGATATGAACGGTACTCATTGGAAATCATGGGGTACGGCTTGTCATGCGACTTTGCAGTGACAAGTCGCACTAGTGGAAACTGAGCCCAACACAGTGATCCCAGAGAAAGCATAGAAAAGGGGATAGGAAGAGCCCAGGTGAAGACCATAAATAGCATAATGATTCTAGAGCAACACTGAGAAGGAGATAGGAAAAACACAGGTGAATGCCAAAA
Organism: Lithobates septentrionalis; assembly: GCA_037952835.1. NCBI lineage: Eukaryota > Metazoa > Chordata > Amphibia > Anura > Ranidae > Lithobates > Lithobates septentrionalis. The sequence goes on along the minus strand of JBBDGP010001159.1, from coordinate 5,036,080 downwards.
AAAGGGAAACATTCCTGCAAACAATGACCACATAAGCATCCAGCATGCATGTCATAAAACCATTTAGAACTCACATTTGCCATTAGCGATGATATCAGTGCCTGAGCATGATCAGATCACCATCCTGGAAAAGTTCTAACCAGGAAACACAGAGGCCGCATCACTTCCTGCCTCTCATGCTCAGAGTGTACTTGCACTGCTGCAGCCATCTTGGAAATGGCAAACGCCCATAACACAGAGAAAAGAAGTAAAAAGCATATGGAAAGCAAAAGGAAACGCTGTCACTTACTTCAAAGCTTGTTTAAAGCTTTCTTTGAGAAGCCTGCACCACCAGAATGGGGCTCCAACCATCTAGCTCATTTAGAGGCTGTACAGGAAGGATTCTGCCCAGGAGAGGCTGAAATATGCCCCCCAGACCACCAGAATGGGGCTCCAACCATATAGCTTCGTTTAGAGGCTGTACAGGAAGGACTTCCACCCAGGAGAGGCTGAACCTGGCTGGGGCGACAAGCGGTAAGGGATACCTCGCAACTCCAGTCTTGATCAGGTGAGGAAAAAAAGGAGAATGCTGTGAGCCGGGTCTGTCTTTGATTTATAGTTAACCAGTCCTATCAGGTTGTGGGGGCGGAGTCACAACCCATATGTATGCTGCCATGAAGATGCACCAGGAAAGAGGAATTCAACATAGCCATGTGTTGAAGACAGAAGGGAACTGGTGGTTTTGCTGGACTCCATAACAGCATAACGACAAGGAAGGTTTGTGTCAGAAGAATTTTCACACGAGGATGAAGCTATCGCCCAATTTCCTGCAATTGCTTCTAGAGAAAAGCCTGGAGTCTTGGTTGCCTTCAGAGATCACAAAGCCACTATAACCTATTGTACAAAGACTATTTTTCATGCTCATTCGAGGTAGCATGTGAATACGTGTTGTATGTATAGCTGTCAGTCTTGTATTGCATTCCCCTATCATTGTAAATAGTTTGTATGTACAGCATTTTGTTTAGTAAAGCACACTACTACACTACAGAGGTTTTATTGCTTACTTGCTTTTACAACAAAGAACCTTAAAAGACACAAAGCAAAACACCCTCCTCCCCACTGGAAAATTGTGGTGACAATCAACTAAATAGTCCAAAGAAAAGCTTTACTACTACTAAAGGCTCTACTGAAAAATGTATAAGAGCTCAGGGCCAATAAATTGACTAATTCATTGGATGGATCATCTGGAAGCCTGAGTTCAGCCTAAGCATGCCAGGATATTGGCATAGCTAAGTCACCAGGGAAGCACAAAGAATATGGCAACAACACTGGAAGTTCGCCATATTCTACATTGGGCAAAAAACATGTGTTCTAGCTCTCCCCACAATCTACATCCAAGAAGTAGACAATTATTAGGCAGCATATTTTAGCTGTCAAAGTTGATATCCAGAGGCTTGGTCTCTTCACCCAGAGATGTATCCATAGATTAGATCTGTGCCCAGTGGGGGGGCATTGGATTTTTATCTGTTGACATGTTGTCTGAATGCCATATTAGACAAACTTGGATAAATGTGGTAGTTTGCCGATGCTAGGAATGTACTGGTTGCTCTGCAGGTACAGCCTGATTTATGCACATTCACTGGTGAGGCTTCTATCCACACACAACTGTGCAGGATTCAATTGGAAGGCATACCAGTATTCCTTGCGACTCTGTATTAGGTTAAAGGGTTTGGTATGTGACTCCAGTTTATCTACTCACAGGCATTATACGACTACTACCAGAATGACCAGATCTGTTGTATTAAGGACCAGTCTTTACCCTGCTTCTTAGTTGCTGGGTTTAACAGCATGGATGTTGAAACACAAGTGTTAAGAGACATGGGCTTCTTGTAAACCTATTCTTACCATGTTAAAAGCTTGCAAGTCTACCTCCTGTATGATTTACTTTTGAACTTTGAAAGTGTAAAACCTGCTAGTTTTTATGGGCACATTCTTGCTCCTTTTTCTGTTAGCAGAATTATATAATTTTTTCGACATAGTGTGGATGAAGGTATGAAGTTGACTTATGTTGCTCCCCCTGTCCAACTCTTCTACTCACCTTGAATATGAATCTTATTCTTTCAAAAACAGTCGTCTCTTAATTAATCCATAGGACAAAAATGTACAGTAAGTAAAAAACTTCTATTTTTGGTGTTTCGTTTGAGATGGATATATGTTGTTGGGATCTGCTGCTTCTACTGTCTGTAAGTGGATGTGCTTCTTACTTTCATAGTTATTTGTGTTCATCACTTTCTGTCCCTGATAGTCAGAAACCCCAGATTGGGGGACTTTGATATCTTTATAAAGGGGATTTCCAGGATATAGACTGAGAACTGAGGCACATGTCCTGTCTTTGGAGTTGCTGCTGTTGTATTTTCATCCAGGTTGAGAAGACACTATTAAAAACTAGTAGGGAGGGGCTAAAGTGCAAGGTAGATAATCTGACTCTGAGGTCCAATATCACACCACAATTCTTGCTGGTGAGAAGTCCCATTCCAGGCTGGTCGTATAGTTGGAGGATACCCCTGTGACTGCTGATCTTGTCTTCAGGTCTCCGACACAAAGACAGATGCTGCATCATCCTGGAGGAAAAACTTTTATTATATGCTGCTTATAGTGTAGAGGAGTTAATAGTTCTTAATTGAACAAAGACAGCTGTCCCAGCTGTGGGTTTAACTGGAAGTAATTTACCCCCACACATTTGTACAGAGGTGTAGCTCATTAAGCCTCCCTTCTTTTTGTTAATGCTTAACATTCAACTAGAGATATCTGTTAATAAATACTGTATCTTTACCCGGGTACATGTGCACAATTCCAGCAGGACTCCTATTGGGCCCTTCGCTGATAATACCTGCTTGTACATTGGATGTATGTACTGATATTAATCTCCTCCTATATATAGCTTGCATTATTTATATATTGGTGTGCATCTATATGTTATGGTTATTATTATATGCTGGTTGGAGTAGTTCTGCGCCCAATTACTTTGCTTAGATTAATTATTAATTTTCCCAGGAAGAGAATCCCCTTTGTTTACAGAGGCCCTTGTTCTGGGTGGAGGCACTGCTAACTAATCAAACCAACTCTTCTACATAGTGAAGGTTCTGGTTCTCCTCTTTTCCTTCAGGTTTAGTGCAATATCCTGTTTGGGGAGGGTCATTTCTCATAACCCCCAAAAAGAGCACTACAATGTTAAGACAATTTAGGTATTCATATAATTATCCTTAGTTTCATGTAACCAAGAAATCCTGGCACGTGTTTGTTTTGTAGTCAAAAACCTAAAATAACAGTTTCAGCATGTGTCAGTTTTATGTATAGAAACACATAAGCAATGTAGATCAAATGTTTTAATATTTGCTTACATAGTTTTCAAAATATACTTTTGTAGGAAACTAGTATAACAATCCAGTTCAATCAGTTCCAGTGTGTAACAGACCCCTGTTCTCAATACAAAAACATCAGTAATTGACAAGCAAACATTTCTAAAAATAAAATCCACAGGTAAAGGGTTGGATGATTCCCTTTTTGTCAACCTTTATTTATGAGCAACACAGTTAGTGCAAAGTGTTATTTATTCTGCAAGCAGCTGATCATACATTTTGGCTAGTAGAATGCAAAAAATAAACCTTGGACTATTCGGTTTAAGGAGTTTTACAAGAAAAATATAACAATTTGACCTCTGCTACTAAACCCCTCCCCCACTTTTCACAGCTTTTATATTAACTTAACATTTGAACCTGACCATTTAGATATATTGATGCTCAATGCACTTAGTAATATGCAAACTTTGAGGCCTTTGCAGGAAAAGTTATAGGGAAAGCTGTAGTGCAGTGCAGGTTTTCCCTGACTCGGGAAAAAAAACAAATCCCAGGTAAGATATTTCTGGGATCCACATTTGTTGTTGTAAGAGATTCCCCATTCTTTTACAGCTAGAACTTAACCTTATTTTATTTTTTAGTAGCTCACACTACTAAAATTGCTAAAGAATTCATTGCGAAGGGTGCCGAACAGTTACAAAGCAGATTAAAAAAATGACTCCTAAAGCTACCCAAGGAGCCTGTAACAGCAGACAATTTGAGCATTGTGCAATCATGTGAGATTATTCAATACAGCATGCTAATTATGCAGTTTTACAAAATAGGAATCTATTTTCCTTTCTTGTCCATTGAGGGACATTATTACACAGACATTATTACACAGTTAGGGTATACTGCCGCCTACAGAAGTAATGGACACTTGAAACAACCAAAAAAAAATTTGGCCAACACAGAGTAACCCTGTTCCCAACCATCATGGCTCAGTTTTATGCTAGTATCCTCAGGGGAGTGGTCATGTTTTTTTTTTAGCTCTGCTGTTCTGTCTTATTGGAAGATTTTCTACTATCAACAGCTGCTGGCAGATTTATGCTGGATATGTTAAATTCTGTAAATCTCTCCAGTCAGCCACTGAGTGCAGGTTTTTCTAGTTTATGCTGGTGTTCTTTCCTTGACAGCCCTGGACTTCTGAGATATTCTCCAGTCAGTTACAGTTAATTTGGCCTGGATATGGAAATCCCAAACAACTGCTCAGTCAGTACAGATTCCTAGTTCTTTATCCATAGTGGTGTTCTCCCAGCAACAGACCTTTAGTTGGCAGTAACTACTTGTCCATGTTTCAGTTCACACAAGGCTCTGCTATTTAGGTTAAGCCAATATGTCTGGGGATTTCTTATGAATGTATCAGTCCAAAGCTGGGGAAGTTTTCCTGTCCCAGTTTCTGCAACTCACTGTTGCCAGTGATTACCAAGCTTATGCTGCGCTGAGTTTCTTGCTGTGTGGTGCTACATATGGGGCATTTACTGTAACTGACTGGCCATTTTGTGGAAATAAAAATTCTCCTTTTCTTTCTGTTACTTTATGCATTTTGCAAGTTGGTCACATGGGGAACATTCCTCTTCATTTTTGCTTGAGCTATACAAGAAAAATGGTTAGTTATATTTTTCTATTCTCTTCCTTCTTCTCAGTTGCACCTCATGATGCAGTTTTAAGCTTGCCAGGTAGATGTGGTACGCTGACCTGGTAAGACTCCTGGCAGATGCTCTGTGGGCTTTGTAAGATTGTCAGGATCTTCTGTCCCAAGGACAGATTTGCCATCCTATTTCACAGATGCTGGCTTTAATGGCTTCACAAGGGAAGCCTTTTTTTTTTCTTTAGTTAATGTATTTCTCAAGCTGTGTTTCTATGACAGATGAAAGAATACTTCCTGTATGGACAGATATTGGACACGGAATGCATACTTCACTTGGTGTGAGTTTCAGGGCTTCAACCCTAGGGGTTTCTCTGTGGAATAAAGCATCTAATTTCTGCAGTGGGGCCTGGACCAGGGTTTGGCACTTAGCACATTCCAGGGTCAGGATTTTGCTTTATCTATCTTGTTTCAGAGACTGTTGGTTCACTCCTTGATTTATACCTTTGTACACAGAATCTTCATTGTAGCTCCTCCTGTTCATTCCCTTGTGACCCCATTAAATCTGAGTCAGTTTTTCTTTAAACTGCAAAGATTACCCACTAGAGGCATTTCTATCTCTACTTTCACCAACACGGTGGTGTTTCTTTTGGCCATCATTTCTGTGAGAAAATGGGCTGAATTGGCAACCCTTACCTGCAAGGAACTCTTTCTGGTTTTGCATAGGGACAAAATGGTGTTGAGGCCAGGTTCTTCTTTCTTGTCTATGATAGTTCTGGCTTTCACCTCAACCAGGAGATTGTTCACACATCCCTCTGGCTGCAGTTCCCCATAAGGAAAATTCCCTACTTGGAATGTGTTTTTTGGCTTTGAGAGTCTGTCTCTCAGCCACTGCTTCTTCAGGAAGACTGATCCTAACTGTACTGTCTGTATCCCATAAGGGTACACCAGCTTCTCTGTCCAAAATCTCTAGGTGACTCAAGCACACCAACATCCATATTTATGGTCTTAAGGATTGGGTTCCACCCTTTCCTGCCAAGGAGCACTTTACAAGATCTGTAAGTGTTTCTGCTTTTTTTTGCAGTTCTACCAGGCACATATTCCAGCTTCATCTAATGCTAGCTTTAGGTGTTACGTCCTACAGGTGGCTCTTAGAGCTGCAACCAGTCCCCAGTTTTCTGTTTTTTTCTTGGGTCTGCCTTTAATGCTATGTTGCCCCACCCCCCTCTTAAGGGCTGCTTTTGGATGTCCCAAGAGTCTAAAAATGAATCTGTTCCTCAAAGGGTGAGAAATAATTTTTTCACTTACCGTAAAAAAAAATTCATTGAAGGACACGGGTCCCTTCCCTCTGTTTATTTTCACAAAACTAAGGCATGATGTTTGTGGGTGGGGTTATTCTATGCTGGGCAATGTTTTTGTTGTTGTCAGTGTCCATTTCTCCTGTAGGCAGCATTTTAACCAAAAAGTATAAATTCCCCTGTTTCTCAATAAACTCAATAGGCCAAATTCCAGGACAATAAAATTTAAATAGTGCATTATGCATCAACTGCCTTAGCCCCCAACTTATAAGCACCTCTTCCTAAATCATCCTGCTGTATAATGGATCAAAGTCACAGTTTCCTCTATGAGCAAAGCTAATTTACTGCCCTGACAGACATTTTTCCTGGCTTGTTACCTTCTTGGGTACTGGTCACCTCACCACCTCCATGAGTTCTCCTGCCTCTGAGATCTTTGAGAGAGGACCTGACCACTGAATTGATGCTTCCACCAATAGGAGGTATACATGTTAAGCAGACAGTGATGTGGACACCCAAAGAAGGACCCCAAGAAGCAAACAGAAGAAGAGAGAATGGATCATCATGTGACTGGGGCTTCAGTTAAGTAATTTGGGCTTTTGGATATATATTTTCTTCAGACCAGTGGGTAGTTAGAGGGGGGTGGGTTGCTAATATCTTGGAGTTGGGCTTTAATATTTTTTAATAATATATATACGCACGCTCACTGGCCACTTTATTACGTACACCTGTTTAATTGCATGGTAACACAAACTGCTAATTAGCCAAACACATGGCAGCAACTCGATGCATTTAGGCATTCAGACATGGTGAAGATGACTTGCTGAAGTTCACACCGAGCATCAAAATGGGGCAGAAAGGGGATTAAGGTGACTTTGAACATGGCATGGTGGTTGGTCACAGACAGGCTGGTCTGAGTATTTCAAAAACTGCTGATTACTGGGATTTTCATGCACAACCATCCCTAGGGTTTACAGAGAATGGTCTGAAAAAAGAAAAAATATCCAGTGAGTTGTATGAACGAAAATGCCTTATTGATGTCAGAGGAGAATGAGCAAACCGGTTCAAGATGATAGAAAGGCGACAGTAACTCAAAAAACCACTCATTACAACCAAGATATGCAGAATATCATCTCTGAATGCACCACACCTTGAAGCAGATGGGCTACAGCAGAAGACCACACTGGGTGCCAGTCAGCTAAGAAAAGGTAACTGAGGTTACAATTCACACAGGCTCACCAAAATTGGACAATAGAAGATTGGAAAAATGTTGCCTGGTCTAATGAGTCTCGATTTCAGCTGCAAAATTATGATGGTAGGGTCAGAATTTGGCATAAACAGGAAACCATGGATCCATCCTGCCATGTATCAACGGTCAACGGTTCAGACTGGTGGTGGTGGTGTAATGGCATGGGGGATATTTTCTTGGCTCACTTTGGGCCCCTTAGTACCAATTGAGCATCATTTAATCGCCACGGCCTACCTGAGTATTGTTGCTGACCATGTCCATCCCTTTATGACTAAAGTGTACCCATCTTCTTATGGCTACTTCCAGCAGGATAATGCACCATGTCACAAAGCTCAAATCATCTCAAACGGGTTTTTTGAACATGACAATGAGTTCACTGTATTCTAATGGCCTCCACAGTCACCAGATCTCAATCCAATAGAGCACCTTTGGGATGTTGTGGAATGTGAGATTCGCATCATGGATGTGCAACCTACAAATCTGCAGCAACTATGTGATGCTATCATGTCAATATGGACCAAAATATCTGAGGAATGTTTCCAACACCTTGCTGAATCTATACCATGATGAATTAAGGCCGTTCTTAAGGCAAAAGGAGGTCCAACCCGGTACTAGCAAGGTGTACCTAGTAAAGTGGACTTGAGAGTATATTGCCCATGTAGCTTTTAATTTAATGTGTCTTCCCTATCCACTATGTGGCATGATGATATTCCACAGGACCAGCTATTGCCCCCCCCCCCCCCCCCCGGCTACTGACTGTGCTAGGCTTCCTTTTACCGCACTAGAAAAATGACTTGTTACTATACAAAACAGTGCAACATCTTTTTCCAGTTCGCATAAGTCTGCCATATTTTAATTTGGGCAGAATTTTTGCAAGGCAAAAGTATGAAAATAAAGCACGTTTGGTTTATGAAACAAACACAACTGACTTTTATCCTGGATTGGATTGAACTAATTTCTACTACCCTTGACAGGCCTGTTTCTTTTTTGACATTTGGCACTGAGCAGGACCCATAGCAATGATCTTCAAAAGGAAGCATCACAAGTATATACATGCAATAAAAAATAAAATAAAATAAACAGCATGAACATGGAGACACACTAAAAATGAGTGTGCTTATCCCATCAACATAAGAGAGTAGATAAAAGATACACAAATTGAAGTATGGTGTACAATTGTGCCAGTCAAGTGCATGATTGTGTCTAGTGTGGATACCGCTTTTTGGGTTTATGTTACCTTTGGAGATGGTGGTGGGGTTTTTATGGTTTATAAATGTCCCTTCCTGTCTCTGCTGTATGACAATGTACAGGTATTTCTTACATTATTTAATGACTTTTAATTCATAGAAGGCATTCCTAAAGATCAAAGATACATACCGTTTTAGAGCCTGGGCACAGCATGTGTGCAGATTTGTGATTTTTTTTTTTAATGGATTTTTGTGTTTTGGAAAGGAACCATTGAGTTAAATGCATTAGAATATGTGCATTAGTAGAAGAAAATGATGCGGGCAAAACCTCCAATGCACTAGTAAAAAGTTATCTCTTGCATTTTAGAACGTGCCAAAATACATCAAAGAGCTTTGGCAGGGTACCAGTTTAAGGGTCTTCAAAATCCTTGCTTTCTAACCTCAATGAGTGGACCCTATTATCTTTATAAATATACTGGTTATTACAGCTAAAATAAAGTAAGATAAGGGGATAAAACAGGCCATGTCATTTCTTTAGTAGGTAATCAGTTAAGGAATATTCATGACCAGTGAACACTATGGGGGTTATTTACGAAAGGCAAATCCACTTTGCACTACAAGTGCACTTGGAGGTGCAGCCCCTCTAAATCTAAGGGGAAGCTCTGCTGATTTTATCATCCAATCATGTGCAAGCTAAAATGCTGTTTTTTATTTTCTTTGCATGTCCCCCTCGAATCTACAGCGACTGCACTTTCAAGTGCACTTTCAGTGCAAAGTGCAAAGCAAGGCAAAAGTATGAAAATAAAGCACGTTTGGTTTATGAAACAAACACAACTGACTTTTATCCTGGATTGGATTGAACTAATTTCTACTACCCTTGACAGGCCTGTTTCTTTTTTGACATTTGGCACTGAGCAGGACCCATAGCAATGATCTTCAAAAGGAAGCATCACAAGTATATACATGCAATAAAAAATAAAATAAAATAAACAGCATGAACATGGAGACACACTAAAAATGAGTGTGCTTATCCCATCAACATAAGAGAGTAGATAAAAGATACACAAATTGAAGTATGGTGTACAATTGTGCCAGTCAAGTGCATGATTGTGTCTAGTGTGGATACCGCTTTTTGGGTTTATGTTACCTTTGGAGATGGTGGTGGGGTTTTTATGGTTTATAAATGTCCCTTCCTGTCTCTGCTGTATGACAATGTACAGGTATTTCTTACATTATTTAATGACTTTTAATTCATAGAAGGCATTCCTAAAGATCAAAGATACATACCGTTTTAGAGCCTGGGCACAGCATGTGTGCAGATTTGTGATTTTTTTTTTTAATGGATTTTTGTGTTTTGGAAAGGAACCATTGAGTTAAATGCATTAGAATATGTGCATTAGTAGAAGAAAATGATGCGGGCAAAACCTCCAATGCACTAGTAAAAAGTTATCTCTTGCATTTTAGAACGTGCCAAAATACATCAAAGAGCTTTGGCAGGGTACCAGTTTAAGGGTCTTCAAAATCCTTGCTTTCTAACCTCAATGAGTGGACCCTATTATCTTTATAAATATACTGGTTATTACAGCTAAAATAAAGTAAGATAAGGGGATAAAACAGGCCATGTCATTTCTTTAGTAGGTAATCAGTTAAGGAATATTCATGACCAGTGAACACTATGGGGGTTATTTACGAAAGGCAAATCCACTTTGCACTACAAGTGCACTTGGAGGTGCAGCCCCTCTAAATCTAAGGGGAAGCTCTGCTGATTTTATCATCCAATCATGTGCAAGCTAAAATGCTGTTTTTTATTTTCTTTGCATGTCCCCCTCGAATCTACAGCGACTGCACTTTCAAGTGCACTTTCAGTGCAAAGTGGATCTGCCTTTAGTAAATAACCCCCTATGTATGTGTGTATGTGTAAATATATATATATATATATATATATATATATATATATATATATATATATATAAACATACATCTTAGATAAGTTATTGACATACTATGAAGTGAAAAGCTAAGATGCAATGTTTTTTATCTGATGATTTCTGCCACTTTCTAAGTTATTTTACTTTAAAATGGCACTAAGCTGATTCTTTGCTGTTAATGGTAAGGGTTTATACACTTCAAGTGGGAATGAAAATCTGCATCCATATTGCTCTCTTTCTTGCTCTCTCTCTCTATATATATACACAGACATATATACAATACAGGTAATTTTCCTGTTGAAAACAGAATAGTATAGAGTGTCCTAATGAAACCTGAACATTTTCAATTGGAGTTAAATATTGTTTTCAGTTAATAAGTCTATGAAAACTGTATTTGCACAGGGAAACAGTGAAACACGTACAGTAGTCAGTAACACATTTACTTGGCAAAGGTGATGGCAGTAACTGCTTAGCCAGTACACTGATTTAACAAACAGTGTTGTTGGTGCATTTTCTATTGGTTAGTGCATAGTGTGATGGTGCCATTACCATGGCCAAGGACACATGGTTATATAGACAGGACTTTGTTTTCATCTCATTACAAGGTTTGATACCTGTGAAGGTTTTAGTTCTATGATACAAAATAGAATGTTGGGCACAATAAAATTCCTTGTAATTATATAACAAATGTTTCAGAATTGCCAAAAAAATTCTGCTGTCAGCTAATCATAATGAGTTCATTTTTTAAAGGCCAGACACTTCCAAACAGTTACATACTATAAATTCTTTATATACCTTATTTCCTGTGGTCACTTCTTAAGATACCTTTGGTATTATGTTTGTGTATGGGATGTCACTGGAGGTAGGAACTGCCATTTCTTGACAGGTCTGGCACTCCATTATATGTGTTGGCTGCAGTCCATCTTAACTTGATGACCAGCCATATAATGCACTTTACGCTGGGTTTCCCATTCAGTCTAATTGCTTTTCATTTGCTTTATAAATGTGTGTCCTCTTCTTCTTCTAAATCCTCTCTTGTTAGATTGTCCAGTGGAACAATCCAGCTGTCCCCAAGCTCTCCATTAGGGCCACCCTTCTTCTCTTGCATCTCTGGAGAAGTCTCCATGACTTCCAGGGTTGGGTTATCATGGTAACCGTTTTCCATGGTCTGGAGCTCTTCAGTGAGTCTCTAGAAAAAGTAATATGTAATCCTGTGGTCAGCACATTTTATATTAAGAGAATACATTCTTGGGCTGATTTACTAAAGGAGTTCAGAATCTTCATGTCATAAATTGTATAAATATTTACTTGAATAATCCAATCATGTGAAAAGCAAAATCGTGTTTACTTACATCATTCATCTGACCATGATTGGGTATTCAAAGTGAACAGAAGCTTGCTTTTCAAGCACATTGATAACTGAAGAGAATATCCGCACAATATATTGAGTGAAGATTCTCTCCTCCTTTAGTAAAACCCCGTACACACGTGGGGCAAATGTCAGAAGACATTGGCAAATTAAAAAACAAACAACGGCCAACATTCGGCCCATGTGTATGTCAGCCACTTCGACAGAAGCCAGTCGAGCATGCTGGAAAACCAGCGGCCAACCGACTCCCGGTCAGCGCTCTCAGTCAATGTCCCCATGTCAGAACACAACAGCTTAGCGGGGGAGATCGCTATACTAATGTTCGATTGTTAGTACAGCGGCTCTGACCAGAGCTGACAGGTTTTTTTTGTTCAACATGGCGGGTTGAGCGAAGAAAAAACTATTAGTGTGTACGAGGCTTAGATCACCCTCACGGTCTCTTTCGCAGCACTTAAGTAAAGGATTTACATTGATGTGTAGCCATGGTGTTAGCACTACTGACAAACAATCCGCCAAATCACCCCACTGTAAGACTTCATGCATCCTTTCCAGAGACAATGAACTGTCTTTTTCAAGCTTTGTTTTTGTTGTTTTATTGGGGGTACAACTTGGATAGGGATATGGGATGCCCATGGAATTAATCATTGCCATCATATTTAAAGAATTCAATACACTTTGAACAAAGTTAGAGCCTGAAGATTGAATGTGCATGTTTGACTAGGTATAAATCTTCTGCTGCAGCTCCCTACAGACTGTTGCTTCCTGCATCTCCATGCAGATTGTTACTCCCTCTGCATTTCCATGCAGACTATTGTTCCTAAGAGTTCTCCATCCGTCACCATGTGAGGGACAGAAACGTCACTTTTGACCGTGTAAAAGAAATGGTCTTAGATCTCTTCACCTCCTGCCCAAACATGCTTCCTCCTGTACAGACTTGATTCCTCCTGCACAAACTTGTAGTTGCTAATTGAAGTATGACACATCCTCTTCTATTGGGTAGTATGAGCTCACTCTGAATAAGCCCCTCTACTGGCTCTGGTGACTCGCTGCTACTAGGCCTGAAGCCTGCAGAACCTCTCTCCGGAGGCCTTGTAGGTTAAAAGTCTATATTCTAGGAAATGGACTACTGTTCCCAGCCAGCCCAACTTGCAAATCAAGTGCCACCCGGCCACACTGATTTGACACAGATCCTCACAGTCTCTTCTCTGATCCAGGACTCCTCACCATCCACCGCGTGCATGATGAAGACTCTGCTTGTGACCACCGTGTATAAGCAGAGTTCCCTCACAGATTCCCTGGCACCTCCAGCCATCCACTGTGGTAACACTCACCAACCTTCCAGCCCTGTGTCCTTGATGAGGAACTTGTCCAGACCATGCTTTCCGACAGCTTCTCCTGGCCCTCTGCTCCAGGAGTTCCCTGCCACTGACCGTGTGGTGACAGAGCCATTCCCAATGACCGTGTAGAGGCAATGTTCCTTCACAGATCTCCCCGGGCCTCCTCCTGCAATTGGTACACCCCCCCCCCAGATGAGGGTGTCCTCTTGCGGCTGTCTAGCACTACATTCCTCACTTCACTCAGTCGATTTCTCCCCCCCCCCCGTGGAGAATCACCTCAGTTTATATATGAGGCCCGCCCCCTGCCAATCTCGATGGGGATATGTTAGGGCTCACACACAAGCTGCCTGCCACTCCAGTTCCAGGCCCAGCCCCCTTTCCAGAACATTCTCCCTGGAACAGGGGGAGGCGCCTCAGAGCCCAGGTGGTGACACCCACAGCTACTCTGACCACTCCCAGCCCTCAGATCAAAACAGACAGGCCTAGCTTGCAGCATATACCTACCTAAATTTGCCTGTGCTGAAATAACCTAGTAAAATAACCCTTACTAGCACGTACCTTCTGGTAGAGGGTGCTACATAAATATAAAAGGCAAGACAAGACAGGAAACAGACCACTAAATTAGCTGTCTACTATCTTGTTCAGAGCTCCCTCCAGTGGCTCCTGGGAGCAGTTTCTTGCTCAGCACAGGTTGTAGGGATAATGACAGCTTAAACTATTTCCACTTATGGAGTCAAATTTGAGAAAACTTCACTATATGTTTGTTTTGTGTTCCCGTTTACAGCATGCACAAGAAAAAAAAAAAAAAACTTACCTTTTGGGGGTTTCTCAGGAGGTGGAGTCATGGCTGACTCCAAGGTTTTTTTTTTTAACAATGTCACAGCGAGTCTGTCCCAAGTCTGTCTTCATTAACATACAATGCAAGAAGCCTAGCCCCTAAACCTTTATTAGGACAGACACTGTTCAAACCTAGTTACAATTGCCTGCACAGTACAGGCAGAGTTAATTATGGCAAACACAGACGCTAAGCCCCCGCATAATCAAAGAGAACACTGTACGATTCTTTCTTGCAGAATAGAGATTCTAAAAAATGTAAGCTGCAATTTTTAAATATTTTGTTTAGGCTATGTGAATAGGGACTTGTTACAAATATAAAGTAGGTATTATCGCAATTCGACTGCAAAAAAGGAAATCCACTTTAAGGATCTCCAGTGAAAATGCACTTGTCTTGCACAAGTACATCACATACAATGAAACAAGTAAAAATCAAATGCAAACTAAGTCAAAATCCATGTATTTCAATGATCCCTGTTCTAATTGGTGCGACTCGAGTCGCAGCGACTCTAAAAAAGGTTTTTGTACTACTTTGTTCTGACTTCGGTGCAGCTTGTTCTCCCATGATTCTCACCAGTCGCATGACAGCGCATCAAAAATTGCATTGCAAAGTCGCACTGTAAATCACATGACTTTGGGGTCGCAATAGTGGAAACCTAGTCTAAGATGTAATCCTTTAACCTGTTTTGAGCTATGAAGAATGGAAGGCCGTCTGCCACTGTTTAGTGCATTTTTGTACATTGCTCTCTTTAAAAGCCCACCCCTCCCCAATGTTTACATTTTATTTTTGGACACAGTAGGATAAAGTGGAGATAGAAAGGGGACATTTCCCCACCCTCTTATCCCTTGGTCGCTGCTAAAAAAAAAATGAACAAATAACTCCCCAAAAACAAAAAAAAAATCACTGTTGTAGGGCTTTAAATTTGAGTCTAAAGTTGGAATTGCTACATAGTAAGCTGGATGTATGCTAATTATTATTGATAGTTACTTTTGAGGGATCCAAATTGGGGAGCTTTTGAAGATATACAAGAGAAGTGGTAATAGTGTCATGTTTTTTTGTTTTTGTTTTATTTTAAACTTTTTAATAAGGTTTCAAATAAACAGGCTTCCCTAGCAAAGGCAAAGATAAAATAACAGAATAGGCACTTGGAATTTGAGTACAGTTATGACACATAACAGCCATATGAAAACAAAAATCTAGAGTAATTCCTTTAGGGGTGCACACACGAGGATTGATATGCTGTTGCATAAAGGATCAAGTAATAGTGAATTAAAGGTACAAAAAAGTTTCCACATTCAATAGTACCAAGTGACCACAAAAAATGTACATACAGATAATAGGAGAAGAGATTGTCGCCAGAAAGAAAGAAAAGAGAAGAGTGTCAAATAGTCTTTTATTAAATTATTTTTCCCTACAGCGGTAGAGTCATGCAGTTTATTGTTTTGGCCATTACAAGTAGTGCAGACAGATTTAGGGGCCACAGTCCAGAATTGATATGGAAAACTTGATGTCCAAGAATTTGACAATTTCCTTCCTGCAGCCTTTTTTTTCAGTTTTTTTGCACACATGTTAATGTACACATTATAGACCTAATGATTACTTAAAACCTCCAAAACAGAATAAACTGGAGACGCCTGTACTTTTAAATCCTACTTGGTAGGTCATAATTGCATAATAGGTCATAATAGGTTGATAATTGCAACACTGTTTATGCAATCTATATTTTCAGTAAAAAATACACTAACATTTATTTTACTGCTATGGCAGCTGGGAGTCTGTGCAGTGAAACGGTTAAAGCCTAACTCCAGACTCCATGCTTTACTGCTCCACTCTCTATTTGGAGGCTCCAGAGCGTGTGTTTTATGTTTGTTTTATACTTATCTTATCTGGTCACATTAATGCAGAACTTCACGATAATAAAACATTTATTTCCTCTTGTCTTCTCTCCCCTCCCTCTTTCACATTAGGATATTATTTATTTATTTCCTAACTGCATATAGTTTTTGTGTTAGGTGAGAATCACATTTGTGCCACCAATCCCCTGGATTCTATATGGACACAGATGTGCCACAGGGCTTCAGGCCACTGCAAAGTCATGTGGCACATCTGCACACACAGGACATTTTTGGACTTTAATAGCGCTGACCCACTGAAGGGACAAATATATATCTGAACTGGGGTCCAATGGAATGATTTGGGATTTTCCACATGTAAATACAGAAGCTATTTAAAATGTGTAATGCTGTGCAGAGGAAAGGACCAGGACCTTGTAGAAAAGGGATGAGGTTATCCACCATATATGGCAAGAAGTTCATCTAATTTCTTCACTGGTAAACCTTAACCTGATGGGTACTGCAAAGGGCCCCTGCGATCTGCTCCATTAACAGTGAAAGCAAGGATGGTGACAGGGGGCACCTTTGTCTTGTACCTCTTTTAATTACAACAAGTTTGCAATTAAATATATTCTTACATTTCCTGATCACTTGGATCATATTGCTCCAATCAAATTAATCAAGGACCTTTTCTATGCCTTTAAACTAGATATGTACCTAATTTTACTAGGGCAAAAATACCCTTAATTACTCTGGCAGACAGTATTTTTGTAAGAATTTTTAAATCTATGTTTAGTAATGATCCCTGTGATCACCCAAAAGAGGAAGCTCCAATCTTTTGCCTCCTCCTTTACTCCTTAGGGCTCATTTACACTTACTTCGACTTCAACACATATTAAAGCACCTACAGCTTCAACATGCTTTTTGATGTGTTTTTAAAGCTTCTGCGTTGCTTGGGTGATGCTTCAATGATGCTTTGGTGGTGCTTCGGTGGTGCTTTTTTGAAGCATTAATGAAGCTTGGCAGATGCCTTGTGTGTGTGTGTTGATATCTTATACCTGTAATTTCCCCCAAAACAAAGTGAAGCTAAAGCTGAATTAAAGCCTCTCAAAAGCTGCAGGTGCACGTGAGCTTTGTCATAGACTTCTATAGAGGCTTTGAAGCACCACTAAAGTGACATAGGGTATAATTTTTGAAGCAAAGCCAAAGCAAAAGCAACTTGTAAGCAGGACTGTAAGCTAACCATTTTATTTAGTGACGGGGCGTTGACTGGCATTCAGAGAGCTTTAAAAAAGCATGTCGGAAGCCATGTTTTGAAGCAAGTGTACAAAAGCCCTTACATTTGGCATTTTATTTTTTTAGGGGGGGGGGGGAGCGGGTAACTGATTTTGACAGGTACCCAGTTCCTCACTTCCAATCAGATCGCTGCATCGATAAGAGTAGAAGTTCGACCCCCGCTTCTTCCCCCGCAGCCTTCTGGGATACATCACACAAAGCGCAGCGCGTCTCGCGCAGTTGGAAGCTGGTTGTGAAGCTGCAGGGCTTCAGTGGCGGTTTCCCTTATTTAAGATGCAGGTGCCTGGAACCGAAGTTGATTGAGGAATTGGCTTGGGTGAGGACAGCGCTGTATACAGGGGCAGGTAAGTGTCCTTATATTGAAAGCCAGCAGCTATATTATTTGTGAGGGGAGACTCAAGCTCCTCTTTAATTTGGGCTAGTAGGAGTGAGATTTGCTTTAAAATGACCGAGCTTTCATAAAACACTGGACTGAGCGTCTAGATATTACTCATCACAACAGACATGGGTTTAGGTTATAGCTGGTCACATTCTTAGATATCTACTATGTCATTCTCTTGTCCCCCGAAGATTAAAGGGAATGTATAGTTGTTTTATACATATTTGCTATATTTACCTATTATGTTCAAGACTATAAAGTCATATTTTTAAAAATATATCTTTAGTTAGGTAACTATTAAATATTTTGCATTCCCACTTTCAGCCAACAGAGGAAGCTTTAGGCTTCTAGTTATGTTTTTTAGCCTCTAACCTGCTCATGTTGTTTACAGAGCACAGTAGTTCAAGCTCCAATTTATACAGAGGTATCAAACAGATACAGGCTGTCCCCAGATTACAAACATCCGACTTACAAACGACTCCTACTTAAAAATGGAGGGAGACAACAGGAAGTTAGAGGAAGTCTACCCCTAGGAAGGGAAATTCACTCCTGTTAGAGTTATCGTGGGAAAGAGGTGTTTCCACTGAAGCTTTATCACCAATCCTTGTTTTCACAACAGCCCAACATTTTTAAAATCCATTTGTCAAAGGGACAGAAAGTGAGGTGAAATCTTCTGAACAGGGACAGACAAATGTTATAGGGATGCTCAAAATGTGTTGTCAAGATTACAGACTGCTGACAGCCTTACATCTGCTCTACTACCGCATTTGCATTCCATCCCAAGCCTTGCTGTGGTGAGTTCGTCCGACATTGCTTCATGTTGGTGATGTCACATTCAGTGTGCTGCCCGCCTACACTAGCTGCACCACCCGACATTTTGGAGTCCTCTGCCTGGTCCATTTAGGGCCTCTCTACATCACTGACCCTTACGGGTTCAACCAGTGGTCTGTCATCGCTTCCATTGGGTTGATGCCCATGCGACATCTGGCATCTACCCACCTTTTGGCTGCCCCCAGCACCAGCCCTGATATGCCCGAGTCAGCCTGCCAAGGTTTGGGTGAGATCGAGGTTCATAATCAAGCATATAGTTTAATATTAATTGTCTGTTAGCCATATTTTAACCCTTTCCATTCTTGGAATCCTTTGACTTTGAGTTCAAAATAAATATTTTAATCACAAACAGTGGTATAGACATTTGTATGACTTTTCCGAGGTAGGTATGCCTCTGGTGGTTTGTAGCCATCACCCCCCAGCATTGCATTAAGAGGAATCTTTTGTGCTTTGTATTAAATGTTTACTTGTAATATATAGATTTTGTATAAATAAAAGTAATCAGTATAAAAAAATAAAAGTGACCCAAAGACACTATCATTTCCATTTAACAACTGTGAATGAATACTGAAGGGATTATTAAATAAGGTTTACCTGTTCTCTCTTACGAGCCTTTCTCTGGTGCCAGCATCCATAAGCAGCTGCAATGATCAGCAAAAGCACAGCCAAACTGACAATGGCACTTATGAGGGGAATGCTCACCACATCTTCATCCTCTGGATCTGCCCCTGCATAACTGAACAAATTCAAATGTTCCTGAAAGTGAATGAAGAGAGGAATAATTATACCTAAAAGTATAATACACTAAATGGATGAGTTGTGATTTATAATGAAGCACTATAATAGAGTCGCCTGCAGTCACTAATTAAGAGGGCTTAGACGTTTGTCATTCAGAATTAGTGTTCTAAATGTGGACTTTACAATGAAGAAAATAATGTTAGAATCTATTGTAAAGCGCTGCACAAACTGTAGGTGCTATATAAATCCTGTATTATTATTATTATTATTATTATGACAGGTCCATGTCCGATCTGCTTATGCAGAGCTGACACGGACACAGCCCGTTCTCCTCTATGGGCGGTCGGATGGAAACGGACTGTCATCCGATCGGCCATACAGATGGGAAATGGATCCCCCATCTGTCTGTTTTTGGCGGATGGGAGGTCGGCAGGTCGACAGATCCCCCACTGAGCAGGCGGATCTGCTTGTGGAGTCCGCCCATGTGAAAGAGCCCTAAGCCTAAACTTATAATGAGTGCATTTTCATGGATGTTAAAAAAAAAAAACGCCTATATACAGTGTCTCACAAAAGTGAGTACATCCCTCACATTTTTGTAAATATTTTATTATATCTTTTCATGTGACAACACTTAAGAAATTACACTTTGCTACAATGTAAAGTAGTGAGTGTACGACTTGTTTAACAGTGTGCATTTGCTGTCCCCTCAAAAAAACTCAACACATAGCCATTAATGTCTAAACCGCTGGCAACAAAAGTGAGTACACCCCTAAGTGAAAATGTCCAAATTGGGCCCAATTAGCCATTTTCCCTCCCCGGTGTCATGTGACTCATTAGTGTTACAGGGTCTCAGGTGTGAATGGGGAGCAGGTGTGTTAAATTTGGTGTTATCGCTCTCACTCTCTCATACTGGTCACTGGAAGTTCAGCATGGCACCTCATGGCAAAGAACTCTCTGAGGATCTGAAAAAAAAGAATTGTTGCTCTACATAAAGATAGTCTAGGCTATAAGAAGATTGCCAAGACCCTGAAACTGAGCTGCAGCACAGTGGCCAAGACCATACAGCGGTTTAACAGGACAGGATCCACTCAGAACAGGCCTCGCCATGGTCGACCAAAGAAGTTGAGTGCACGTGCTCAGGATCATATCCAGAGGTTGTCTTTGGGAAATATACAAATGAGTGCTACCAGCATTGCTGCAGAGGTTGAAGGGGTGGGGGTTCAGCCTGTCAGTGCTCAGACCATATGCCGCACACTGCATCAAATTGGTCTGCATGGCTGTCATCTCAGAGGTAAGCCTCTTCTAAAGATGATGCACAAGAAAGCCCACAAACAGCTTGCTGAAGACAAGCAGACCAAGGACATGGATTACTGGAACCATGTCCTGTGGTCTGATGAGACCAAGATAAACTTATTTGGTTCAGATGGTGTCAAGCGTGTGTGGCGGCAACCAGGTGAGGAGTACAAAGACAAGTGTGTCTTGCCTACAGTCAAGCATGGTGGTGGGAGTGTCATGGTCTGGAGCTGCATGAGTGCTGCCGCCACTGGGGAGATACAGTACATTGAGGGAACCATGAATGTCAACATGTAATGTGACATACTGAAGCAGAGCATGATCCCCTTCGGCGACAGGGCAGTTTTCCAACATTATAAACAAACCCAAACACACCTCTGAGATGACCACTGCCTTGCTAAAGAAGCTGAAGGTAAAGGTGATGGACTGGCCAAGCATGTCTCCAGACCTAAACCCTAGTGAGCATCTGTGGGGCATCCTCAAACTGAAGCTGGAGGAGTGCAAGGTCAGTGGAAGAGGACTCCAGTGGCAACCTGTGAAGCCCTGGTGAACTACATACCCAAGAGGGTTAAGGCAGTGCTGGAAAATAACGATGGCCACACAAAATATTGACACTTTAGGCCCAATTTGGACATTTTCACTTAGGGGTGTACTCACTTTTGTAGCAAGCGGTTTTGACATTAATGGCTGTGTGTTGAGTTATTGAGGGGACAGCAAATATACACTGTTATACAAGCTGTACACTCACTACTTTACATTGTAGCAAAGTGTAATTTCTTCAGTGTTGTCACATGAAAATATATAATAAAATATTTACAAAAATGTGAGGGGTGTACTCTCTTTTGTGAGATAGTGTATAGGTTCACTCCACAAAATGGCTATTGTGGTATGTATCAATGGAACATTTTAAATACCCTAGCTGGCACCAAAGCCTCAAGCTCCCATTCTACAAATACCTGTTCTGATCATCCTATGAAATCATTTATAATGGACACGTCTGTTTACATTTGCCGCTTCATAGGGGGCAATAGATGGTCCGATCAGATCTGTAAAACTGATAGGCAGACCCAATCGGTCCATCCATGTGAAAGGGGCCTTAGACCAGTGTCTTCTGTGGTATTCAGGTTATACGTACACTTTGAATCAAACTTTACACTGACCGAGGGGAAGCATTTTATCATAATGGGCAAGTGTGCTTAGCAAGTTTTTCTAGACTTTAACAGTCCATTTAAACCGCCAATGCTGCTATACATGTTACAATCTAATTACACAGTAACTCTACAATCTGCCTTAGATTTACTAAAATGAGGGCCTACACAAAGTAAACAATCCATTCAATTTGTTTCCAAACAGGTAGGCCTTTGTTGTTGTCGGCAGATCTAATAGAGATTGCAATATCAGATTGTAAAACACATATCTGTCTTAAGAAACATGTTTGCAAACCTACAGCATAGAGAGAAATGGTGTTTTTAAAGAAAAGGCCTCGTTCACATGGGCTAACATAAAGTATAACTAAAGGCAAAACTTTTTTTTTAGTTTTGGATAGAGTAAAGGGGTATTAGAATGCTTGTCAGTTTGTATTGCAGTCTGTGCCCCCATTAAGGAGATTCACCCTCTCTATTTGTCCTGTTTACTGTTATCATTGAAAGTGAAAGTAAAAGAAAATCCCACGTTTGGCTTGTCCCCAGAAAAGTAATAGAGGGGAAATCTTCTAATGGGGAAATAAGTTCTGGTGACTTGGGGGTCCCCAAGGAATTACCTTAATTTGCAAGGATTTCCCTACACTTCCTGTTTGGCTATGGGACAGGAAGTGAAGTGAAATCTCTGCAATGGGACACAGATGGCAAAAAAAAATCTGACTGGGGTTATAATCCGCCCTAGCTCTATTCCAAAAAAAAAAGGTTTTGCCTTTAGTACTACTTTAACTACTTCCCGCCCACCATATAACATCCACCAGGATGAGCCACTAACGTATGCCCACGGGTGAGCGCGGCAATCGGTGGTGTGGTGTTTCAGTCTGACACACTGGATTTCCGATCCTGGTAAAGAACCCATGATGTAGGCTCTTTACCATGTGATCAGTTGTGTCCAATCACAGCTGATCACAATGTAAACAGGAACAGCTGTTTATCGGCTTTTCCTCTACTCACACTGACAGACGCGAGTAGAGGAGAGCCAATCGGCTGCTCTCCTGACAAGGGGGGGGGGTCTGCGCTGATAATCAGCACATTGATTATAGGTGCAGACCCATCGAGGATGCCCACTGGAGACCACCAGATGAGCCCAGCAGGGATGCCAATCAGTGCCCATTAGGATGGCACTCTGTACCCATCAGTGCCTGTCAGTGCCTCCTAATCAGTGCCCACCAGTGCCACCTATCAGTGCTGCATATCAGTGCCACCTATCAGTTCACATCAGTGCCTCATCATCAGTGCCCGTCAGTGAAGCCTCATCAGTGAAGGAGAAAACTTACTTATTTAGAAAGTTTTGAAACAAAAACCAAGAAAAACTTTTTTTTTTTTCAAAATTTTCGGTCTTTTTTTATTTAGAGCAAAAAAAAAAAACCCAGTGGTGATCAAATACCACCAAAAGAAAGCTCTATTTGTGGGGAAAAAAATTATAAAAATTTAGTTTGGGTACAATGTTGTATGACTGCACAATTGTCATTCAAAATGCGACAGCGCTGAAAGCTGAAAATTGGACTGGACAGGAAGGGGGTGAAAGTGCTCGGTATTGAAGTGGTTAAGCATATGCCTGTGTGAGGACTGTTTATCTGCATGGGGATGCACAGGTGTTCACACAACCCCATGCAGGCAGCTCTATTCATGCCAGTTAGAACTCAGTGGCTGCACAGACACAGTGAAAAGTGCACGGACACAGTAGATCTTCTGCTGGCCAACTCGTTGGGGCCCAAAACTTTGTACTGGAGCACTTGTGATAGTGTAATGTAACCGCTTCCCCCCGCTGGCCGTTAAATGACAACTGGGCGGTGCGGCTCTTGTTCTGGGTGGACATCATATGACGGCCTCCCAGAACGACCGCTCTCGCGCGCCCGTGGGGGCGCGCATCGCTGTGATTGGTGGTGCGGTGTGTCAGTCAGACACACCGCTACATCGATCTCGGCAAAGAGCCTCTGACGGAGGCTCTTTACCATGTGATCAGCCACGTCCAATCATGGCTGATCACAATGTAAACAGGAAAAGCCGTTGATTGGCTTTTCCTCACTCGTGTCTGAGAGATGTGAGTAGAGGAGAGCCGATCGGCTGCTCTCCTGATGAGGGGGTCTGTGCTGATTGTTTATCAGTGCAGCCCTCCCTTGGATGCCCTCCCAGGACTACCAGGATGCCGCCAGGACCACCAGGGATTGGCACCACCCTGGACCACCAGGTATACCACCCTAGACCACCAGAGAAATGCCAATCAGTGCCCAGGCAGCTGCCAATCAGTGCCCATCCCCAATGCCTGCCAGTGCCATCTATCATTGCCACATATCAGTGCCACCTATAAGTACCGATCAGTGCAACCTTTCAGTGCCCAGTGTCACCCATCAGTGCCCACCAGTGCCACCCATGAGTGCCCATCAGTGCTGCCTATCAGTGCCCATCAGCGCTGCATATCAGTGCCACCCATCAGTGCCGCCTACCAGTGCCCATCAGTACCACCTCATTGGTACCACCTCATCGGTGCCCATCAGTGAAGGAGAGAACTTATTTATTTACAAAATTTTATAACAGAAACAAAAGAAAAACTTTTTTTTTTTTCCAAATTTTAGGTTTGTTTAGCAAAAAAAAAAAAAATGCAGAGTTGATCAAATACCACCAAAAGAAAGCTCTATTTGTGGGAACAAAATTCTGTTTGGGTACAGTGTAGCATGACCGCGCTATTGTCATTTAACCACTTGCCGGCCGCCTAACGACGATATACGTCGGCAGAATGGCACGGGTAGGCAGAATCACGTACCCGTACGTGATCTGCCTCCCGCGGGCGGGGGGTCCTATCGGACCCCCCCCGGTGCCAGCGGCGGTCGGCATTTGTCTGGGAGCGTTGAGAGGCGAGGGGGAGGCCATCCGATCATGGCCCCCCCCTCGCGATCGCTCCCAGCCAATGGGAATCCTCCCCTGCCTGTGTGTAGTACACACAGGCAGAGGATGTGATGTCATCTCTCCTCGGCTCGGCAGTTTCCGTTCCGGCGCCAAGGAGAGACATGTGAGTGCACAACACACACACAGTAGAACATGCCAGGCACACATTACACCCCCGACCCCCCCCCCCGATCCCCCCCCAATCACCCCTCCCTGTCACACTGACACCAAGCAGTATTTTTTTTTTTGTTTCTGATTACTGCATGGTGTCAGTTTGTGACAGTTAGAAGTGTTAGGGCAGTGAGTATTAGCCCCCTGTAGGTCTAGGGTACCCCCCTAACCCCCCTAATAAAGTTTTAACCCCTTGATCACCCCCCGTCACCAGTGTCGCTAAGCGATCATTTTTCTGATCGCTGTATTAGTGTCGCTGGTGACGCTAGTTAAGGACGTAAATATTTAGGTTCGCCGTCAGCGTTTTATAGCGGCAGGGACCCCCATATACTACCTAATAAATGTTTTAACCCCTTGATTGCCCCCTAGTTAACCCTTTCACCACTGATCACCGTATAACCGTTACGGTTGACGCTGGTTAGTTCGTTTATTTTTTATAGTGTCAGGGCACCCGCCATTTATTACCGAATAAAGGTTTAGCCCCCTGATCGCCCGGCGGTGATATGTGTCGCCCCAGGCAGCGTCAGATTAGCTCCAGTACCGCTAACACCCACGCATGCAGCATACGCCTCCCTTAGTGGTATAGTATCTGAACGCATCAATATCTGATCCAATCAGATCTATAATAGCGTCCCCAGCAGTTTAGGGTTCCCAAAAACGCAGTGTTAGCGGGATCAGCCCAGATACCTGCTAGCACCTGCGTTTTTCCCCTCCGCCCGGCCCGGCCCAGCCCACCCAAGTGCAGTATCGATCGATCACTGTCACAAAACACTAAACACATAACTGCAGTGTTCGCAGAGTCAGGCCTGATCCCTGCGATCGCTAACAGTTTTCTTGGTAGCGTTTTGGTGAACTGGCAAGCACCAGCCCCAGGCAGCGTCAGATTAGCGCCAGTACCGCTAACACCCACGCACGCACCGTACACCTCCCTTAGTGGTATAGTATCTGATCGGATCAATATCTGATCCGATCAGATCTATACTGGCGTCCCCAGCAGTTTAGGGTTCCCAAAAATGCAGTGTTAGCGGGATCAGCCCAGATACCTGCTAGCACCTGCGTTTTGCCCCTCCGCCCGGCCCAGCCCAGCCCACCCAAGTGCAGTATCGATCGATCACTGTCACTTACAAAACACTAAACGCATAACTGCAGCGTTCGCAGAGTCAGGCCTGATCCCTGCATTCGCTAACAGTTTTTTTGGTAGCGTTTTGGTGAACTGGCAAGCATCAGCGGGCTAGTACACCCCGGTCGTAGTCAAACCAGCACTGCAGTAACACTTGGTGACGTGGCGAGTCCCATAAGTACAGTTCAAGCTGGTGAGGTGGCAAGCACAAGTAGTGTCCCGCTGCCACCAAAAAGACAAACACAGGCCCATCGTGCCCATAATGCCCTTCCTGCTGCATTTGCCAATCCTAATTGGGAACCCACCGCTTCTGCAGCGCCCGTACTTCCCCCATTCACATCCCCAACCAAATGCAGTCGGCTGCATGAGAGGCATTTTCTTTATGTCCTCCCGAGTACCCCTACCCAACGAACCCCCCCAAAAAAGATGTCGTGTCTGCAGCAAGCGTGGATATAGGCGTGACACCCGCTATTATTGTCCCTCCTGTCCTGATAATCCTGGTTTTTGCATTGGTGAATGTTTTGAACGCTACCATTCACTAGTTGCGTATTAGCGTAGGGTACAGCATTGCACAGACTAGGCACACTTTCACAGGGTCTCCCAAGATGCCATGGCATTTTGAGAGACACAAACCTGGAACCGGTTACAGTTATAAAAGTTAGTTACAAAAAAAGTGTAAAAAAAAAAAAAAAAAAAAAACATACAAAAATATAAAATAAAAAAAAATAGTTGTCGTTTTATTGTTCTCTCTCTCTCTCTATTCTCTCTTTATTGTTCTGCTCTTTTTTACTGTATTCTATTCTGCAATGTTTTATTGTTATTATGTTTTATCATGTTTGCTTTTCAGGTATGCAATTTTTTATACTTTACCGTTTACTGTGCTTTATTGTTAACCATTTTTTTGTCTTCAGGTACGCAATTCACGACTTTGAATGGTTATACCAGAATGATGCCTGCAGGTTTAGGTATCATCTTGGTATCATTCTTTTCAGCCAGCGGTCGGCTTTCATGTAAAAGCAATCCTAGCAGCTAATTAGCCTCTAAACTGCTTTTACAAGCAGTGGGAGGGAATGCCCCCCCCCCCACCGTCTTCCGTGTTTTTCTCTGGCTCTCCTGTCTCAACCTGAGAATGCAGCCGGTGATTCAGCCAGCTGACCATAGAGCTGATCAGAGACCAGAGTGGCTCCAAACATCTCTATGGCCTAAGAAACCGGAAGCTACAAGCATTTTATGACTTAGATTTCGCCGGATGTAAACAGCGCCATTGGGAAATTGGGAAAGCATTTTATCACACCGATCTTGGTGTGGTCAGATGCTTTGAGGGCAGAGGAGAAATCTAGGGTCTAATAAACCCCAATTTTTTCAAAAAAGAGTAACTGTCACTACCTATTGCTATGATAGGGGATATTTACATTCCCTGAGATAACAATAAAAATGATTTAAAAAAAAAAAATATTAAAGGAACAGTTTAAAAATAAGATACAAAAGCAAAAAAATAATAAAGAAAAAAAAAAAAAAAAAAAAAAAAAAAAAAAAAAAAGCACCCCTGTCCCCCCTGCTCTCGCACTAAGGCGAACGCAAGTGTCGGTCTGGCGTCAAATGTAAACAGCAATTGCACCATGCATGTGAGGTATCACTGCGAAGGTCAGATCGAGGGCAGTAATTTTAGCAGTAGACCTCCTCTGTAAAATCTAAAGTGGTAACCTGTAAAGGTTTTTAAATGCTTTAAAAAATGTATTTAGTTTGTCGCCACTGTACGTTTGTGCGCAATTTTAAAGCATGTCATGTTTGGTATCCATGTACTCGGCCTAAGATCATCTTTTTTATTTCATCAAACATTTGGGCAATATAGTGTGTTTTAGTGCATTAAAATTGAAAAAAGTGTGTTTTTTCCCCAAAAAATGCGTTTGAAAAATCGCTGCGCAAATACTGTGTGAAAAAAAAAAATTAAACACCCACCATTTTAATCTGTAGGGCATTTGCTTTTAAAAAAATATATAATGTGTGGGGGTTCAAAGTAATTTTCTTGCAAAAAAAAATAATTTTTTCATGTAATCAAAAAGTGTCAGAAAGGGCTTTGTCTTCAAGTGGTTAGAAGAGTGGGTGATGTGTGACATTTGGAAAGTAGACACCCCAAGCTATTTTCTGAGAGTCATGTTGAGTCCATGGAATATTTTATATTGTGACACAAGTTGCGGGAAAGAGACAATTTTTTTTTTTTTTTTGCACAAAGTTGTCACTAAATGATATATTGCTCAAACATGCCATGGGAATATGTGAAATTACACCCCAAAATACATTCTGTTGCTTCTCCTGAGTACGGGGATACCAGATGTGTGAGACTTTTTGGGAGCCTAGCCGCGTACGGGACCCCGAAAACCAGGCACCGCCTTCAGGCTTTCTAAGGCCGTAAATTTTTGATTTCACTCTTCACTGCCTATGACAGTTTCGGAGGCCATGGAATGCCCAGGTGGCACAAAACCCCCCCAAATGACCCCATTTTGGAAAGTTGACATCCCAAGCTATTTGCTGAGAGGTATAGTGAGTATTTTGCAGACCTCTCTTTTTGTCACAAAGTTTTGAAAATTGAAAAAAGAAAAAAAAAATGTTTTTCTTGTCTTTCTTTATTTTCAAAAACAAATGAGAGCTGCAAAATACTCACCATGCCTCTCAGCAAATAGCTTGGGGTGTCTACTTTCCAAAATGGGGTCATTTGGGGGGGGGGGTTTGTGCCACCTGAGCATTCCATGGCCTCCGAAACTGTGATAGGCAGTGAAGAGTGAAATCAAAAATTTACACCCTTAGAAGTCCTGAAGGCAGTGATTGGTTTTCGGGGCCCCGTACGTGGCTAGGCTCCCAAAAAGTCCCACACATGTGGTATCCCCATACTCAGGAGAAGCAGCTAAATGTATTTTGGGGTGCAATTCCACATATGCTCATGGCCTGTGTGAGCAATATATCATTTAGTGACAACTTTTTGTAATTTTTTTTTTGTCATTATTCAATCACTTGGGACAAAAAAAAATGAATATTCAATGGGCTCAACATGCCTCTCAGCAATTTCCTTGGGGTGTCTACTTTCCAAAATGGGGTCATTTGGGGGGGTTTTGTACTGCCCTGCCATTTTAGCACCTCAAGAAACGACATAGGCAGTCATAAATTAAAGGCTGTGTAAATTCCAGAAAATGTACCCTAGTTTGTAGACACTATAACTTTTGCGCAAACCAATAAATATACACTTATTGACATTTTTTTTACCAAAGACATGTGGCCGAATACATTTTGGCCTAAATGTATGACTAAAATTGAGTTTATTGGATTTTTTTTAGAACAAAATCATTTTTTTCAAAATTTTTGGTCTTTTTCGTGTATAGCGCAAAAAATAAAAATGGCAGAGGTGATCAAATACCATCAAAAGAAAGCTCTATTTGTGGGAAGAAAAGGACGCAAATTTTGTTTGGGTACAGCATTGCATGACCGCGCAATTAGCAGTTAAAACGACGCAGTGCCAAATTGTAAAAAGTGCTCTGGTCAGGAAGGGGGTAAATCCTTCCGGGGCTGAAGTGGTTAAACAGTGACAGAGCTGAAAGCTGAAAATTGGCTTGGGCAGGAAGGGGGTGTAAGTGCCTGGTATTGAGGTGGTTAAAGTTTATATATACAAGAATAAAGTGTTCCTAATTGGCAAATTGATCCCGTTGTTTAGTAAACTCTAGTGTAGAGCGGCTGCTCCTTTGTAAGCAGAGGTTCTCTGTCCACCCGATAAAGGGGTCTCTCTCTCCCAGGGCTCCGGAATAATGTTTGCTAAAGCTCCACTACTCTCAGGTACTAATTGTCAACTAACCCCTCCTGCTGCTATCAGGTGGGTTGCGGTCTGTCTCAGTACTAGTCTTCCTGCAGAAAGAGAGGCATCCTTCTCTCTCAGCCCATGGAAACTACTACAGCTCTCCCCAATTTAACACCCTTCTCCTGGGATTTTTAGTTTTCATAAAACATGTAGTAATGGCTGAGTCTCTTTGGTGAACTACACTTCCCAGAAGCCTAAACATTTCTCCTCAGAGTCTCTTGCAATCCATGTTTCCCAGGTGCCCTTTAGTAGATGGAGGGTGAAATTTACATTTTCTGTCTCTATTATGACTGTGTAGAAATCCTTTGTTGGTACACGCACAGATACAGAAGCAGACAGAATGAGACTCCAACTGTTCCTCTTTTGCCAGTTAAGTACCAGGCTGCAATAGTAAACAAAGAAAAAACATGCACGATAAATTGTACAAATGAAATTTCATAGGAAAATACTGTACCCCGTTTTTTTTCAGTTGTGTGTACAATTCCTTTGGCTGGAGGTGACCTTAAGATGAAAAAAGACAGAATGTGATATAACTGCAATAATAAACATGTTGTGGCTTTAAACGTCATATTTTATTAGGAATTGTTGAGTAAACCTTTAACCCATCTTACCAGATATAATTCGTAAAGTTTCATATACTCAAGCACCAACTCAACACAGATTGCCTCCTGGTGAGTGTATCTTGTCAGGTAATCCTGAGTTAATTTAACTTGAAATTTGGAGTCTAGGTACCTGTTAATGGGTATTGCTTTGTGACGCTTTATTTTATACTTGCTCTATTTTGGCTGAATAAAGTCCTGCCTTTTTGGACAAAATAGAAACCTTCTAATCTTGGTAGATTTAGCAGTGAAGGCATTCCACCGCACCAATAAGGTAATATAAGTGTGCATGGTCTTAGTAAATCTCTTAGGCTTTAGATAAAATAGCTGTATCAGTAAATTCATTCAATTTTGCGTATTTCTCAGGGAGGAGGGATATCGGTTGGGATGCAGGCATGGTAGAGTTTCCCCCTTGGCCTCCCTAATGGGTTTTACCCCCCTCCTGCGTGTTCGGGAACACCTTGGCCGCTTTTGTAGTGGGTGCTAGTGTAGAAATGTACTATTATTGTATCAATGATGATATCAATTATTATTTTATTTAGATTGTATGCTGTACAAATTGGAGAAGTGGACTATAGGTCCAGGAAACACGTCAAGACTTAAGATCACATGCCTGCACAAGACCCATCATACTGTCAATATTGGCTTTTTATGGTTATATATTGTTTCATACGAATATTTTATGCAATGACAATATATTTTTAATATGAATTAATAAAATAGTGTATTTTAAGCAAAAAAATGTTGTGCCTCAATAGTCCCATTTTTATACTTTCACAATGTTAGGATGATATTTGGTTTTGATATTTGTTGGGAGGTGAAGGAGACCAATGGCGACCCTAGGGGGGGGGGGGCAGAGGGGGCCCTGACCCCCCCAACATTATGCTGGGCCCCACCATGTGCCCCCCCAAAAAAAAAATTTTTTTTTTTTTTAATATTTTTTTTTTTTTTTACAAAAAGGCAATCTCTTTTTGTTTGTATTCATATCGGATGTGCCGCATCTTACTCGGGCCACTGCTGGGGTAACACAGTCTCTATTGAGAGGGAGAGCGTCCCCAGTCAGCTCCTGCGGGTGATTCCTCCCCCCTCCCTCTGCTCGCTGACACTGCATAATGCAAGCGCTCACACAACCACGGCCGCCCGATCTGCTCCTTCCCCTGCATCCTCATTGGCAGGGTGAAGAGCGAGTTGCAGGAAGGACTCCACCAGGACTCTCAGTTACTGAAAAAACAGACTGATTTCTCTGTCCTTAGGACAGGAGAACGAGCCTGTAAATTCCAAGAAATGCCAGACCAGCGCTGTCAATAGCAGGGGCAGGACAGCAAGAGGAGGCTGGGGAACCCCACAGTGACAGAACACCAGGGCCCGGTGGCAAGACAACCTTTGCAACCCTGATAGTTCTCCCACTGCTTTGGACCCTTATATTTTCTTGGTATGCTGGTGACATATATATCTTGTTCTCTGTCACCCTGGGGGGGCCCCAGTAGGAAGGGAGCTCACTGCAGAACATGTGAAAGGGCCGTTGTGGGATCGTAGTAAAGGGGTAAAGGGCCCCAGGATAGATAAAAAAAAAAAATATATATATATATATATTTGCATTTTATATTGCCCCCCTATTTTTGTCCCTGTCCCCCCATGTGCCCCCCCTAAATATGAAAGCTGGAGACGCCACTGAAGGAGACCCTCTGTTCAGTGCTATGGGTAGCAGCAGTTTTCTATGTGAATTATTAAACTTCCCCCAGCAGTGCTTAATATGTAACATTTACAGACAGCACAATTCTGTGGTGGGACATACTTAGGTGGACATTAGATGCACACAGTTGCATCCTTCCTAGATTTTGCCAATGGCTCCCGCTGTTGCCTCTGTGTCCTGTGAGGCCAGGAAGAGGGAAGGGTGCTCCTGTAGACAGGCACAGCACTGGGTCGAAAAAGCACTCGGGTAAGTGTTTGTGAGGGAGAGGTGGAGGTGGGGGGATATAGTTAATGGAACATTTTTACCTTAATACAGGGAATGCATTATGCTCTGATCACACTAGTGCGATTTCAGATGTGAATTGAGTCACACAGAATCACAGGACAATAGGAATCATTGTTTTCAATGGTTCCTGTGATTTTGGAAAAGGTTCTACTACTTTGGTGTGATCCAAGCATGATTAGAAATTCTTAATGGACCCTCTGCACACTGCTACACCTTTCCAAGCAAACTATGCAACGAAAAACAGGGATATTTAGTTCATATATATTGCAATACATGTTTAAGCTGACCAACTACATCAAAGTAATCCCTCTTCTGGCCAGTCCTACACTGCCTTGCCACGGCAAATGCTAAGATGGACACCATGCCAACATGGTGGGCCCATGAATGAAGACCCATGGTGGGGGAGAGCTACAAGGTTCAGATCTGGTGTCTGACCTGCGTTACAACAAAGAAAAGATATACCTGTGCTCAAATCCCAATAGCTTGTACATGGTCAGTTTAAACAAGTATTGCAATATATGTGAACTAAATATCTCTGTTTTTTATTGCATAGTTTGCTTGGAAGGGTGTAGAGGGTCCATCCAGAATTTGTAGTGTTAAAATGTGGTCACACCCCTTTAGCACCTGATAGTTCAAATAAGCTATTGGGATTTGAGCGCAGGTATATCTTCTTTCCAGCATGATTATGGCCCCATGGAATATGTAAACCACTTCAAAGAGGCATCCAAGTTGCTCTACATAATCGCACTGAAAGTCAGATCAAAATCAGATTGCAGCAGTATGAACCTAGCCTTGAAGTAAAAAATGTCTAGACTTAGAAACCACTGTTTTGTTTTTTTCTAAATGGGAGGTAAAATTTATTGAGGTTCAAAGTATACAAACCAGAACAATCAACACACAGAGTAAAGAACAACCAATGTGTACAGCCATGGAACCACTTTAAAAACAAATGAAAACGTGAATAATTTAAAGGCTAAAAATTGTTTTCAATGTAGTAAAACACATTTAATAGATAAATAATACATTTCCAAATCGATGTCTATACTTAAGGACAAAATATTTTGCCTGCACTCATTATTTACATATGCAATATTGTAGTATACTATAATCTCATTTTATAGCTACTTACTTTCAATGAAAGCTTCAGTAATGACCAACTGATTGTCATTAATCCTGGCCAGCTGAATAATGCATTTGCCTTGGTTTTCCTGGTATCCGGGTTTTAAAGCCTTGCACACGGCCATGGATATTGTGTCTTCTGTTGAATCTCCACCTTCTGTGCGCTGACCATCATTGCCCTGAAAAACACAAATGTTTCAAGACACCAATGGACACCTCTTACAAATTGTTATATTTTATTTCTTTGTGTATATTGCTGTTTT
The DNA here is from genome assembly GCA_037952835.1 of Lithobates septentrionalis. Lineage (NCBI taxonomy): Eukaryota > Metazoa > Chordata > Amphibia > Anura > Ranidae > Lithobates > Lithobates septentrionalis. The sequence continues at coordinate 5,002,373 of JBBDGP010001159.1, read as the reverse complement.
GTAATCACTGTGTAGACCTGCAGAGTAACTGTAACTATCCTATGATTTATGCTTCAAATGCTGCAATTCCCTATTGTATGAAATCTGTTCATAGACCTTAGCTGACAGTAATCACACAGGTGAGATCCAATTGAACCCAGGGTGTGCTATTGCCAGTTTGCTGCAGGGCGCTCTTTTTCTAGCCAAGTGTATGGCACAAAGGGACAAACAATGTGGAGGAAGCCAGCATCACTAACGGGAAATCAAAAGTGATTGGTGCAGGTTTTTACATCTGTGCGACAGCAACTGGTTGATAGGCTTGTGGCCATCCATAGATATTAGATTGATGTCCATTGAGAATCTGTCATTTCATGTCTATGTGTACCCTAATAATGGGCACATACATATCAATATGATCAATTAAGCAGTCTTTCAATGCAACTAAGCAGATCAAATTGAATAAAATCCCAAAACCCCATTGGAGCGATTTATTGAAGTTGATGTATCAGAATTTTGTCATGCGTCTTTATGCTCAAACAAATATCAAGTGCAGTGTCAGGCTCTTGCACATTCTCCCTCCAGCTTTCTGCTCATACTTTCAGTTAAAAAGTTGGAGGAAATGTCTAGCGCACTTGTAGTCTATTATCAGTGAGCTCTTACGAGCAGGGACTTCTGATTCCTTCTGTATTAAATTGTATTGTAACTGTACTCTTTGCCCTAACGTTGTAAAGTGCTGCACAAACTGTTGGTGCTATATAAATCCTGTATAATAATAATAATCATATTTAAGAACTAAAAGTCCATCTGTCGTGGTAGTAGATGGGATTTGTAGTTTATTAATTCACAAATCAAATGACAAATTTATTCAAATGTGAATAAATGATGCAACTGTGGGGGTGGAGTCCCACACAGTTGAATCGATTTTAAATGTGATAGTGGCTGCAGGGGAGAGGAACCCCCCGCACTGTCACAGGACGAGGACTCTATGGGGGTGCGGGATAGGGTTGCCGCCTCATCCTTTTAACCACATTTTGACCAGCGCACAACGATGTACGTCGGCACAGTGGCACGGCTGGGCAAATGGGCATACAGGTATGTCCCCTTTGTGGGCATGTGCACGCCCACTGTGTACTCCGTGACCATGCCCGCGGACTCGATGTCCTCCAGGGGCCCGCAATCGTGTCATGGAGTGGCAGAACGGGGAGCTGCCTATGTAAACAAGGCATTTCCCTGTTCTGCCTGGCAACATGACAGAGATCTACTGCTCCCTGTCATCGGGAGCGGTGGTCTCTGTCATGTTCTAGTGAGCCCATCCCCCCCTACAGTTAGAATCACTCCCTAGGACACACTTAACCCCTTGATCGCCCCCTAGTGTTTAACCCCTTCCCTGTCAGTGTCATTTACACAGTAATCAGTGCATTTTTATAGCACTGATCGCTGTATAAATGACAATGGTCCCAAAATAGTGTCAAAAGTGTCCGATGTGTCTGCCATAATGTCACAGTCACGATAAAAATCGCTGTTCGCTGCCATTACTAGTTAAAAAAAATAATTAATAAAAATGCCATAAAACTATCCCCTGATTAGTAAATGCTATAACTTTTGCGCAAATCAATCAATAAACGCTTATTGCGATTTTTTTTTTTACCAAAAATATGTAGAAGAATTCGATCGGCCTTTTTTTTTTTATATATTTTTGGGGGATATTTATTATAGCAAAATGTATAAAATAATGCGTTTTTTTTTTTCAAAATTTCACTCTTATTTTGTTTATAGCGCAAAAAATAGAAATCGCAGAGGCGATCAAATACCACCAAAAGAAAGCTCTATTTGTGGGAAAAAAAGGACGTCAATTTTGTTTGGGAGCCACGTCGCACGACCGCGCAATTGTCAGTTAAAGTGACGCAGTGCCAAATCGCAAAAAACGCTCTCGTCAGGAAGGGGGTAAAATCTTCCGGGGCTGAAGCGGTTAAGGTAAAAAAAAGTTAGCCTTTACAACCACTTTAAAGTGGAACCTCACACTTCATCAACACTGATTATTTTTAATCCTTATGCTGCTAGCATTAGTAAAGCGATAGGAAATTACATAATTTACTTGTTTTAAATGTTTTTTTTTACATTTCTTCAGTTATTTCTTGGTTTCTGGCCTAGGCAAATGTGATATATCCCAGGAATCGTCAGGAGGTGAGGAGGGTTTTTTTCAGCTAAGCACATCCTCCTGTCTGCATGCCTAAGCTGAGGGCAGATGGATTCCAGGAAGTGAATGCTGCATGAATCATCTGCCCTTGCTCAAGATCGCTGCAGCCAGAAATGCTAAGGGGTGTTTTTCAAAGTGATTTCCCAACAAAATAAAGCAAGGAGATGGATGGGTGAGTTTGCCTTGAATACTAAAAATGATTAAAATAGCGTTTTTTTTGTTTGTGGTGTAGTTCTGCTTTAAACATGACTGTGCTTCATTCTTTCTTCCAAAAACAAAAGTCATGCATAGGTCAATAGCTGCCCAAACTATACTTTTTAACTTTATTTTGTATCATGCCTAGCTTAGGAAAGCTGCTAAATGTGTTATTTGTGTAATTGTATTTGCCTTAAACGTGGAACGTCATATCTTTTGTTTGGGTGATGACAAATACTTTTTCCAGCAGTGCTCATCTTCTGAGAAGAAAGAAAAAAAATCGTATTTTATCCAGCTGTTTACTGACAAAATATTGTGCATTGCTATGGTGACTAGTGTGGCTTGGAAAGGGTAATGGAGATCATGGAGAGCCATCAATCTTAAACTGCTGGTAAACCTACAGTATCTGTCTTCACATAACCTGCATATAAAATTATACAATCAGACATGAGATTTATAACTTAGAAAGACTCAATTTAAATAATATATAAACAATCACCTTGTAAGGCCTCTTGCACACAGGGCGTTAGAAAAAACAAGCTGCAAAGCCACTACCAACACCAGGAACAAGCAGCTGTAAAAACGCACTTTTGCATTAGCGTTAATGCGCATTTAGCCGCGTTAGCTTTTAGCAGCGTTTCTCTGCCTCTATTCAAAATCAGTAGTTCCCTATGAGAGCCATCTTAACTGATAACTGATCCGACTTTCAGCCCATTGATTTGATTTTAATAGAAGTCGGATCTTACAGCGGAGCTCCACCTTAAACAAAAATATTAAAAGCCAGCAGCTACAAATATTGCAGCTGCTGACCTTTAATAAATGGACACTTACCTGTCCCAGGGTCCAGCGATGTCGGCAGCCGATCGATCGCTCGTCTCTCGGCTGCCCCTGCCGCAATCCTCGGTCAGGGAATCAGGAAGTGAAGCATTGCGGCTTCACTGCCCGGTTCCCTACTGCGCATCCGCGAGTCGCACTGCGCGTCTACACTGGTCCCCGTTGTGTTGTGGGAACTGTGTGTTTCCCAGAACACAACGGGGGGGGGGGGGGGGCATTTGCGGCTAGCTGCGGCTAGCTATGCCCGGAAGTGGGTGCAGATACCTGTATTATACAGGTATCTGCACCCCCCTCCCCCCTGAAAGGTGCTGATTGAGGCACCGGAGGGGGGGAGGAATCCGATGAGCGGAAGTTCCACTTTAGGGTGGAACTCCGCTTTAATGATCCGACTTGTGGTGCAACTTTTTGCCCTGAGGATCTTGAAGGGGAACCTCACGTAAACCCCCCCCCAGGATCAATACCAGGCCCTTTGAGTCTGGTATGGATCTTGCAAGGGAACCCCATGCCAAGATGAACAAAAAAAATTGCATGGGGCCCCACCAAAATCCAGACCCTTATAGGAGCATGTAGCCGGCAGGTCAGAAAAGGATGGGGGGGTACAAGCGAGCACCCCCGCTTCCTGGCCCATATCAGGCCACACAAACCCTCAACATGGGGGGTGGGTGCTTTGGGGCAGGGGGGCTCTTGTCCCCATGTTGATGGGCACAAGGGCTGTGGTTGTGGGGGTCTGCGGACAGGGGGATTATTGGAATCCCCACCCTATGTGATTAAGTGTGGTACCCCTACTCATTCACCCATAAAAATATCAAAAATAAATAAGGACAGTACACAGGTTTTTGACAAAGTCCTTTATTAAAGTAGCTCCAGCATGTTTTCTCCCTTCTCTGGTGATGTCTTCTTCCTCAGGTTCTTCTCCCTCCTCTGCTGATGTCTTCTCCCTCCAGTTCTTCTCCCTCCTCTTGTTCTTCTGCCTCTGGTTTTTCTGCCTCCGGTTCTTCTTCCTCCGCTATCTTCTTCCTCCGCTATCTTCCATCTCTGGTTCTTCTGCTGCCTCCGGTTCTTCTTCCTCCTGCTGTTTTCTCCCGACGCTAGCTCCCATTGTTGTGTTAGGCCGAGCATGTGTCATTACCTATATAGCCATGGGCGTGGCTATCCGGTGACATCATTTGGAGACCATGCCCCCTTGTGACCTCACCGCCCCATCGTGCACATAACTGCTCATAGACTTAGGGTGGTGGGTTGTGCAGGCATAAACTGAGCGTACTCAGAACATGTTTTTGTCAGAGAACTCTCCTAAAGTGTATCTAAACCTAAAATATAATACATTGCAGCTTACCAGTCCTTGGATGTGGTGGCTGCATTACGTTTCTTTTTTTTCAGACCATTTCTCTCTCTCTCACTTGGTAATCCTGCCAATACCACACTTCCTGTCTTAGGGTGACAACATTATCTCACTGTACTATATCTATGGAGGACAGGAAGTGTGTTAGGACTACAGAACACATGCCATTTCTTCATCTCTGTAACAGATGTGAGAGTGTTCTGTAGTTTGCAGAAGAGAACTGCAGTTCAGTGCACAGAAGGATGCAAGGACACTGATATTCTGGCAGGATCAACAGCTATTGTTTTTGTACTTGCAAAAAATGTACTTAGCCTAATTACTTGTAGCTGCAAAATCTTACATATATATATAATATTATATTATTATATTTTTGTTTTTGAGTTAACACCCCCTTGAACTTGTAAGAAAATCTCCACATACATACTACACCCCATCCATTTAATTATTACATGCATACTCTATTAGTAATAAGGTGTTAAAACACTAAAGAAACTATACAGCGTTATGATGGCTAGGACAGTGGAGTGGAGTGTGGATAAAGTCACAATGCAAGAGGGAAACACACAAGATGTGACTGGGGTAGTAAAAGTTTGTGCTAAGTCCCAAAAAGAATGTGTCCACTTGAAATGGCTGTAGCTTCTGTATGAGACTTTAAATGAAGCACCTGGATATAGGTGTCTCATAACAAAGCAAAAATGGTTTGACATAAATCACATCATATGTTCAGAGCATGAATGCATCTTGAAAAACTTGACGCGTTTCGTGGATTTATTCCATTACCTCAGGAGCTGATGCATAGAGTATATCTGTATAAAATATATAAAGAGGCCAATATGATCTCTGTATGGAGCAATATTGGCTCACGATATTCTATACTTCATAGTGTCATGATATTATCCATGTTATATAGATTTATTACAATGTGTCATGGGTGTGTATTTATTCAGATTGATGTATCATGTCATGCGATATGTACTTGCTATGTTATGTGATATGTACTTTTTCATTAAATACAATTTTTTATCCAAAATTCAGTCTTTTTTATGTGCCTCATTCAAAGTCCCAAACTCTTCTTTATATTGCAAGTAATAGGGATGGAAGCACCTATGTCCAGGTGCTTCAATTAAAGGCCCAAACCTCTCCCCTTCCCCTTCTCATTATGTAACAGGGATGGAGGCACATGAATTGCCAACGTATAGTTTATAATTACCACCCATAGTTTTAGGGTTTTTTTTACCTCTAATATCAGACTTTGTCTCTAGTCTGTATATTTACTAATAGAGTATCAACATCATGTACAGTGCCTTGAAAAAGTATTCATACCCCTTCCACATTTTGTCATGTTACAACCAAAAACATAAATGTATTTTATTGGTATTTTATGTGATTGACCAACACAAATGGGCACATAATTGTGAAGTTGATGGAAAATGATAAATGGTTTACAAAATTTTTTACAAATAAATATGTGAAAAGTGTGGCGTTTATTTGTATTCAGCCCCCCTGAGTCAATACTTTGTAGAACCACCTTTCTCTGCAATTACAGCTGCAAGTCTTTTTGGGGATGTCTCTACCAGTTTTCCACATCTAGAGAGTGACATTTGTGCCCATTCTTCTTTGCAACATAGCTCAAGCTCTGTCAGATTTGATGGAGAGTGTCTGTGAACAGCAATTTTCAAGTCTTGCCACAGATTCCCCATTGGATTTAGGTCTGGACTTTGACTGGGGCATTCTAACATATGAATATGCTTTGATCTAAACCATTCCATTGTAGCTCTGGCTGTATGTTTAGGGTTGTTGTCCTGCTGGAAAGTGAACCTCCGCCCCAGTCTCAAGTCTTTTGCAGACTCTAACAGGTTTTCTTCTAAGATTGCCCTGTATTCCATCTTCCCATCAACTCTGATCAGCTTCCCTGTCCCTGCTGAAGAAAAGCATCCCCACAACATGATGCTCCCACCACCATGTTTCATGGTTGTGGTGATGGTGTGTTCAGGGTGATGTGCAGTGGTAGTTTTCTGCCACACAGCGTTTTCCTTTTAGGTCAAAAAGTTAAACTTTGGTCTCATCTGACCAGAGCACCTTCTTCCATGTGTTTGCTGTGTCCCCCACATGGCTTCTCGCAAACTGCAAACGGTACTTCTTATGGCTTTCTTTCAACAATGGCTTTCTTCTTGCCACTCTTCCATAAAGGCCAAATTGGTGGAGTGCATGACTAACAGTTGTCTTGTGGACAGATTCTCCCACCTGAGCTGTGGATCTCTGCAGCTCCTCCAGAGTTACCATGGGTCTCTTGGCTGCTTCTCTGATTAATGCTCTCCTTGCCCGGCCTGTCAGTTTAGGTGGACGGCCATGTCTTGGTAGCTTTGCAGTTGTGCCATACTCTTTCCATTTTCGGATGATGAATTGAATAGTGCTCCGTGAGATGTTCAAAGCTTGGGATATTTTTTATAACCTAATTCTGCTTTAAACTTCTCCACAACTTTATCTCTGACCTGTCTGATGTGTTCCTTGGTCTTCATTATGCTGTTTGTTCACTAAGGTTCTCTAACAAACCTCTGAAGGCTTCACAGAACAGCTGTATTTATACTGAGATTAAATTACACACAGGTAGACTCTATTTACTAATTAGATAACTTCTAAAGTCAATTGATTCCATTAGATTTCAGTTAGGGGTATCAGAGTAAAGGGGGCTGAATACAAATGCACACCACACTTTTCCGATATTTATTTGTAAAATATATTTTAAAATATTTATCATTTTCCTTCCACTTCACAATTATGTGCCATTTTGTGTTGGTCTACCTCATAAAATCCCAATAAAATTAATTTACGTTTTTAGTTGTAACATGTCAAAATGTGCAAAACACAGACACTATCTTTAATATTGCTTTTTTGTTTACTCACATCTGGTCTGAGTCTGTGGGGCTGCCTATCTGGTTCTATGCCCGGGAGCTGCGATGCGCTTCGGGCACCCTCCCCTTCCCCCTCGTAGTCATGGACACGAGGGGGTTTGGGTGGGCCTGGCCTGTTGCACAGTGGCGCCACGCTTCACGCTAGATGCATGACGCCTATCTGACGTCACAGCACCTGCGTGTCAGTTTCATCTCTATGGCTGATCTATGGGGGAGTCTTTGCTGCCAATGTGGGCGGCGGTTGTCGCTCTGGCGAGGTTGTCCCTCCTACCTAATCATGCCTGCGTGACGCTGGGGGGAGGACCCTGGGATGTGCTGGGTATATAACCTCCTCATTCGGATCTGAGTGTCCTGTTGATTGCTGTTCATGGGTTTACTGCACACCACTCTTTGACTAAGCTATTCTTTGGGAATACAAGGTAATTATGGGGAGCCTGTTTATTCACTGTGCTTCGGTTATATTTCTTTTGGTTATGGCATTCACCTCTTAATTATTTTCGGCCTTTGCATGGTGGTTTCCATGCAACACTTCACTCTATCACCATTCCCATCTCAACATTGTACTTAGTGGTTTTGGCTTAATTCATGTCCTTTTTATTTACACTCGCTCCCATGTGTATAGTCACTAAGGATTATAGGTCTTCTCTTTTATGGCTATAATATTATCTATCACATTAGGGAGTCATACACATATATTAATGTTCTTTCAGACATTGGAGCCATCACTACACACTCTCAGTGACTTCAACATGGACATTCTTGTCTGTTTGGGGAGTTGTAGGCGCGTGCCTACCTGGCCCATGGGTTCCTACCACCACAGCTCCCGGGATAGACACTCGTGCTTGTTCCCCATTTTTTCAGTACCACGTATCCGCTTTCTGAGCCCTTGTGTAAGTAGGGGGATGGCATTGCTCTCTCCTCCTGGCTCTTTCTTTTTGCTCTTTTTCTTCCTTTTTTTTTAATCTTCCCCACTATTGGCCTCTTTATATATTTTTCACAGATATACTCTATGCATCTTCTCCTGAGGAAGTGGAATAATTCCACGAAATGCGTCAAGCCTTTCAAGATTCATATATGCTCTGAACATATGATGTGATTTATTTCAAACAATTTTTGCCCCTTTTAATGATCTCTGTATGGAGCAATATTGGCCCACGATATTATATACTGCATAGTGTCATGATATTGTCCATGTTATATAGATGTATTACAATGTTTCATGGGTGTGTAATTAAACCAATTATTCAGATTAGTGCATGTACAGACTTGATGTGTCATATCTCATGCAATATGCACTTTTTCATTAAATACAATTTTTTATCCAAATTTTTTTTTTCATGTGCCTCATTGGAAGTCCGAAACTCTTCTTTATATAGCTCTTCTGTATGAGTTTAGGATATTAACTCTTTGCATACAGCTTGCTCCTTCCTTCATAAGCATCCCATCCAAGCCCTTATCCAGGTTTCACAAAGGGGCATGTCCCCGAAACAGGTAACCACATCCCCCTTCCCATACTGTCCTACTTGTATATCTCTGGCTCTGCTCTTGGTTTAAGGCTGATGGTGCGCTCCACGCTCTCCATAAGCAGAGAGCTGGAGACTGTCAGTCAGAGCTCTCTGCTCCCTCCTCGCTCATTGGAGCGCTGAGCTGTTAAAGGGGGCAGATCGGCCGGCTCAGCCTCTCAGTGGCTCGCTGAGAGGCTGAGCCGGGTGTCAGTCCAGGCAACTGGCGGATCCAGACTTTGCCGTGATGACGCAGTGCCTGGACTGATTTCTGTGATGTCAGCAGAGAGCGGATTTCAGCCCACTCTCTGCTGAAAATGGGTCACAGGAGTGCAAAACGAATTGCACTCCTGTGACCCATAGGAGAAGCCCAGCCAAACGAGCTTTGGCTACAATTCTCCTTTTAACAGAGGTAACTGCAGGAATTATGGCAATGGCTGGTTAGCTCAAGGGCCACACGTAGAAATGAGATGAGGTTGTTACAGTAGATCTGTTCAGGTTATGTAACTGCCATTTCATCTCACATGCTTTACAAAGTAGACTATTTATTTTTGACAGTTTCTGCAAATCATACCAAGCTCAAGAATTGAAATTCTTCCTTTCTCATTACCATTATATTACTGTCGGCATTCACAGAATAACACAAGTAAACAGGCATGTAGAGGTAAATATTAGATACAGGTATACAGTATATAGGTATGTATACTTATGGCTGAAACTTGCTTTTAAATAAAATGTTACTGCCTGTAGGACAAAAAAAATGTCTTTATCTAACTGCAGCTATTATGACAGGTGACATATTCTGATATAATGACAAATGACATGCTTTGAAAATGTGATGTACCCTGACAGCGTGACAGCCAATAAGAAATTGCTAATTAGCAATGAATTAAGATGTGTGAATAACTTTAATGGCATTTGATATTTTATCTCACTATAATCTATTTTGTTGATGAAAGGGACAGCATATTGGGGGGAACAGAAAGTGTTAGAAGTTCCCTGCAGAAATATCTTTTTACCTGTTAGTTTGTCAGAATAGTTTACATTAGTCATACTATGTCATGATAGTTGGAGTAAAAATATGTCATAATGTCTGATTACACCATATGTGAGTTTATGTAGGGATATATCAGATTGTCCATAAAGATCAGTATGTGGAAAAGCTTCACAATTTGACAGCTGTCACTTTCACAATCTGTCATTGGTCAGCTTCATATATGTAACAATGTAGCAACTGATAAATGCCTTAGCCTTACACAAGCACCCAGGAAGGCCTGGCATCCATCCAGCAATTCATACTATCATCAAATGTGTTTTGGCAGCAAAGAGCACCAGCACAACTTCTTACTAATGTACTTGAATTCTGAAAATGTGCAATTTAACCAGAGTTCATGGAATTCTTTGGAGTCCTCACATCTATTTACAACGACAAATGATGCAGAGGTTCATGTTTAAGGTAAGCATAGCATACACTATACCATATTCCTCAGCCATATACTAGATCTGCTGATTTTTAATGTTTACTTTTATTTTATTCCTTACCTTTTATAAGATCTACTTTCATTGGTCATTCTAAATAGAACACTGGAAATTCTTATTATAACCAGCAGATGGCAGTGTAGTACAGTGTGACTGCTTTGTTACAGCCCTCTACCTTGACTTGTAGGGTAAGCCTCATGCAGAAGTCATAAAAGCTGGCATTCAGGCTCTCCTTTTCATTCTCTTATATTGTTTAGAAAACACTAAAGGGATCATATGAATAGTTATTCCATGGGGCACTTTTATGTGTGAGGGTTTATAATCCATTTCCCTCCAAGTAAAAGCTTATTTAGAAACAGTACATTCCTTACAACTAAGGATGAGCCGAACACCCCCTGGTTTGGTTCGCACCAAAACTTGCGAACAGGCAAAAAAGTTTGTACGAACATGCGAACCCTGTTAAAGTCACGGGACACGAACATAAAAAATCAAAAGTGCTCATTTTAAAGTCTTATATGCAGGTTATTGCCAAAAATCATGTATCAATGCAAAAAATTTTTTTTTAAAAAGGGCCGTTTTTTTGGGAGCAGTGATTTTAATAAAGCTTAAAGTGAAACAATAAAAATTAAATATTCCTTTAAATATCGTGCCTGGGGGTGTCCTTAGTATGCCTGTAAAGTAGCGCATTTTCCCCGTGTTTATAACAGTACCACAGCAAAATGACATTTCTAAAGGAAAAAAGTCATTTTAAAACTGCTCCCAGCTGTAATGTATCGTCGGGTACCGGCAATATAGATAAAAATCATTGAAAAAAACGGCATGCATTCCCCCCAGTCCATTACCAGGCCCTTTGGGTCTGGTATGGATACTAAGGGGGAACCCCGCACCCAAATTAAAAAAAAAAAAATGCGTGGGGGTCCCCCCAAAATTTATACCAGGCCCTTCAGGTCTGGTATGGATATTAAAGGGAACCCTGCGCCAACTTTTTAAAAAAATGGCGTAGGGGTCCCCCCCAAAATCTATACCAGACCCTTATCTGAGCACGCAACCTGGCAGGCCACAGGAAAAGAGGGGGGACTAGAGAGCGCCTCCCCCTCCTGAACTGTTCCAGGCCGCATGCCCGCAACATGGGGAGGATGCTTTGGGGTCGCCCCCAAAGCACCTTGTCCCCATGTTGATGGGGACAAGGGCCTCATACCCACAACCCTTGCCCGGTAGTTTTGGGGGTCTGCGGGCAGGGGGCTTATCGGAATCTGGAAGCCCGCTTTAACAAGGGGACCCCCAGTTCCCAGCCCCCCCCTATGTGAATGGGTATGAGGTGCATTTTACCCCTACACATTCACCAAAAAAAGTGTCAAAATTTTAAAAATGACAAGAGACAATTTTGGACAAGTCCTTTATTAAAAAAAAAAAAAACCTGTCCCGCAATGTCCATTCATCTTCAATCACAGCGTCCGGCGACCCGATAGAATAGAAAAAAAAAAAAAACCTGAAAAAATCTGCCTCCATGGGAGGCTCCCGCTGACTGAAGCCTCCTCGCCATGACAGCTGTCATATAGCTGAGGGCAAGGCCACCCATTGACGTAAAGGGGTGACCCCACAACCCTCTGACGTTACGTGACATCACATAATGTCAGAGGTGAGCGGGGTCACCTGTTTATGTCACCGGGTTGCCCCACCCTCAGCTATATAACAGCTGTCATTGCGAAGAGGCTTCAGTCAGCAGGAGCCTCCCATGGAGGTGGATTTTTTTCCATTTTTTTTTCTAATCGGGTCATTCGGACACTGTGCTCGAAGATGAATGGACATCACAGGACAGTTTTTATTTTTTTTAATAAAGGACTTGTCCCAAATTGTCTCTTGTCATTTTTCTTTTTTTGGTGAATGGGTAGGGGTACAATGTACTCCATTCCCATTTATATAGGCGGGGCTGGGATCTGGGGGTCCCCTTGTTAAAGGAGGTTTCCATATTTCAATAAGCCCCTGCCCGCAGACCCCCACAACCACCGGCAAGGGTTGTGGGGATGAGGCCCCAAAGCACCCTCCCCATGTTGAGGGCATGTTGCCTGGTACGGTTCAGGAGGGGGGGCGCTCTCTTGTCCCCACCTCTTTTCCTGTGGCCTGCTAGGTTGCATGCTCGGATAAGGGTCTGGTATGGATTTTGGGGGGACTCCTACGCCTTTTTTTTTAAATTATGGCTCGGGGTTCCCCTTAAAATCCATACCAGACCTGAAGGGACTGGTAATGGACGGGGGGGATCCCATGCCATTTTTTTTAATTATTTTAATTTATATTGCCGGGATCCGCAAGCAGTTTTAAATGACATTTTTCCTTTACAAATGCAATTTTGCTGCTCTCATTCATAAAACTATATACGGCTGCCGTGTAAGCAGCCTTACATAGTGTGGGGCATGGACTCAGCCCCCTGAGCATTTGGCCAATCATGGCTCTCACAGCAGAGCGCACTGTGATTGGCCAAAGCATGCACCTGACCTGCATGCTTTGGCCAGGTCTCGCCGTTCATTATGACACGTTCCGCGGGTGCTCGAATTTTCCTGTGAACGCCCCATAATGTTCGATATTTGGTGAACGGGCGAACATTGCATTGAGTCTTAGCCAGGTCATATAAGTAGCCAGAGGTTTACTCAGCCCCTACAATCTCCCTCCAACTAAAAGTAAAGTATTACTTTTGCTTACACTGACCTAAGCACCACAAATCCATTTAATCAGTGTTGGTTTCAATGTTACAGTTTTAGATACTAAAAAAAAGAATAACATATCCCTTATGGTACTTACGCAAAATGCTGAGCCTTTCATGTTTATCATCACATTTGATATTGTGCTTGTTGTATTTGTGCATCTCACCTTGAGGGAAATAAAGCACATATTTTATTAATTTGCATTATGGAAACGCAAAGTCTGATAGTTTGTGTTTGCTTGTTGTAAATGCTTGTATTGGCTTACAAAGGTGATTAAAGTGGTTGTCAACCTCTGAAATGAAAATTGAACAAAGCATATCTTTTATAGTGTGTGTCTGCTCTCTCTTTCCTCTACTATGTGCATCAGTAATTTCTGATAATTGAAGCCTCAAATGTGCATATTTCCCTACCTGTATATGACTATGTAGAGGGGGGAATGTCCTTTTCCTCCACTCTTGTCTCAGATTACACTCAGCTCCCTGCTCCATGCTGTGCAGTAGGTGACACATTAAATCCTCCCTGCTTTCCGGAGCTCAGAAATGCTGTGTAAAATGTGTGCTTGAGGAGGCTTTAGAGAAGAGAAGGCTGCAGATAAACAGGTACAACTTATGCTAAAAACACAATTAAAATACAAAATTGAAGTTGCTCTCTTGCAGGATTTGTATTTCCTGTCTTTAGATTTACACAGCCCTGTTAGAGAGCAGAGGCAGATTGTTGACCTGACTATTCTTTACTGCAGATATGCAATACAGCCTGTTACCGGATGGCGAAGAAACACTAGCAGACTGATAAGCTCACCTTCTACTCTTCTGTCCTGTCAGCATGTTCACTGTTGCACATGCAACATACCTGAATGACTTCTAGTGGCTCTCCTCTTCTTCACAGTCTAATTTCTATGGGGCATTACAAGAGACTGAAACGTGTCCCCTACACAGATGCTGATAGCTAGGATGCCCACTGCCAAGCTGCATGTTAGCTATCACTATGTGTATGTACCTACCATTAAATATCTATGAACATAATCAGAATTTAGAAGAGCTTACTGGAATTGTGAGGAACATTTAAAAAGGAGAGATTAAAGTGGAGTAGGGATGAATGTTATTAATTAATCAAATTCATTCATTTTCTATATTGCTATTCTCCCTGGGGACTCAAAGTACTTAGGTGGTGAGACAGCCATATTGGACGCACTCAGTTAAGCCAATTAACCTACTAGGATGTCTTTGGAGTTTTATCCACTGGGGCTCCCCCAGGTTTCCCAGAACTACCTCTAATAGAATATAATATAACATATGTATGGTTTGTTTGGTTTACCTCAATATTTTTCACTGACTTTATTTCTTTATTATTCTCAGTGGTCGTCTGTGACGTGATATTCTTGATATCCTCATGAGTAGTTAATTCAGCTTCTGCTGAAGGAACTGAAGAAGGAGAGCTGCTTGGGGGCCTAGCTTTCGTGGGGTCAATGAGCTTAACCATTTGAAGCTCTTCTGCTGTGGTGGGGAACGTCATCTTCGAAGTTGGTGATGCTGATGAACTTCCTGGTGTACGTAACGTAGGGCTTTTGGGAGCCCCAGAAACTGGGATTGCCATTGTGGTTTCACTGACTGTAACTGAAGGTGTAGATTTCAAGCTGGTTTTCGTAGCATTGCTTGCCTGGGAAGGTTCTGTAGAAAGTCATAATATGAGTACATGTTTATAATTATGATGTGGAAATGACAGTAAGGGCCCATTCACATGTTTATATCTGGTATCATATAGCATAAATTTAAACATATTTCCCTGCCAGGGAGCCCAGAGTTGATACATACAGCCTCCCGTTTAAGTTAATAGCTGTATGCAGTTCTATGCTTGCAAACACAAGTACCTATGTAAACTCACATGTGCATATGGGTGTATATCTTTGGATACAAATTTCTTTGTAGACAACTTTGTGCAAGCTGGATGCTGCAAACTGGCAACAAGTGAGATTAAATCTTCATCTTTATTAAAGTTCATGTATAGCCAAAACATTTATTTTAGGTAGAGAAAGGTTTAAAAGGTTATTTTTGACGCCTATCCTGTTGCAGTGTTTTCCGTTTATTTACTATCCATGACACTCAACAGGAAGTGAGAGGAAATCTTCCCAAAGTAAGGGGAATTCCCTGTTAGGCAGATGTCACTAGTGCAGGTACCCATTGGAAGACTTACCCTCAACTCTTGTTCCGGTGACCACCCTAAAATTGTGGCTTTCCCCTTCCTGTGGATTTCCCTTCTCTTTCTGTTTCAGTGATATTGATCACCAGGACAAATACCGGGTTTATTCTCCCCAGTGGGGACACAGACAACAATAAAAATGTAACAAACTTCAGGTTGGCAGAAAGTGAAACCAGCATTCAATACGTGCTTCTTAAACAGATATACACTATATTGTCAAAAGTATTGGGACACCTGCCTTTACACGCACATGAACTTTAACCACTTGCCCACCAGCCGCCGTCATTATACGGCGGCAGGCTTGCACATTCCCGCAAATCGCCGTAGGTGTACGACGGCACCTTTAAGAGTAATAGGCATCTGGGACCCGATACGCTTGGCAGGTGGCTGCGATCTCTGCAGGCCACCCGCGATCGTGGGAACGAGAGCCAGAACGGGGATCTGTCAATGTACAGATACCCATTCTGACAGGGGAGGAGAGACAGATCTGCTGTTCTTAGTGATTAGAAACAGTGATCTCTCTCCTCCCCTAGTCAATCCCATCCCCACACAGTTAGAAACACCTCCCAGGGAACACACTTAACCCCTTGATCGCCCCCTAGTGTTAACCCCTTCCTTGCCAGTGATATTTACACAGTAATCGGTGCATTTTTATAGCACTGATCGCTGTATAAATGTCAATGGTCCCAAAAAAGTGTCCGATCTGTCGACCGCAATGCCCCAGTCCCGCTAAAAATCGCAGATCGCTGCCATTACTAGTAAAAAAAAATAATAAAAATGCCATTTATCTATCCCATAGTTTGTAGACACTATAACTTTTGCGCAAACCAATCAATATACACTTATTGCAATTTTTTTTTTAACAAAAATATGTAGATGAATATATATTGGCCTAAACTGATTAAGAAATGTCTTTTTTTTTTTTTACATTTTTGGGGATATTTACTAGATATAGATTGGGATGCCACTAAAGTTCATGTGTGTGTAAAGGCAGGTGTTCCAATACTTTTGACAATATAGTGTATCTTAGCAGCCAATTGGAGTCCAGTATATCATTCTCATTTAACTTCTCCACAACTTTAACCCCTTAAGAATGGTACTGGTGAGACCCCAAAATGCACTGACTGCATTACATCTGGGGTTAATAATAAACTTACTGGACTTACTTGGAACCTGTGTGGTGCCCTTGTGGTTTCACCTTACTTACTTTCCATGTTCTGTGCATCTAACTAGGCATGGAGGTATCTAGAGAGCCACCTTCCCCTTTAACTTGAAAAGCCACTTCTGTCAATCCTAAAAGCAATCCATCTAACTATGGCTGAGCACTACAGCAACACTTTAATCCCCAAATAAGTGTGGTGGCATATACCCCATATTGACAGCAGTGCTGCAGTCACTGTTCTAAACCTTAGACTGGTAACTTCAGTTCTCATGTACAGGTGATACTCAAAAAATTAGAATATCGTGCAAAAGTTAATTTATTTCACTAATGCAACTTAAAAGGTGAAACTAATATATGAGATAGACTCATTACATGCAAAGCAAGATAGTTCAAGCCGTGATTTGTCATAATTGTGATGATTATGGCTTACAGCTCATGAAAACCCCAAATCCACAATCTCAGAAAATTAGAATATTACATGCAATCAATAAAACAAGGATTGTACGTAGAACAATATCGGACTTCTGAAAAGTATAAGCATGCATATCTACTCAGCACTTGATTTGGGCCCCTTTTGCACCAATTATTGCCTCAATGCGGCATGACATGGAAGCTATCAGCCTGTGGGACTGATGAGGTGTTATGGAAAACCAGGATGCTTCAATAGCGGCCTTCAGCTCTTCTGCATTGTTTAGTCTCATGTCTCCCATCTTTCTCTTGGCAATGCCCCCTAGTTTCTCTATGGGGTTCAGGTCAGGTGAGTTTGCTGGCCAATCAAGCACAGTAATCCCATGGTCATTGAACCAGGTTTTGGTGCTTTTTGCAGTGTGGGCAGGTGCCAAGTCCTGCTGGAAAATGAGGGAAGAAAGCATGAAGTGTTCCAAAATTTTCTGGTAGATGGCTACGTTGACCCTGGACTTAATGAAGCACAGTGGACCAACACCAGCAGATGACATGGCTCCCCAAATCAACACAGACTGTGAAAACTTCACACTGGACTTCTTGCAGTGTGTGCCTCTCCATTCTTCCTCCATACTCTGGGTTCTTGGTTTCCAAATGAGATGCAAAATTTGCTCTCATCAGAAAAGAGGACTTTGGACCACTGAGCAACAGACCAGGTCTGTTTTTTTTTAGCCCAGGTAAGACGCTTCTGACTTTGTTGTTCAGGAGTGGCTTGACAAGAGGAATACGACATTTGAAGAGTGGCTTGACAAGAGGAATACGACATTTGAAGCCCATGTCCAGGATCCGTCTGTGTGTGTGGTGGCTCTTGATGCACTGACTCCAGCCTCAGTCCACTCCTTGTGAATGTCCCCAACACTATTAAATGGCCTTTTCCTGACAATCCTCTCCAGGCTGTGGTCATCCCTGCTGCTTGTGCACCTTTTTCTTCCACACTTTTCCCTTACACATAACCTTCTATTAATGTTCTTTGATACAGCACTCTGGGAACATCCAACTTCTTTTGCAATTACCTTTTGAGGCTTTACCTTCATATGGAGGGTGTCAATGATGGTTTTCTGCACAACTGTCAGGTCAGCAGTCTTTCCCATGATTGTGATTCCTACTGAACCAGACTAAGGCTCGATTCACACCTATGCATGTTGCTTTTGAGCGTTTTTGGAGTTTTTTTTTCATGCTTGCCACGTTTTTGAGCAGCGTTTTTGTAGCGTTTTTGCAGCGTTTTTGCAGCGTTTTGCGGTTTTTTTTGTTTGTTTGGTTTTTTTACAGTTTTTTTTAGTCTAAAAAAAAAAATTAAAAAAAAAAAAAAAAACGGCAAAAACGCATCAAAAACGCATCAAAAACGCTGTAAAAACGCTGCAAAAACGGTGCACTTGCGTTTTTGATGCTTGTCCATTGAATTCTATTACATGCAAAACGCTGCATTTTGCATGAAAAAAAGTCCCTGACCCTTTCCAAAAATGCAGAGATACAAAAAGGCATTGATGTGAACATGTTCCATAGGAACCCATGTTAAAAAATTCCCGTGCATTTCTGCAAAATGCAAAATGCATCAAAAAATGCGCTAGTGTGAATGGAGCCTAAAGCTGGCCATACACCATACAATTTTCCTGTTCAATTTTCTTTAGATTTACCTTCAACTATGTAGTACAAGGGCCTGCCTGATTGCATCCAAATTGAAAGTGTTTAGGTTTGACCTCCTATTATATGGTTTTGGTAAATCTAAAGGAAAGTTGAACAGGAAAATTGAATAGTGTATGGCCAGCCTTAGAGACCATTTAAAGGCTCAAGAACCCTTTGCATATGTTATGGCTTAATTAGCTGATTAGAGTGGGACACTTTGAGTCTAGAATATTGCACTTTTTCACAATATTCTAATTTTCTGAGATTGTGGATTTGGGGTTTTCATGAGCTATCAGTCATAATCATCACAATTATGACAAATCACGGTTTGAACTATCTTGCTTTGCATGTAATGAGTCTATCTCATATATTAGTTTCATCTTTTAAGTTGCATTAGTGAAAAAAAAATTAACTTTTGCACAACATTCAAATTTTTCAAGTATCACCTGTATCTGCAAATCCTGGTTAAAGGATCAAGGACCCATATATAGGACAAACTTTTGAGCTTGGCTCAAATGGACAAACTAGAGGCAGCTCAGTGAGGCTAATGCCGCGTACACACGGTCGGACTTTCCGGCATACTTGGTCCGGCGGACCAGAGTGTGCCGGACAATCCGGCCGTGTGTGGGCGCCGGCGGACTTTTCCGGCGGACTTTTTCCCAAAAGCCCGCCGGACCTAGATTTGAAACAAGTTTTAAATCTTTCCGTCGGACTCAGTTTCGGGCAGAAAGTCCGCTCGTGTGTGTGCTGATCCGACGGAAAGCCCGCTCGTGTGTATGCTGGTCCGACGGACCAGATACGACACGAGGGCAGGGTATTGCATCTCGCGCTCGCTGCAATAGGAAAAACAAATTTTCCTATTGCGGCGAGCGCGGTGCATACCAGGCCCTTAGGTCTAGTATGGATTATAAAGGGAACCCCCCCTACGCCGAAAAACCGGCGTGGTGTCCCCCCTAAAATCCATACCAGACCCCGATCCGAGCACGCAGCCTGGCCGGTCAGGAAAGGGGGTGGGGACGCCCCCCCACCCCAAAGCACCTTGTCCCCATGTTGATGAGGACAAGGGCCTCTTCCCGACAACCCTGGCAGTTGGTTGTCGGGGTCTGCGGGCGGGGGGCTTATCGGAATCTGGGAGCCCCCTTTAATAAGGGGGCCCCCAGATCCCGGCACCCCACCCTATGTGAATGAGTATGGGGTACATGGTACCCCTACCCATTCACCTAGGGAAAAAGTGTAAGTAATAAAACACACTACACAGGTTTTTAAAATATTTTATTAAACAGCTCCGGGGGGGGGGGGATCTTCCTCTGGCTTCCAGTTCTTCGGCCGGCTCCTCTGCTGTCTTCAGGTAGCTCTCTTGCCAGCAGAGGTCCGGACTTCTGAGCTGCTGGGCTTCTTCTCTTCTCTTCTCCAGATGTTGACACGACGCTCTCTCCGGCTGGACTGCTCTCCGAGGGCTGCGTTGTGACTTATATAGGCGGAGACCCCGCCCCCTTTTGATGTCACAGTCCCTGGGCATGCTGGGACTGTGACGTTTTAGGGGCGTGGTCACTGAGTGATGTTGACCACGCCCCCTAAAACGTCACAGTCCCAGCATGCCCAGGGACTGTGACATCAAAAGGGGGCGGGGTCTCCGCCTATATAAGTCACAACGCAGCCCTCGGAGAGCAGTCCAGCCGGAGAGAGCGTCGTGTCAACATCTGGAAAAGAGAAGAGAAGAGAAGAAGCCCAGCAGCTCAGAAGTCCGGACCTCTGCTGGCAAGAGAGCTACCTGAAGACAGCAGAGGAGCCGGCCGAAGAACTGGAACACCGGGAGAAGAGAGCGGAGAAGAACCAACCGGACGCCGGGAGAAGATGAAGCGGAGGGACCCCCGAAGCCGGAAGAAGACCCCCGAAGCCGGAGGAAGATCCCCCCCCCGGAGCTGTTTAATAAAATATTTTAAAAACCTGTGTAGTGTGTTTTATTACTTACACTTTTTCCCTAGGTGAATGGGTAGGGGTACCATGTACCCCATACTCATTCACATAGGGTGGGGTGCCGGGATCTGGGGGCCCCCTTATTAAAGGGGGCTCCCAGATTCCGATAAGCCCCCCGTCCGCAGACCCCGACAACCAACGGCCAGGGTTGTCGGGAAGAGGCCCTTGTCCTCATCAACATGGGGACAAGGTGCTTTGGGGTGGGGGGGCCCCGCAGGGTGCCCCCCTCCCCCAAAGCACCCACCCCCCATGTTGAGGGCATGCGGCCTGGTACGGTTCAGGAGGGGGGGGGCGCTCGCTCGTCCCCACCCCCTTTCCTGACCGGCCAGGCTGCGTGCTCGGATCGGGGTCTGGTATGGATTTTAGGGGGGACCCCACGCCGTTTTTTCGGCGTAGGGGCTTCCCTTTATAATCCATACCAGACCTAAGGGCCTGGTATGCCCCGTAACGGGGCTCGCAAGGTGTCAATCTCGCCGATAAAAATGGCAAGATTGACATCCTTTGCTAGTCCCGTCGCACCTGAGTCACGTTCAAAATGAACGGACTTTTCCGTGTGTGGGCAAGTCCGTTCATTCTGAAAGTCCGCCGGAACTCCGGCGAAAGTCCGTCGGAAAGACGGGCGGACTTAGCCCGCCGGAAAGTCCCGGCGTGTGTGGGCAAGTCCGTCCGTTTTAAAGTCCGGCGCACCTGCCGGACAAAGTCTGTCGGAAAGTGTGCCGGACCAAGTAGGATAGAAAGTCCGACCGTGTGTACGCGGCATTACAGTACATCGAAGTAAGCATTAGTACATTAGTTTAGTATTTCACAGAAATTTTCTTAAAAAAAAACTGTATTATACTCATTGTTACATACTCCAGTGATAAACAGCCGTTTCCAGTGTAAATATGGATATTACATAATACTGTGTTTTTGTGACTGATGCTTGGGTAGTACCAGCCTTATAGACAAGATTTATTAACTTTTTTTTTTTTTACAGGTTGTTTGAAATAATGCATTTAAACATAGGAACATACATACATTGAAATAGCTGACATCACCTTTCTAAAACCAGTTTCAATGATTCCAAACAAATTCATCATGCACTAGATTTGAAGTTTATAGAAGAACAAAAGCATTAAAGTTGAATTTCAGGTATGGATTTTATAGCATACTGTAGATACACTGGTCCAGCTTGGACAAATGTAGATATGCATATCCCATACCTGTGAGATCCCTGTGGCAGCTGGAAATGACTGTAGTAGTCTCTGCTACTACAGTGTTCACTGCTATTTCTGGATCCTGTGCTGAATTGCTGCCCTGCTGCAAACACGGGGCCGGGGGTAGCTTGCTCCACACAGGTGCCATTCACAGAATGCCTTGCACTTTTTTTCAATTAATGCAAGGCTTTCTCTGATTGGACAAAGTGACGATCATGAGGTTGCCAACCCAGCTCTCCACTTTGTCCAATCAGAAAATGCCTTGCATTAATTGTGAAAAATACAAGGTATTATGCGAATGGCACTTATGCTATTACTATGCAGCAAGGCATCTGCCTAGCATGGGTCCTTGGAAGTGGGTAGACTACTGGGTAGGTAGAACCCCAGTCAAGTTTTGTATTTTTGCCTAGGTCCCTGTTGCAGATTATTCCTAACTTCCTGTATTGTGAAATGATTGTCAGCAAGACAAGAGGTTAGGGCAAATCTTTCTTATCAAACCACGCATAGCAGTAAAATTCCAACAGGAGTTCTAATCCTTCCCCATGCAATTTTTGGTTTGTTGTATAATGTATCTGGAATTAAGGTGGAAAAAATATGCCAAGTTAGGAACAGCAAACCATTGGTTTTCAAAAATAAAATTAAAAAAATGTATGTTAAAACAATGCATACCTGTTGCATTAGTTGCATTAGTTGTTTCAGGTTGTTTAGTCAAGCTAGGTGATGTCACAGAGTTGCCTGCTGTGCTAGCATTATATTGATTAGTTGTTGCCACTGTTAGAGAGGTGGCTGTTTGTTTTGTGACTGTTACGGGACCCGCCAATGAGCTGGTTGCTGGAACAGGTGCAATGCTTGATGATGCTCCAGTGGATGCTTTATTTGATGGTGTGGTGATGGTGCCTTGTTGACTAGCAATGGTAGTAGCACGGGCGGTTGTAACTGAAGAGTCTGCCTTTGCAGGAGTGCTAACAACAGATGCGGCAGTGGTACCAGAATGAGAAACAGGAGGAGAGACAGAAGCAGCAGCATTAGTAGATTGATTGGAAACAGTTGTAGGAGCCACGGATGCCGCCACACTTGGTGAAGTATCTTGCGAAGAACTAGAACCTGAAACATATAAAAAAAAAAATGTTTGTTTATGTCAGCTATTACTAAATTTTACTGTGTGTATTTTAATAAAGTCTGAGCTTGCCTAAAGTTGCAATAAAGAGTTCATACCTAGCAAATCTATTTTCTTACAAGAATTTTCTAAAGAAATTATTTTACGTACATTTTAGGACACAAGACACCTTAGACCCCTACTATTACAAATTTTGGTATTTAGCTCCTCTTTATGTCTGCCCCTTGTATAATTTTCCAAAATATTTTTGTCTGACATATTCCCTCTTTTTTTTTCCCCCTTTTCTCCTTGCACCTACAGTGCATCCGGAAATTATTCACAGTGCTTCACTTTTTCCACATTTTGTTATTTTACAGCCCTAATCCAAAATAGATTAAATTCATTATTTTCCTCAAAATTTTACAAACAATACCCCTTATGAAAGTGTAAGAAGTATGTTTGAAATCTTTGCAAATGTATTAAGAATAAAAAAATCCCATCTACATAAGTATTCACAGCCTTTGCTCAATACTTTGTTGAAACACTGTTGGCATCGGCCCACATTCCCATACCATGGTATTTGCCAGAACCAAATGAACCAACCTATTGCCGTTGAGAAGCCATAGATGTTTGGTCTTTAACCACTTAAGGACCGAGCCTGAGATTTGTTGTTTACAAGTTAAAAACTGTTTTTTTCGCTAGAAAATTACTTAGAACCCCCAAACTTTATACATTTTTTTTCCTAACACCCTAGAGAATAAAATGGCGGTCGTTGTAATACTTTCTGTCACACCGTATTTGCGCAGTGGTCTTACAAGCGCACTTTTTTTGGAAAAAAATACACTTTATTGAATTAAAAAATAAGACAACAGTAAAGTTAGCACAATTTTTTTTTACATTGTGAAAGATAATGTTACCCCGAGTAAATTGATACCCAACATGTCACGCTTCAAAATTACGCCCGCTCGTGGAATGGCGACAAACTTTTACCCTTAAAAATCTCCATAGGCGATGTTTAAAAAATTCTACAGGTTGTATGTTTTAGGTTACAGAGGAGGTCTATGGCTAGAAGTATTGCTCTCGCTCTACCGATCGCGGCGATACCTCACATGTGTGGTTTGAACACAGTTTTCATATGCGGGCGCTACTCACGTATACGTTCGGTTCTGCATGCGAGCTCGTTAGGACGAGGCGCGTTTAAAAATTAAAATTTTTTTTTTTTATTTTACCTTTTATTTTTTATTTTTACACTGTTTAAAAAAAAAATTGTCACTTTTATTCCTATTAAAAGGTATGTAAACTGTTTTACTGAGTGGCTTCCATCTGGCTACTGTACTGTACAGGCCTGATTGGTGGAGTGCTTCAGAGATGGTTGTTCTTCTGGAAGGTTCTCCTCTCTCAATAGAGAAAGGCTAGAGCTCTGTAAGAGTGACCATCGGGTTTGGCTGGGTGGCCCGCTCTAGGAAGAGTCCTAGTGGTTTCAAACTTCTTCCAATTATGGATGATTGAGGCCACTGTGCTCATTGGGACCATTAATGCTGCAAAAACATTTCCGTACCCTTCCCAGATCTGTGCCTTGATACAATCCTGCCTCGGAGGTCTACAAACAATTCCTTGGACTTCATTGCTTGGTTTGTGCTCTGACATGCACTCTTAACTGTGGGACCTTATATAGACAGGTGTGTGCCTTTCCAAATCAATTGAATTTACCACAGGTGGACTCCAATCAAGTTGTAGAAACATCTCAAGAATGATCAGTGGAAACAGGATGCACCTGAGCTCAATTCTGTGTGTCATGGCAAAGGCTGTGAATACTTATATACAGTATCTCACAAAAGTGAGTACACCCCTCACATTTCTGTAAATATTTTCTTATATCTTTTCATGTGACAACACTGAGAAATGACACTTTGCTACAATGTAAAGTAGCTAGTGTACAGCTTGTATAACAGTGTAAATTTGCTGTCCCCTCAAAATAACTCAACACACAGCCAATAATGTCTAAACCGCTGGCAACAAAAGTGAGTACACCCCTATGTGAAAATGTCCAAATTGGGCCCAATTAGCCATTTCCCTCCCCGGTGTCATGTGACTCGTTAGTGTTACAAGGTCTCAGGTGTGAATGGGAAGCAGGTGTGTTAAATTTGGTGTGTTAAATCGCTCTCACTCTCTCATACTGGTCACTGGAATTTCAACATGGCCCCTCATGACAAAGAAATGTCTGAGTATCTGGAAAAAAAAAAAGAATTGTTGCTCTACATAAAGATGGCCTAGGCTTTAAGAAGATTGCCAAGACCCTGAAACTGAGCTGCAGCACGGTGGCCAAGACCATACAGGGGTTTAACAGGACAAGACTGTATATAAGTATTCACAGCCTTTGCCATGACACTTAAAATTGAGCTCAGGTGCATCCTGTTTCCACTGATCATTCTTGAGATGTTTCTACAACTTGATTGGAATCCACCTGTGGTAAATTCAATTGATTCAAACGCACACAGAACTATATGGCGTTAAACTGGCAGTAACGCACACAGAACTATATGGCGTTAAACTGGCAATAACGCATGCAAAACGATATGGGGTTGAACTGGCAGTAACGCACGCAAAACTATATGACGTTAAACTGGCATTAACGCACACAGAACTATATGGCATTAAACTGGCAGTAATGCACACAAAACGATATGGCGTTAAACTGCCAGTAATGCACACAGAACTATATGCCATTAAACTGGCAGTAATGCACAAAACTATATGACGTTAAACTGGCAGTAACGCACAAAACTATATGGCGTTAAACCGGCAGTAACGCACTCAAAACTATATGGCATTAAACTGCCAGTAATGCACAAAACTATATCGCGTTAAACTGGCAGTGACGCACGCAAAACGATATGGCGTTAAACTGGCAGTAACGCATACAAAACGATATGGCGTTAAACTGGCATTAATGCACAAAACGATATCGCGTTAAACTGGCAGTAACGCACGCACAACAATATGGCGTTAAACTGGCAGTAACACACACAGAAGTAAATGGCGTTAAACTGGCAGTAACGCACACAGAAGTAAATGGTGTTAAACTGGCAGTAACACACACAGAAGTAAATGCGTTAAACTGGTAGTAACGCAATAAAATAGACAGTGTTCAACCGTCACTACACTGATGCTATCTGAAGTGTCCCTACTTTAGCTATACACTAATGTCAAGATTACTGACACAGTCTCACTACACTACACTGAAACTATATGAGCTGTCCCTACTCCATGCTAATGTATGTATAAATGACACGGTCTCACTACACTACAGTGAAATTATCTGAGCTGTCCCTACTCTAGCTGTACACTATGCAAAGCTGAATGATGCTCCTCCTCACTACACTCACAATATCCCTAGACTGACACTAAACTAATATTCTACACTGAAAACTGAAGCAAAATAGCACAGTATAGTACTTTAACTAATAGCACTGAACAGAGCCCTGTTCTTTCTCTCTCCACGCCAAAATCACACTGAAAATGGCTGCCATTGAAAGAATACCTTCATACTGTGGGGCGGGAATGAGCCATGATTGGATAAAGTCATGATGACAGTGTCCAATCATGACTCTGACAGTGCTCTGTGCCCTGATTGGCTGAAGCTTTCACTGCTTCAGCCAATCAGGGCTTGCAATGCACTGTTCAGCGCCGCAATACATTGTGGTCGGTTTGGGGGGCGAACATATGGTGAAACGATCCGTTTGTTCGGCTGTTCGCTGAACAACTGAACAAAGAAAGTTCGGCCCGAACTTATGCTCAGGCCGAACCGTTCGCCCATCCCTATCGTACAGTTCATTGGAGTGTCATTCATTTGCTCTGGGGCACTTAGCAGGAGAGAGGGGCCAGGAGCGCTGATGGGGGACCCGAGAAGAGGAAGATGGGCTGTTCAGTGCAAAAACCACTGCACAGAGGCGGCAAGTATGACGTGTATGTTATTTTTTTTTTTTTTAAACTCGTCTTTTCTAACACTTTAAGCTGCAAAGGCCGAGGACAGGCATGTACACATCCTGGTGCTGTAATGCTTTGCATTGTGGTGTGGCAAAAATTATCCCCCAGTTACTGTCAGTACACTCATCAAATGCAACCAATTTTATTAAATGAGACCACACCGCAATGGTGTGCACACAGTTGCAGCATGGTGGTGCAGGTTGTAGTGATTACAACATGCGAGATAACACCCATCAATTTCTTTCTCAGTGACAATGGTCACCAGGACAAATAGGAAAGGGTAAAGCTGCCCAGCAGGGAGACAGGCAACAATAAAACTTGGAAGAGGTTCTGACCATTCACAGCTCTGTCTAAAATAAATAAAAAAAAATTATGGTGTGACAATAATGAGGTATGATGAACCCCAAACTGAGTAAGGGGGAAAGGGAGTCCTACTGGTCTCAGTGCCACTCTTATAAATAAGCAGGTTAGCAATTAGACATAAGATTCATCACACCCCACACTAGAACACAACCAGCTCCAGCAGATCAGGTGTATAAACAATACTGCTGGCATACCTCCCAACATTTTGAGATGGGAATGAGGGATTCCTACTAGCAAACGTATGTAGGCATAGGACACGCCTCCTGCCACACCCCCTTAAAGGAGAATTAACCAAAAACAAAAGGTTAATTAAATCCACAGGGGCTTTTTTTTACCACTATTATTCCTTTATATTGGCTTTTTGAAATGTACAAATGTAGCAATTTAGAATTTAGATGAAAGGTTTAGCACTGGGAAAAACAAAAGATAAAAAGTGCATTTTATATACAACTATATAGATCAGAGCAAAATGAGGGACAAATGAGGAGGAATGAGGGACAGAGGGACATTGCTCCAAATCAGGGACAGTCCCTCGAAATCAGGGACAGTTCCTCGAATTCAGGGACAGTTGGGAGCTATGCTTCTGGCAGGATCATAAATCCTACTTAGCCCATGATAATCTGCAAAACCTCATAATGGAATCATGTCATAGACAGCAATAATCGTGAGACTTAATTAGGCACTGCTGTAAAATTGCTATGTCATAAAACCTCTAGCAGAGCCTTTATCAGGCTATAATGCATGTGATAAATTCTTTAGAAGAGTAGTTACCAAGAAATACTAATTTCAATATGGTGCTTTACTTTAAAGTGGTACTAAAGGCTAACATTTTTTTTACCTTGATGCATTCTCTGCATCAAAGTATAACTAAGGCCCCTTTCACACTTATACGACTTCAAAGTCGCGCGATTTTACCGCGATTTCGCGGCCCTGATTTTGCCGCGATTTTACCGCGATTTGGGAGCAGTACTACTTTGTACGACTTTGCCACGTTTTTGGCATTAACAAATGAAAACATACAGTAGTTGGTAGGAATCATAAGGGGGAACTCCACGCCAAGTTTTAAATAAAAAAACTGGCGTGGGTTCCCCCCCAGGGGCATACCAGGCCCTTAGGTCTGGTATGGATTGTAAGGGGAACCCCCTACGCCGAAAAATCGGCGTGGGGGTCCCCCCAAAATCCATACCAGACCCTTATCCGAGCACGCAGCCCGGCCGGTCAGGAATGGGGGTGGGGACGAGCGAGCGCCCCCCCCCCTCCTGGACCGTACAAGGCCACATGCCCTCAACATGGGGGGTGGGTGCTTTAGGGCATGGGGGGCACCCTGCCGGGCCCCCCCACCCCAAAGCACCTTGTCCCCATGTTGATGAGGACAAGGGCCTCTTCCCGGCAACCCTGGCCGTTGGTTGTCGGGGTCTGCGGGCGGGGGGCTTATCGGAATCCGGGAGCCCCCTTTAATAAGGGAGCCCCCAGATCCCGGCCCCCCACCCTATGTGAATGAGTATGGGGTACATGGTACCCCTACCCATTCACCTAGGGAAAAAAGCGTCAATAAAAAACACAGTACACAGGTATTTAAAATAATTTATTAGGCAGCTCCGGGATCTTCTTCCTACTTGGGGGGTCCTCTTCCGACTTCGGGGGTCTCTCCGGCGTTTCCTCCCGGTGTCCTGATCTTCTGCCGGCTCCTCCGCTTTCTTCTGCAGCTCAATTGCTAGCGGTGGTCCGGACTTCTGCCTTCTTCTTTTCTTCCAGAGATGTTGACACGACGCTCTCTCCAGTTGGAATGGTCTCTGAACGCTCCGCAACGGACTTATATAGGCGGTAACCCCGCCCCCTTATGCCGTCACAGTCCCTGGGCATGCTGGGACTGTGACGTTTTAGGAGGCGTGGTCACCGGGTGATGACCACGCCCCCTTATGACGGCACAGTCCCAGCATGCCCCGGGACAGTGACCTCATAAGGGGGCAGGGTCACCGCCTATATAAGTCCGTTGCGGAGCGTTCAGCGACCATTCCAGCTGGAGAGAGCGTCGTGTCAACATCTCTGGAAGAAAAGAAGAAGGCAGAAGTCCGGACCACCGCTAGCAATTGAGCTGCAGAAGAAAGCGGAAGAGCCGGCAGAAGATCAGGACACCGGGAGGAGACGCCGGAGAGACCCCCGAAGTCGGAAGAGGACCCCCCAAGTCGGAAGAAGATCCCGGAGCTGCCTAATAAATTATTTTAAATACCTGTGTACTGTGTTTTTTATTGACGCTTTTTTTCCCTAGGTGAATGGGTAGGGGTACCATGTACCCCATACTCATTCACATAGGGTGGGGGGCCAGGATCTGGGGGCTTCCTTATTAAAGGGGGCTCCCGGATTCCGATAAGCCCCCCGCTCGCAGACCCCGACAACCAACGGCCAGGGTTGTCGGGAAGAGGCCCTTGTCCTCATCAACATGGGGACAAGGTGCTTTGGGGTGGGGGGGCCGGCAGGGTGCCCCCCATGCCCTAAAGCACCCACCCCCCCATGTTAAGAGGCATGCGGCCTGGTACGGTCCAGGAGGGGGGGGTGCTCGCTCGTCCCCACCCCCATTCCTGACCGGCCGGGCTGCATGCTCGGATAAGGGTCTGGTATGGATTTTGGGGGGGACCCCACGCCGATTTTTCGGCGTAGGGGGTTCCCCTTAGATCCATACCAGACCTAAGGGCCTGGTATGCCCCTGGGGGGAACCCACGCCGTTTTTTTCATTTAAAACTTGACGTGGAGTTCCCCCTCTGGATTCATACCAGACAGCTGTCAGCACTGCCTGTCGCTCATCGGGAAAGGAAAAAAAAGTTTTCCTTTCCCGATCAGCGAGCCAGGCTTGTGCTTACAAAGTCGTACTGAAGTCGTGTCTATATTATTCAGGCACGACTTGCATGCTACTTCAGGGTTTAACATTGAGGTCCATGGAGTACAACTCGCATAGAAGTTGGACCAAAGTAGTGCAGGGACTACTTTCAAGTCGGCACGACTTAAAGTCGTGCCAATATGAATGGTAGTCATTGAAAATCATGGAGAATGACTTGTCATACGATTTTGCAGTACAAAATCGTGGGACAAGTCGTATAAGTGTGAAAGGGGCCTTAAAGCAAAACTTTTTTGTGGACAGAGTGGAGATGGATTAGAACACCTGTTATCTTTATTGCTGTCTGTGCCCCCCCCCCCCCCCCCCATGAGTGATGCACCCTCTCTATTTGTCCTGTTTACCATTATCATTGAAAGTAAAGAAAATCACAAAAAAGTAATAGAGGGGAAATCTTCCAATGGGGGCTCTAGTTCTGGTAACCCGGGGGTCATTTAGAGTTTTCTTTAACCACTTCAGCCCCGGAAGGTTTTTACCTTTTTTCTGAGCAGGCCAAGCACTGCGTCGCTTTAACTGACAATTGCGCGGTCGTGCGCCGCTGTACCCAAATACAATTGATGTGCTTTTTTACCCACAAATATAGCTTTCTTTTGGTGGTATTTGATCACCTCTGCGGTTTTTATTTTTTGCGCTATAAACAAAAAAAGACCGACAATTTTGAAAAAAAAAAAAAACACAATTTTTTTTAAAATGTAAAAAACAAATTTCTTTACTAATTTAGGCCAATATGTATTCTGCTACATATTTTTGGTAAAAAAAATCCCAATAAGCGTATATTGATTGGTTTGCGCAAAAGTTATAGCGTCTACAAACTATGGGATAGATTTAGAGACTTTTATTTTTTTTACTGCAAATGGTGGAGATCTGCAATTTTTAGTGGAACTGCGACATTGCGGCAGACAAATCTGACCCCAAGTGACAGTTTTTGCGGGCCAGTGACACCAATACAGTGATCAGTGCTAAAAAAAATGCACTGATCCCTGTATAAATGACATTGGCAGGGAAGGGGTTAACACTAGGGGGTGATCAAGGGGTAAATGTGTTCCCTGAGAGGTGTTTCTAACTGTGGGGGGAGAGGATTCACTGGAGGAAATGAGAGATCATGATTCAGCTTAGCTGAAACACAATCTCTCACTTTTCCCCCCTGACAGATCAACACACCGCTGCTCCGTTTCTCCTGTGAACAATCAGTGGGTCACTGCGGCCACCAGACCCGCTGATTGGCTCCCACTGTGTAACAAAAAAAAGGAAAAAATAACTGCGCTTCAAAAACGTATGAAATATATGCTGCGATGTCCTAAATGTGACACAAACACACAACGTAAATGGGAAAAATTGGTGACTCGCGCTAAACAAATTAGTATGTGTGTGGCTAAAGGGTACCACAACCTTAAGAAAATCAAAATACAAAAAATATATATAAATGTAATAGTGTGGCACACTATACAAAGTTGGGGGAATGCACAGGCCCCCTTGGGTACATATACAGATTATGCAATAATGTATCACAATTAGTGCAGAGAATCTTTAAAAAGAATGAGTCCCGTGTATAATATATACAAAATTAGAAATATAAGTGTGAAGTATTAAAGAAATAGTCTATATGGAGAAAACACCCAAAAAAGTGATTTAACAATCCTGGGTATTCCAATTGTATGGAATCCTAGGTGTATGGGTCCACCACCATAAATAAAGAGCCTGGCCGCTTACCAGAACCCCATGACCCCCCGTTACAGAGGGTCTAAATGGGCTGTGAGATCCTGCTAGTCTGGATCTCCCAGGAGTCAAGATGGAGGCTGGAAAGGGACGTCAGGAACTGTGGTGGAGATAAATGGGTCCACAGGGAAGGACTCGGCCCTCAGCAGAGTGTTATCATCATAAGGAGAAAAAGAGGAGGGCTCCCATAGTGTAAAATCAAACGATATTTATTTAAAAAAATAGTAAACACTCACATGTAGAATAGGAAATAACATCCTCAGAAGAAGAACAGTCTGTGGCACTGGCCGGATGACCACAGATAGCCCGTCCTGCTGGATATACAGTACAATCACAGCAAGAGGGGCGTGGGTGCGCCCGCTAAACTGTGTGCACAAAATCATGTACAGGTACATGATTTTGCGCACCCGGGCCACAGTAAATGTACTTGGGGCAGTCTGGAAGCAGTTAATTTGCAGGAATTTCCTCTCAATTCCTGTTTGGCTATGGGATAAGAAGTAAAGGCAAATCTCCCTAATGGGACAAAGATGGCAAAAATAAACCTTACATAGGTTATCCCCTCCCTTACTCTACCCAAAATAAAAAAAATGTTTTGCCTAAAGTTCTATTTTAACATGAATTAAAATGGTTGAAATATGGCGCTAGGGTGTAGCCCTCCTCCCTAGAACAAGGGTTAGTGAACCTGAGAAATAGATGATGTTGGTTGGTGTTGAGTCAGTGGGAGAAGTCAGTCCCTGACAGGTGTCATGGAGATGGGTCCCGGGAGAGTAGGTCTGGGGGAGGTAAAAAAAAATGGAGGATCCCGAGGCCAGAAGGTAGAAGGTATAGTAGAGAGATTAGCGAGAGCCCACGGTTCAGGAAGAAGTGCTTGTGGAAGCACACCTGAAAGAAAATGTGGGTGGAGTGCCCCTTTAGAAAAAAGGTTGGGCATGGTAGGACTCCTGCTGCTGATAGTTGGCACAGAGGTTCCAAGGTGAAGTGCTGGTGGAAACATACTTGGAAAAAGAAATGGGCCCACGCAGCTAATGGCTGGCACAGAGGTGTCCCATCCATGGTGACGGGTTTATGTGTTCCTCCCTCTGCTTCAAAACAAGGAGGGAGGATATGGGGCAGTGGGACCCCGTGCTACCTGGAAGTGAAGATTGCTGGTTTATGCCAGATTCTGGAGAGACAGGTATGCTGATTGCACAGCTGTGTGCTGGGCTATTTAGTTGTGACCTCACTATGGCTCAGGGCCCCACCCAACAGACAGGAGGTCTGTGTATGGGAGTCAGGTGGACTCACATTCCTCTGCAGGAGTCAGAGGCTGCATGGGGCAGCCAGAACATGCATATCTGCAGGAGGCAGATGTAGTTTGCGACAGAGCAGCAAGGAGCTGATCGGGAGTAAGCTAGGAGAGAGCTTGACTCTAATGCCCCGTACACACGGTCAGATTTTCAGACGGAAAATGTGTGATAGGACCATGTTGTTGGAAATTCCGACCGTGTGTGCGCTCCATCACACATTTTCCATTGGATTTTACGACATACAAAGTTTGAGAGCAGGCTATAAAATTTTCCGACAACAAAATCTGTTGTCGGAATTTCCGATCGTGTGTACACAAATCCGATGCACAAAGTGCCACGCATGCTCAGAATAAATAAAGAGATGAAAGCTATTGGCTACTGCCCCGTTTATGGTCCCGACGTGCGTGTTTTACGCCACCGCTTTCAGAATGATCGGATTTTCCGACAACTTTGTGTGACCGTGTGTATGCAAGACAGGTTTGAGCCAACATCCGTCGGAAAAAATCCTAGGATTTTGTTGTCAGAATGACCGATCAATGTCCGACCGTGTGTACGGGGCATAAGAAACTCTTTTGGTCTGAGGAGCAGACCTAAGGCCTAGGCTGGAGGCCTGAAGCAGCCGTGTGGCAAGAGAGTAAGCCAGGAGGCTGAAATATAATGATTGTGAAAGATACAGTAATGGTGGAACCCCCTGCATGGGCTACTGATGTCTTTGAACTTTTCCGTGCTTTTAAATAAAAGTGGGCTACCATGCCCTTAAAAAATACAGTTTTGGACTGGCGCACTCACTGAAAACGCAACTACCGCTTGAGTCCGATCACCTCAACCTTACTATATATATATATATATATATATATATATATATATATATATATATATATATATATAAAAAGTTATTGTCTGATCTGATAGTTTCATGCATCTTTCATCAGGATATCCACCCTAAAAGATACAGAGTATGGTATTATCCTTAGGAGTTATCCAAGAACAAAGCCTGAGTATGTAGGATTCCACTAAGGAAAAAAATTGTTTAGAAGTTAAGACTTTCTCAAGGACAAATTGAAAAACTCAAGACAGCTGGCAAAAATGACAATCATACATTATCAGTTAACATATTTTTACTTTCCAGGTTTATCCTGACACAATAAATCAGCCAGCTGTGTTCCATTTTGTGTGTGACTTGTCATTGTCCATTCTAAATCATTTGTATTAAGTCAAGGCTATAAATAGTAGAAGAGGAAGTGAGAATAATATGCAAGGAAATTAAGGAAACACACCCCATTCAGACAGGCAGGCAGGCACTTTTCATGTACAATGCTGGCAAATAATTCACTTTCTGTTATGGTCATTCATGTGGGAATAGACAAAATGACACAAGGTGGGTTTGAGGATGAAATGAAAAGAGTATGTATATTGGGGGGGCGGTCTGTTTAGTGGGGACTGTACCTGGCATAAACTGGATTGGGTCTTCTGTGGCATCCCGCCTAATATTCAGATCCCAGAACAAAAAGCTAACCATGTAATCGCTGAAATTGCATTTGTCGGATATTAGGACAAATAATTGCTTATTTTGGTACATGCACTGGAAAGCTTATGCATTAGATTATTGCTTTTTGTGCTGGTTTAACACTTCTTGGGAGCAGTATATGCCTAGACTGATGAACAGACAAGGCTATGAGTTAATTTGAAAAAAAAAAAGAGGGTTAGGATTCATGTAGACTACATAGGATGGTGGATAATACTCAGAGGCACCCATGTAATGTAATCAATTTCTTACCAAGATGCAGGCTCTGAAAATACTTGGTCTTTGAAATGTGACACAGACAGGGTCCCAGAGTATGGTCCTTGGGATCACCTCTTAGGAAGCAACTGATAGTTGGGTAAACCAAGGCAGAGTACTGGGGTTGGGGGCAAGAGAAAAAAATCAGAGTTGAGGGAGATACCCAGAGGTTGTTGCTGGAGATATTTAGAGCAGAATCGCAAAACCAAAGTAAGAAGCAAGCATATCAGTAAAAAAAACCAAAAGGTTAAAAAAAAAAGGTCAATACAAATACAGTCAACATCTGAGGCCAATCCAAAACAAAAAAAAAACATGAGCTAGCTAACATTACGACTGGAAACTTGGGTGTGGAGTAGGTTACCTGTATGGAGGAAGCCCAGCCAATTAGGGATTGTTGATACAGGTTTGTGGACTCTGTAGTGTGTGCAGACCAGAAGGACCCAGCGGATGGAGTTGAGGAACCCAGAGCAGAGATTTCTGAGAGAGAAGCATGCACAGGATGAGGCAGTGCAGACCATTTTACAGCCAGCTTCTCAATGATAGTCCTGTTCCAGAAGACCAACTGCTGAGTGGTCAACTGCCTGGCGAGATGCACATGCTGCAGGTGTGTTCCTAACAATATTTTTACAGTTAAGTGAAAATCTACATTAAACAGAGAGAAAAGACAGCCTAGATTTCAGGGACGGCACGT
Organism: Lithobates septentrionalis; assembly: GCA_037952835.1. Taxonomy (NCBI): domain Eukaryota; kingdom Metazoa; phylum Chordata; class Amphibia; order Anura; family Ranidae; genus Lithobates; species Lithobates septentrionalis. The sequence continues at coordinate 4,966,809 of JBBDGP010001159.1, read as the reverse complement.
CCATTGTGGGCACACAGGCGCTTCCCCCCCATCCATGCTTCCGCCCTCTCTATCCACTCACCCGGCCCCTTGCAGGACGCTGGGCGCATGAATTCCTATGATGGGGTGGGCGGATGTGTGTTTTTTGATGCACTGATTGGAGCCAGAGGCTCTAATAGGCTTCAAAATAAGGTGCGCTCGAGGCACAGAGCATTGCGTCCAGTGCCCACCCAGGTGTGTTGCAACAGCGAATGAATATTCACTGTTGCAACACTGATCCTCCTCCTGGCCAATCGGGAAGCTGGTCTGATACCCGTCACCCGATTGGCTGAAAGGACAGGTGATCCTATTGGATGCCTAGGAGAAGAAGAGAGGAGCCACACAGGAGCCCGTCTGCCGTCCATAGAAGCCCACTGCCGCCGAAGCCTGCAACCCGCCGAAGCCAACTGTTGCCTGCCAGAACCCACCGCTACCCGGGGGTAAGTGCAGGGGGGGGTGCAGATGCCACCGACCAACGGGGGGGGGTACTGCTAGATTTTCAGCCTTTACGTTTACTGAATGGTGTAAATGTAGAAAAGGTCAAAAGTATTAATGTCACAGCTGTAGTCAATAATGGGATCTTCCCTCCCTTTTATTAACTACAACTACAGCCCAACCACTGTCCCTCCCTACATTCCCCTCTATACAGGCCTCTCTTCAGGCATGGGAGTCAGCACTTCATTGTCCCTCCGGTAAGAAATCATTAATGTATATCCCCTTACTAGTTTATGAGTATCTAATACCATCCTTTAGAGTTTAAACACCCATAAGGATTTTCAAAGCATTAAAGACCTTTCACCAAGGTCTTTGTGTGACAGACCCAACCAGTACAGGGGCTTTTGGAGGGGACTGCAGGGTAGCCTCTTCCCTACTGCCCTGGCCTTTGAGGGGGCTCTATTCTTGGGAGGTGTTTGCCTGGGGGGGGGGGGGGGCCCTTGGAGTGGTCTTGTTTTGGATTTGGGTCCATGTCTCCCCAAAACACACAGACTCTGGGAACCTAGGACATGGATACAGATTTGGGGCCTTTGTGTCCAAACCAGCAATGACTGCTTTAGACTGTGAGACTAACCTGATGCTGGGGTCTCCTGCTATAATCTGTTCAAGGTGTTATGTGTTAAAGGTCTTTGCCCCTTTGTGTGCCTCCTAGGTGTGAATTCCCTTTGTTAATTGAGTCACCTATTTTTTCCTGTCTGTCTGCTCATCTCTTGGAGATGTGATTAACATTGTGTCCACTTTACCTTGTTATCAAACCATTGTGGGATTTTTATGTGTTAATGTTTATGATAATGTGTAATGTGCTTTGTGTATCCAGGGTTGTGGACTTTGCTGGATTGTCTGGGCAAAGCCTGACTAATCAGGGCTTGTTGTTAATTAGCGTACTGTATATGTTTATCTTGGCTGTTCCTTAGCTATGTTAATTATCTACCTGTTTACAGTTTGCATTGTTAGGGTATTGCGATCAGGCTCTACCTGATCTTGTGTGCTATATATTCTGTGTGAATTTTCAATGTAGTGAATTCCAGTTTGCACCTAAGCTAGTGTCGTCTAGTCCTTGGTTGCTCAGCTATAATGCCTAGTTCCTGGGTCCAGACTGAAGGAAGCTGTATCTTGATAGGAGCACTAAGCTGGGTGCTGGATGGTCCGTCACACTTTGAAGAAGTCCCTATTGGACATGAGAACTTCCCGACAGTGATAGGAGCTATACTAAGCATTTCAATGTACAGGGATCCTTTTTTCTTTCTAATAAAATATTTAGCATTTTACACTATGACCATCAAACCTTGCTGGCGGAGAGGAGGAGAGGAAGTAAATATAGCTGCTGTAGAAAAGCACCTAAAGCTCTGGTTTATGCAAAACTGTTTAGAAACTTGTATATGCTGTGTGGTTCTCCCAAGAAGGTGAGGGTTTATCTATAATTCATGGTAGTGGAGTGAATACACAGTGGAGGTGGAAAGAGTTCACTTGAAAGATTTGTATTATTTTTGAATTTTTACCATTTATGAATATGGGGAAAGTTTATTCTGTACACAGGATTGTCAATTACAAATTTAGTTCACATGTGAATTCTTTCTGGAAATGTCACTTAATTGTTGTACTTGGTACATTGAACAATTGTAACCTGAACACAGGAATTTATCACATGTTGATTTTATTTGTAATTTTTTAATTCGTTTTTTATATAAGCTTGTGTGAAGGAAATTACAAATATATTCCTTCAGGTATTTTCTTAACTTGTTTTGGAAGTGATTTACACATTTGTTTTGTATATATAAGTGGGCGGTTCTGGAAAAGCTTGTGTTCAAGTTAGTGAACATGGGTGGGAGCAGCTTTTTCTATGTGCTATATTGAGATGAGAGAGTTTACGCAGCTCCGGATATACAGTATTTACATATAATTGTTACTATTCATTACTGACAAGCACTATCAATAAAAATAGACTTTAAGAGAGAGGGGCTTTGGATGACTTTGTTGCCATCTTGGTTTGTGTATAGTGAAAATTTTTGGTGCTGGAGGCCCTAGGAAGCAAGTTACACTTGGTACTAAAATTGGAAATTATGTCGTTTTCATGAACATGTTTGCCCCCCACCATCCCCTTTAATGCAAAGTAGTTGACTGAAAAATGTTGTCATTTCCTCATCCCTAGTGCCCCAAGAGTAGGTTTTAAAATGCAAGAGGGTTTATATGGGACTTGCAGTACCTGCATCGTGTGTGAGAAAGAAAGTTGCCTCCCTCTCCTTTCTACCCCCTCCCCTCATCCACACCTCAACAAACTGCACCAGGTGAATGGGTAAGGGGTTCAAACTGTTTCTTAGTCAAAGGAAGAGTTACACAAAAACACTAATATGCACTTAATAACAATTCAAATATTTCTAAAGTGCAATTCGCTAATGGCAATAATTGAATTAAAAAGATTCATGGCTTTTATACAGCTCATATCATATGACCTTATATCCATAAAGTCATACAAGGTAGGTAAAATTGCCCACAGTTACCCAAGGGGGTTTTATTTTGTCTGTAAATCAAAACTTTTAGCACTGGTAACTGGTTGTATTAATGTCTGATTTCAATCACTAGTTCACTAGTAAATCATATATTAGCTATCTTGGCAATGGGTTGTCTAAAGGTGTTGTCATTTGACAGATGTATACTGAGAAGAACTGATTGTGAAAATGTAAGATTGTAATGAGTTTCAACATGCTGGCTTACAAAATGACAAGAGATAAGTCTTCATATTCTGCTCCCCACAATATCTGACATCTATTCCTCATGTGTTGAATGGAACTATCCTTATCAGTTCGGCACACATTTACCACAAGACACTGCAGTATGTACTGTCCTAAAAAACACATGCTGAATGCCATTTACAGCCATCCATTCAGAGAAATATAACTGCTTCTCTTTGAGAAAAGAACTATAGAAACACTATCTGTTCACAAAAGATGTCTCTTTTCTGCAGAAGTTTGTTATCCTTTATTATCCTTTATTTATTATTGCATATAAATCATTTAACAAGATTGAGCTATAATTAATACAGATAACGTGATGTTTGATCTTTACGTTGGGAAAATGTGACCACGGTAGACTATACCCATGTATGAAAGCCAGAAATAACACATGAAGGCTCATTGAGGTTAAAGGGGAAGTCACATCATCAAGCTCAGGTGGACAGTACTAGGAGTATTCACTAGCTGAGAACATTGACAAAGTCATGGAAGTAAGCCTTGAGTGCTTCATTATGTTGCAAAGAAGCCCACCAACTGCAGTAGTTGCAAACTATGAGCCAACACTATTTTAAAGCATGCCTACAGGCCTACTCCAAAAAACAGCAGTTCAATATATTGCAGTTTACCTTTCCTTAGATGTTGTGGCTGCATTCGTTTTCTATATTCAGTCTTTTTTCCTTGATTTTTTTCTGGTGATTCTACCAGTTAACATACTTTCTGCCATACAACACTCACTCTACTGTGAAAAGATAACAGAACAAAATAGGACTACTGGAACCTCACTCAGTGATAGACAGGGTACTTTAGTCCTCAGAACAATGTAACAGTGCACCACTTCTGTCTAGATCAGTGGTTCTCAACTCCTGTCCTCAGGACCCACCAACAGGCCAGGTTTGCAAGATAGCTGAAATACATCACAGGTGATATCTCTTGCTGCTCAGTGATTTCAGTATTCTAGTCTGCAACTCCCCAAGGTAATACTTAAAATGTGGCCTGTTGGTGGGTCCCGAGGACTGGAGTTGAGAACCACTGGTCTAGATCAACACGTCTTTTGCATTTATCAAACACATTCTATGGCATTTTTAACAGACCAAGAAAAATAAGGTTGATAAGATAAGCAAGTAAGGTTTAACCTTCTTGTTAAGGTTTGACATCTTACAACACTTTTATTAAGGCAGGCCATATACAGTGCAAATTTCTTTCCTGTAACCATGGGTCGCAGGAAAACAATTTGCACAATTCCCCCATCAACACAAACAGGAATCGACACGAGCGATAATCGCAAGAGAATCCAGCAGGCTGGTTGTACCCAAGTTGATCGATCTATCAACTTGGTACATTCAGCTTGTCTAATAATAGTTTAAATCTTGGATGGTTCCTGCTGAACCGGACGATATTCGAACCGTGTATGGCCTGCCTAAGGCAGTTAAAGGAATTCACAGCATAAACTTTTGATTTAGCTCTGTTAGGCAGCCCATAAATTAGTCAGGTTTTTTTTTAAGTTTAACCAGTGAGTTGAAGGAAAAAAACTGACTTGATTCCCTCATCCACATACCTGAGCTATCGTATTCTGACAGTGGGGAGACTTCCCTGCCATCAGAATACACTGATCACCATTGCAGACTATAGTCTGCAGTGCTGATCGAGCAGGGAAAATCCGACAGCTAGGCTGTGAAGAAGTTGATCGGTGGATCAACTTTTGTACATCCTCCCTGCCCCTGCATTGATCGAAATTCAGTCGATCCATGCTGAACTGGCCAAAGTTATTGCTGACAATATAAGATTACTTGATGAATCTTCTTTCATGTTGTATGTGCTGCCTGTCGGTTGGCCATCTCCTTCCACAGCTTCCTGGATTCCCTTCATGCTTTTCAGATTCTCAACGCTGTTTCCTTTCCATTTTTAACCACTTAAGCACCAGGCCTTTTTCTGACACTTGTTGCTTACAATATACCTCACATGTGTGGCTTGAACACTGTTTACCCTTGCGTGTGCGACTAAAGTATGCATTCGCTTCTGCACAGAGGGATTGGGCTCTTTGATTTATTTATTTTTTTTGTTATTTTTTTTTACCTTTGTACCTTTAAATTATTTTTTAACCCACTTTTATTGCTGTCGCAAGGTGTGTAAACATCCCTTGTGACAGCAATAGTCACATGTCGGGTATTTTTTGGAGGGATCTGGGGTCTTATTTGCACTTAAAAACATTCAAAACGACAAATTTGTGTTGAATACTGACATTTTTTTTTTAAATCTGGCGCCTTTAGGGCTCCAGTAAACCAGAAGTGACTTAGTGACGTTGCTTCTGGGTTACCAAACCCAAGACCCGATCAAAGCCAATTTCAGCTTTGTTTGGTTCTTCAGTGAGCCGTCGGACATGCTGGCTGGTCGCTCGGGCCTCCCGTTGGGACGGGAGAGCCCAGGGGAGCGACGGAAGGCAGCAGGGGGGATTGTGATAACAATCGAGTGGCTGCTTAGCCATATCGTTGTTATCCCAAGAAAGCTGACTGTCCGCCCTAAACAATGGTACCAGGGTAATGCATCACCCCGGTACAACCACTTGAAGCAGAATGACGTACAGGTAAGTGATTTTGCGGCAAGTGGTTAAGGACCACATTTCCAATGGTATCTTGCTGCCTGCAAGTAGTGATTCCTGTACTGACTCCGCCTCCTGAAACTCCTTCTCTCAGCAACTCTGTAGTTCAGAAGGCAAGCTCTGTGAAATGTGTGACACAGCAGTGCCTACTCACAGGGCATAGTGAAGATCATTCAGATTGTGAAGCGTAGGCTAGAAATAACCTAAATTATATATGGAAATGAATATAATGATTTTAAAATTGGCCCATAGATACACTTTAAGCATTGCTTTCCATTTCCAATCTTAAAACTGCACACTTAAGCCGGCCATACATGGGTCGAATTCCAAAAGAATTTCCTTCCGCAAATCATAACTAAGAATTTTCGTTCGCATTAAGCACCATTAGGCCTCTTGCACATGATACTCCTGTTTGAGCATCTACGTTTTCAGCCTTTTTTTTTTTTGTATGTATGTATTGGCTCACATTTGCGAGCAAATGCGTACGCACAATTTTTGCGCAATTTCGCACACATGCGTGCAAACGTATTCTCGTGTTTTTGTTCTGCACAGTATGTAAATTAGCATTCGCACATATTTGTGCGCAATCGCGTGTATTTGCACACATGAGGAGTAAATTACTGACTAAAAACTTTTCTATTTTTTTTTTCTGAAGAAGGCACGGTGCTGATTTACGTGCCTGTGTGCATAGGCACATTACAATTATTGGGCTGTATTTTAGCTCAGTAAAAAAAGCTGTACTGAGCTTTTTCAAGTGATCTGGCATGTTGGAAATCTTTTGAAAGGCAAATAAATTTCTAATTAATGATGGGAGAATCGTGCGAGAAATAAGAAATGCACGTGAACTGTTATCTGGCAACAAAAGAAGATTTCCAGCCACGAAAATTATTTTCTGTAGCAACATGAGGTGGAATTGAAGGCTTGGTCGGTCGAATTTTGAAATCAATGGTGGCACCCTCGAATCACAAAATGCACAAAATTTTCAGATTTTCGAAAGAAAATTGGTTCGGAATTCGACCCATGTATGATCTGCATTAGTCTATCTGAAACGTGTAATATTTACGTTTTTCCTAGGGTTGGATACATTTTCTAATCATGTTTTTTGTAATGTCTTGGAAGCAGATATTATTTTCTGTGTTTGATGATCAGGGCAGGGCAAAGTGTCTACCAAAACAGATTGATGTTTTCCTGAAGAGGCAGAAAACCGGAAAATGTGAATATAAACAATAGCTAAAAAGTAGGAAGTCAAGTCTAAGCTGTTTTAAAGGGTTTTTAGGAATCTCAGGCAGTATAATAAACTCATTATTTGTAACTTGACTGTGTGCCATGAGATTAGCTGTAAGAATAACAGTAAAGCATTGCAGAACAACAACCGAGTAACTGTGTTCTACATTCACAAAAACCTCTGCCTCAAATGAATACAAATATTCCAATTTTTTTATTTTTCAATGCTATCAATGCTATGCAGCCAGGTGCTGGACTACAGAAACATGGAGATGGAGACATTGCCCTTTATTCTTCTCTCCCTCTACTGAGATACTGAAGTTATGCTGCACCAGATTACAATATGCACTGTGCAGTAGGAGGAGCAGAGAGATGATTTTTAGAAAGTTCTCCATCTTGGCACAAAGGGAATTAGAGAGCGAGAGAGAGAATATCTCTGTCTCAATATTCAAATATTCATCTGTCAGCTGGAGACCATACCAGCTGAGATCTGAGCCTGACACTGAGTGAGTACATCCTGGGGGAGCACAACACTGTCCACATCTTAGCATCTGCACTGCTGCCGCAGGGAAACTGGAATATCCACTCACCCTCTGCTTCCCACCGCTGATCACTGGAGGCTTTTAGGGAGAGGCCGGCCGAAGGGGCCCATCTTCTACAGCGAGAGGTCACTGTAGCATCCCGGGGACTGATGAGAGGGCTAAGTGCACCCAATCCATACTGCTACCTATATCACACTTATTCCAAACCTAGACTGCTCCTTGTCTTGTTTGGAATACCAACCTATACAAACCCTATACCTACTGCACTGTGCGAGAGGTCACCACAGCATCTTGGGGATTGGTGAGAGGGCTATTTGAACATTGCTGATGCTGCTAGCAGGGACTGAACCGCTCAGAGCAAGACACCAAATCTACCCAATGCATACCACACCCATACTGCACCCTATACCGCACTTATTCCAAACCTAGACTGCACCTATACCAACCCTATACTACATTATACCAAACCTTTACTGCATCTGAAGTACCTCTACCTTGCACCTGTGCCGAGAGTATACCATACCTGTACTGAAAATAGGGTGACCACATTTCCAACCTGCCAATCAGGGACAACCCCCAGCATGCACCAGTCAGTGACGTCACAGGGGGGCAGTGCCACCATGTGATGTCACTGGGTGGCCCTGCCCTTTACCTGTGTAATTGTATCTAAGGCACTAAAGTTGTATATAAAACCCTATAATACAAAAGGAATACAAATGACCTGAGGGATCTGGAGTAAAAACTGGAAATACACTGACCTACCTGACCAACACACTGACCTACCTGATTCCTACACTAACCTACCCGATTCCTACACTGACCTACCTGATTCCTACCCCTTCCATTGAGAGAGAGAGAGAGAGGGAGGGTGAGAGAGAGAGGATGACTGAAAGGGGGATGGTAGAAAAAGAGAGAGCAGTGGGAGAGAGAGAGAGGGGGTGAGAGAGAGAGATGGAGGGTGGGAGAGAAAGAGAGAGAAAGGAAGAGCGGTGGGAGAGAGAGAGGGGGTGGGAGAGAGTGAGAGAGGGGTGGGAGAGAGAGAGAGAGAGGGAGGGTGGGAGAGCGAGAGAGAGAGAGAGCAGTGGGAGAGAGAGAGAGAGAAAGAGATCGGCGGGAGAGAGAGAGGGGGTGGGAGAGAGAGCGGGTGGGAGAGAGGTAGAAGAGAGAGAGGGGTGGGAGAGAGAGGGAGGGTGGGAGAGAGAGAGAGAGAGCGGTGGGAGAGAGAGAGAGGGGGTGAGAGAGAGAGGTGGGAGAGAGAGAGGTGGGAGAGAGAGCGGTGGGAGAGAGAGAGGGAGGGTGGGAGAGAGAGAAAGAGAAAGCGGTGGGAGAGAGAGAGAGGGGGTGAGAGAGAGAGGTGGGAGAGAGAGAGGTGAGAGAGAGAGAGAGGTGGGAGAGAGGGAGGTGGGAGAGAGAGGTGAAAGAGAGAGAGAGGGTGAGTGAAAGTGACCCCTTATCCCTGCCTGCAGTCTCTCCTGTACCCCCTGCCTGTGGGTAGGTGTGTGTGTGATGCACCTACCTCCCGCTATCCTCATCCTCTGGGCCCTTGATTAGCCTATCTTTCTTCTTGATGGCAGTCACAGGTCACAGCGGAGAAGGTGTGCAGGCTCTGGGAGGTTCCGGGGACGATGCGCTCACACTGCTGCTCAGGTCAGGGTGGCGGTGAGGTCTTCTCCCACTCCTGCCTGGCTGTTCCTTCTAGCCAGCCTTGTGCTGCTCCCCAGGGTCACCACTCGCTGTTTTAAGATGCTGCTGTCTCCGCTGCCCTGCCCCCCACCGCCACTGGACCAGCGGAATTGTCCCCCTCTAGTAACATGGCATGACAAGGGTGCGGCGGCAGAGCTCAGCTGCGTTGGGCCCCAGGAGCACTAGCGCAGAGGAGGAGGAAGTGAAATCCTCCGCTTTCAACACTGGGCAGGGAGGGCGGGCGGCTCCACCAACCAGTGGGCAGGATTAGAGTCAGGTGGAGTTGGAGACAGAATTCCTGACTGTTCCCAGTGTCATTTTCATTCCGGGACAATACAGTGTCCCGGAATGAAGATGCCCGGGACCAGCGATACAGATGTCAATTATGGGATAATCCCAGACATGTAGGCACCCTAACTGAAAGTATACTGTATGCAGTTTAACTTGGACTGTCGTGAAGTGCTGTGACACCCCCAACGATAGCTGGCAGAAGAACATCTCAAAGGATTGGGCAATAATTATTCCTCAAGCCCCCTTTTGTTCCCTTGCCCCCTTCACTACCATCATCCTTTTCTTTTGGACAGTGCATACCCAGTCGGTCTAGGACTAGTATCACCACGATAAATGCGCTCTGGCAGTATAGTTCCAGCATTCTGTAGATTAAACTTTACTTTTAGATTGTAAGCTCTAACAAGCAGGGCCCTCTGATTCCTCATATTGTAAAGCGCTGCCAAACTGTTGGTGCTATATAAGTCCTGTATAATAATACTACTAATAATAATATTGCTCACTGCTGCAAGCGAAGTTGCCTTGCTACTGTTTATGCTGATATGGATGCCAAATTTCATCTCATGCCTAGTCCTTACTGTTAATCACTTTTTATGCCCCCCCCACACACACACACACAAGTTTATGTATAGAACCTCCAGTGGTCAGATTGTGCCTAAATACACAATAGCTGGTCATGGTTAGATCAGTCCAGTGGCGGCTGGTGCTCAAAATGTTTGGGGGAAGCACAAACTGAAAAATTCTGAAAATATACCCCATCAATTGCAGCCACTGTGCCATCAATCGCAGCCACTGTGCCATCAATCGCAGCCACTGTGCCATCAATCGCAGCCACTGTGCCATCAATCGCAGCCACTGTGCCATCAAACGCAGCCACTGTGCCCATCCAATGCCGCCACTGTACCATCAAACACAGCCACTGTGCCATCAAACGCAGCCACTGTGCTATATCAAATGCTGCCAGTGTGCGCCTCCGCCCGCCGTCTGTACTTACCCTGTCTTGGTGGCGGTGGGACAGCTCCTCGATGTCTTCTCCCGTCCTCTCTTCCCATCCTCTGTTAGGATTGGATGCCTGATAGGCATCCAATCACAGCGCCTGTCATTTCAGCCAGTCAGATGACAGTTAACAGATCAGAGCACCTGATTGGCGGAGAGGCGGTTTAGTGTTAGGAAAGCAAATATTAATTCGCTTTTCTAACACAGCTGAGTGACCCGCGAGCGCCAAGCACGGCGCTCGCAGGTCACCTTTTTTGACGCCTATTAGAGCATATGGCTCTAATCAGGTGCTTCAAAAACACCCCCCACCACTGTAATTCAGGCACCCGGCGCCCAAAAAGGGGCCGGGCGCCTGAATAGGAGATGGCAGCGGCGGCCAATGCATGAATCTATCTATTGGTGCTAGAGGGGTGGCTGAAGAGAGGAAGCACTGCCACTGGATAAGTCAGTCCAAACTGATATATCAGTTTTGACATGAATCACCTGAGAGCTCTCTAAAATCTTCTGAACAAGTGGAGGAAAAATCTTCTGTTAAAGATCCTCACTCAAATTCCCCTGTTATTGCTTTTACACATGGCTATGCTGAGCAAAGTTTAAACCTTTGCAGTTTACAGAAGAGGAACTACTTAGCTCAGTGTAGAGCACATACAGTATATTCCCAGTGAGGGGGCCTGACCACTCTGGGAAAGGTTTTGGTGACAGCAGTACTAACAGACAAATCAAAGTTATTACCCTGCATTTTGGGAGTGGTGTAGAATTTTGTCACTTGCCCAAAACTGCAAGTTTACTACATTTTCTATCTTATTTTGCCTTATCAAATAAGCCTGTTTGTCCAGCAATAACACTAAAGGCCACTATACACTGATCGACCTTCTCTTGTTCATCCCCTAGGCTGAGCGAGAGAAAATGAATCCATTCCCCTATCCATGCTAACAGTGCAGATGAAGGAATCTCCACTACAGGCTAGTGAGCTCAGGAAGTTGTGTCACCCACGGGATGGATGGAGTCAATGGTGCTGCCAAACAGTGACTCCATCTGATAGAATGCAGTCACTTTTAAGCCATTCGTTTTTAACAAGGCTCAGTCAGTTTTTAAATTGACTCAACAGAGCCTAGGGGTGCTTGCAGGGCCACCCGTGGCTAAAATTTCAGCTGATTAAGCAGGAATTGGCTGAAATTCATATCGCCTGTGGGGCCTTAAAGTGATTGTAAAGTGATTTGTTTTTTGTAAAAAAACAAAAAAACAAAGGCAAAACTATTTTTATATAGATATAACAAAAACATTATAAATACCTTTTTTCCCTTTTTTATAAGTGATCACATTCCCTCTATTCTCAGCTGCATAAGAGCTGGGGGAAGGAGAAGCGGCAGCACACTGAGCTTCCCAGTAAATGGCAGTGTAGTGGGGGTGTGTCAGGACAAGACTGATCATTGGAGAGCACACTGAGTTCCCAGCATAGCCAGGGAACTGAACAGTGTGCTCTCCTGCTTAGTGTGGTCAGTTTTTAATAGACAAGTAGAGTGACTGACAGGAACACCAGGGATCTCACACAATGGAAGCAATACAAAGAGAACAAGGATACTTTTTTATACAAATACTTGGCACAGCAGGCACATATCAGGAATATGAAGTGTTGGGGTAACAAATGCTTTCAGTGGTAACAGCCAGTGGCTTTTAAATTGCAAAGATTAGTTTCATTTTAGAAGAAGTTTATAGTGTTAACATATGTTACTTTAAGTAAGGAAATCCGCCCCCCCCCCCCCCCCCCCCCCCCCCCCCCCGTAAACTGGCAAGAGCCCAGATCTCAAGAAACTGCATTGTGATCAAGACTAAATATTTATACAGACCGTTTGCAGGTTCCATGCTCAAGTTTGTTTTGTACTTTAATGTCCCATGGGTCAGCAAGAAAAAAAAACAATGTGACTTGCCATTGTTAGTTTTTACACAAGGTTAATTCTAATGCAAAAATAAAGGAAATGTCACAGACCAGGAAAAGTGAAAACTTGCACTGTGCATATCAATCCACTGGGTGGTTTGTAGCATAAAAACAACACACAGGTTTGGCCAAGGAAAGGAAGCACTCTGGAAGAGCGAACGATCAATCTTCTCATCTGAACTCAAACACACAGGCACAATCAAAGTGCACCATGGGAAAAAGTGAGCCAGTGCATATATTTATAGTATATACAGATTAAAGCCTATCTTAAAGAATTAAAGATGAAGTATCACCAAATATTTAAAAATTTTATAAAATCTCCCAGTGGAACAAGTACATGTAGCACTTGGTCCTGTTCTGATCTGTCCCTTGGCTGCTCACAAGCTGATGATAAATTAATAAGAGGTGACTGACAGCACTTGTCTCTAGCAGCAGAAAGAAAAATGCTGACTATAACCCTACGAACACCATCCTACAGTCAAGCATGGAGGTGGAAACATGATGCTTTGGGGTTGTCTCTCTGCTAAAGGTACAGGCTAACTGTGCCGCATTGAGAGGCCAATAGATGTGGCCATGTATTGTAAAACCTTGGATGAGAACCTTCTTTCCTCAGCCAGAACACTGAAGATGGGTCATGGATGGGTCTTTCAGCATCACAATGACCCAAAACATACCGCCAAGGCAACAAAGAAGTGGCTCATTAAGGTCATGGAGTGGCCCAGCCAGTCTCCAGACCTTAATCCTTTAGAAAATGTATAGAGGGAGCTAAAACTTCGAGTTGCCAAGCAACAACCAAGAAATCTTAAGGATTTAGAGGAGATCTGTAAAAAAGAGTGGCCCAAAATCCCTCCAGAGATGTGTGCAAACCTGGTCACCAACTACAAGAAACGTCTTACTTCTGCTTGCCAACAAGGGTTTTTCCACCAAGTACCAAGTTATGTTTTGCTTGGGGATCAAATACTTTTACTCACTGAACTGCAACTCAATTTATAACAATTGTATCCTGCTTTTTTCTGGATTTTTGGTTGATATTCTGTCTCTATCATTTAAAATACACCTATAATAAAAATGATAAACCCTTCATTTCTTTGTAAGTGGGCAAACTTGCAAAATCTGCAGAGGGCCAAATAATTATTTTCCCCACTGTATTAGTAAAAATATCCAGCATGGACAGATAGATCACACAGCCCTGCAGTGTTGACTGATCTTTTACTATTGTAAATGAACAGTCAGCTCTGCCGGGGCTGTGTGATCATTTTGCTGATGCAGCGCATGTTTTCTAGCAGCCAGCAGATCTGTCACACAGCCCTGCAGTGCAGACTGTTCATTCCAATAGTAAATGACCAGTCAGAAGGTGGTGCCTAGTTGTCAGGAATCAGATGCAAGGATGGCCAAATCTGCATAGCTACACTAGGAAACTGGGACCAGATCACATATATTAACTAATCACTTCCGGAACGCCGCATGCCGATATACGTCCTTACTTTGAAGGAGGATATTGTTGTTTTGGCAGCAGCTAGCTGCCATAACCCCAGTATCCTTTTGTTCGGCCGGCGGTCCGCTTCAAGATAAAAGTGGTCTCTGCGGCACCTCCCGCCGAGCTCCGGTGCCCTCCGGCGCTTACCGGAGCCATCGGCAGCAGGCAGAGGCGATTGGATGGCTGTGCCTTCCTTGGCATGGAGAGGCTATCGGATGGCTGGTGCCTCCTTGCAATGAGAACAGGGAGGGGAAGATGGCCCCCACCCATCTCCATGAAATTGCAGGGCAGAAGCGACGTCAAAACGTCACTTCCGCCCATAGCTCTTAAAGGGCCATTTTTTTTAATTCTTTTTTTTAATGACTATTTTTTTTTTTATTGCATTTTAGTGTAAATATGAGATCTGAGGTATTTTTGACCCCAGATCTCATATTTAAGAGGTCCTGTCATGCTTTTTTTCTATTACAAGGGATGTTTACATTCCTTGTAATAGGAATTAAAGTGACACAAAAAAAACTGTAAAAATAAAAAAAATAAAAGGAAACATTTTTTTTTAAACACGCCCCGTCCCTTCGAGCTCGCGTGCAGAAGCGAACACATACGTATGTAGCGCCCACATATGAAAATGGTGTTCAAAACACACATGTGAGGTATCGCCGTGATCGGTAGAGCTAGAGCAATAATTGTAGCCCTGGACCTCCTCTGTAACTCAAAACATGTAACCTGTAGAATTTTTTAAACGTCGCCTATGGAGATTTTTAATGGTAAATGTTTGTCACCATTCCACGAGCGGGCGCAATTTTGAAGCGTGATATGTTGGGCATCAATTTACTCGGCATATCATTATCTTTCACAATATAAAAAAAACTGGGCTAACTTTACTGTTGTCTTATTTTTTTAATTCAAAAAGTGTATTTTTTCCAAAAAAGTGCGCTTATAAGACCACTGCGCAATTACGGTGTGACAGAAAGTATTGCAACGACCACCATGTTATTCTCTAGGGTGTTAGAAAAAAAAAATATGGGTTCTAAAAAAATGGGGGTTCTAAGTAACTTTCTAGCAAAAAAAAATGTTTTTAACTTGTAGACAACACATCTAAAAGAGAGGCTTGGTCCTTAAAGTGGAGGTCCGCTGAAAAAAAAATATTAAAAGCCAGCAGCTACAAATACTGCAGCTGCTGACTTTTAATATATGGACACTTACCTGTCCAGGGAGCCCGCGAAGTCAGCAGCCGAAGCCGATCCGTCCTTCGGCTCTCGGCTGCTGCCGCCACCATCCTCTGTAACGGAATAAGGAAGTGAAGCCGTGCGGCTTCACTTCCTGGTTCCCTACTGCGCATGCACGAGTCGCGCTGCGCGTCCTCTCAGGTCTCACAGAATACAGCGGGGGAGGATGGGGTAGGCGCCGGAAGTGGCATAGGTCACCGCAAGCGCCGCAGTGAGCTATGCCAGGAAGTAGGAGCAAATACCTGTAATAGACAGGTATCTGCTCCCTCCTCCCCCCCTGAAAGGTGCCAAATGTGACACCGGAGGGGGGGAGGAATCCAAAAAGTGGAAGTTCCATTTTTGGGTGGAACTCCACTTTAAGTGGTTAAAGTGAATTTATTAATTTTAAAACAAAAGACATCCAAATACCAGCAAACATAAAGATAGAAGTGAACCAAAAAAATGAAATACCCTCCTAGCAGCCAGCACTGGGTGGAGCTGATTACTGATTAATGGGATCTTCTGGCTGCTGGGAGACACCTGCTGGAGGAAAACTTCTCGTCTGGGAAGCACACTGCCACCAGCAGGTGATCCAGGTCCTGACGCCAGTGCTGTGCTGTAGCTCCCCCATAGGAATGTCTATAAATTGGACTTCAGCCTGCAGTGGAGCTACAGCACACATACAGTGCCTTGAAAAAGTATTCATACCCCTTGAAATTTTCCAAATTTTGTCATGTTACAACCAAAAATGTAAATGTATTTTATTGGGATTTTATGTGATAGAACAACACAAAGTGGCACATAATTGTGAAGTTGAAGGAGAATGAAAAATGGTTTTCAACATTTTTTACAAATAAGTAAAGTGTGGCGTGCATTTGTATTCAGCCCCCCTGAATACTTTGTAGAACCACCTTTCGCTGCAATTACAGTTGCAAGTCTTTTTGGGGATGTCTCTACCAGCTTTGCACATCTAGAGAGTGACATTTTTGCCCATTCTTCTTTGCAAAATAGTTCAAGCTCTGGATGGAAAGCATCTGTGAACAGCAATTTTCAAGTCTTGCCACAGATTCTCAATTGGATTTAGGTCTGGACTTTGACTGGGTCATTCTAACTCATTAATATACTTTGATCTAAAGCATTCCATTGTAGCTCTGGCTGTATGTTTAGGGTCATTGTCTTGCTGGAAGGTGAACCTCCGCCCAAGTCTCAAGTTTTTTGCAGACTCTAACAGGTTTTTTTCTAAGACTGTCCTGTTTTTGGCTGAATCCATCGTCCCATTAACTCTGACCAGCTTCCCTGTCCCTGCTGAAGAAAAGCATCCTCACAACATGATGCTGCCACCACCATGTTTCATGGTGGGGATGGTGTGTTCAGGGTGATGTGCAGTGTTAGTTTTCCGCCACACATAGCATTTTGGTTTGAGGCAAAAAAGTTCAATTTTGGTCTCATCTGACCAGAGCACCTTCTTCCACATATTTGCTGTGTCCCCCACATGACTTCTCGCAAACTGCAAACAGGACATCTTATGGCTTTCTTTCAACAATAGCTTTCTTCTTGCCACTCTTCCATAAAGGCCAGATTTGTGGAGTGCACGACTAATAGTTGTCCTGTGGACAGATTCTCCCATCAGAGCTGTGGATCTCTGCAGCTCCTTCAGAGTTACCATGGGCCTCTTGGCTGCTTCTCTGATTAATGCTCTCTTTGCCCAGCCTATCAGTTTAGGTGGACGGCCAGGTCTTGGTAGGTTTGCAGTTGTGCCATACTCTTTCGATTTTCAGATGATGGATTGAACAGTGCTCCGTGAGATGTTCAAAGCTTTAGATATTTTTTTTATAACCTAACCCTGCTTTAAACTTCTCCACAACTTTATCCCTGACCTGTCTGGTGTGTTCCTTGGCCTTCATGATGTTTGCTTACTAAGGTTCGCTACCAAACCTCTGAGGGCTTCACAGAACAGCTGTATTTACACTGAGATTAAATTACACACGGGTGGACTCTATTTACTAATTAGGTGACTTCTGAAGGCAATTGGTTTCACTAGATTTTAGTTAGGAGTAGCAGAATAAAGGGGGCTGAATACAAATGTACACCACACTTTCCAGATATTTATTTGTAAAAAAAAATTAAAGACCATTTATCATTTTCCTTCCACTTCACAATTATGTGCCACTTTGTGTTGGTTTATCACATAAAAGCCCAATAAAATACATTTATGTTTTTGGTTGTAACATGAGAAAATGTGAAAAATTTATAGGGGTATGAATACTTTTTCAAGGCACTGTAGAAATAAAAAATGTACCTTTAAAGCACAAGGGGCCACAGATGAGAACAGGGCCAAGTGCTACATGGAAAGAGGACTTTTAAGTAGGGTTGATAATTCTTCTTTAAGGGCCCATTCACACCATATATGTTGGGCTGCACTAAGCAACCTTGGACGACACAGTCTCAATGCACAGACAAAGTAATTTGCTTTATTTTCGATTAGTTTAGTTTACACAACCATATGCTGCAGTGTGCGCTGAAGCATGTAGGACCTGCTTTACTCATTTTCAATGTAGCATGTAGCAACATACTACACTGCTTTACATCCTGCTGCAGTGAATAAAGGTGAATAAAATGTAATTTTGTGACATTTCAATAAAGTTCCAAAAAATTGTAAACTGCATAAGCCCTAAGTCTTAAACCTTTTTCTGTTTATAGACCTAACCCTTACCTCACATAATTATGATTCTCAATAGATTTTTGATTGGATGCACCTTATATTACCCTTTACTCTCACTGCAAATGCTACTTCCTGTACTGCCACTTCAATGCGCTCTATGCTGGCATAGAGGAGAACTGGCATACACATCAGCACAGACTTGTACAGACAGACAGTGCAGAAGTAGAGAGACAATAGGGGTTATTTACGATAGGCAAATCCACTTTGCACTACAAGTGCAAACTACAAGTGCAAAGTGCACTTGAAATTGCACTGAAAGTGCACTTGAAAGGGCAGTCGCTGTAGATCCGAGGGGGACATGCAAGGATAATAAAAAAACAGCATTTTAGCTTGCACATGATTGGATGATAAAATCAGCAGAGCTTCCCCTCATTTTGGATCTTTCCCTCAGATTTACATCGACTGCACTTCCAAGTGCACTTTGCATTTGTAGTTTGCACTTGTAGTGCAAAGTGGATTTGCCTTTCGTAAATAACCCCCACTGTGTTCACATGTGCTTCATTTTCAATTAATCACAGAATAAAAAAAGAAAACAATCAACTGAAAAATTACCAGCCAGTAATACACTGACTTTTCTTTAGGCTAGGTTCACATCTGAGCGGGTGCAAGAAGGTGTGTAATTGCACACCTTCCTGCACTGGCAGAGGAAAAACACACTGCTGCTTAGGAGATACGTGGAGGTACACTAGAATGCGGGAGACCCTCAATCCACGCATGTTTCATGCTCCTCATTCAAATCGCACCCCCCTTGCAATTTGTAGTGGGTGTCAGTGCTATCTTAAAAGGTAAGTTCACCTTTGTTTTTTCTAAATTCCAGCTCCCCTATGCACCAATATAGCATTCATGTACTTTTTTTTGCAAAACTAACAAAGGTTTCCATTAAATTTACAGTCACTTACTTTTCTTGTCCTAATCCATGTTTCCAGATGTTTTGCGATTTGAGCTCATTCAAAATGAATTTGCCTTGATTGCATCGCAATCAACACAGTAAGCCTGGTTTCACACTATAGTTTGCATGTGAATCGCACAGGAACTGCACCACATTCCTGTGCAATTCACATGAGATTCTGTGTGGTGTGATTTGAGCCCATTCATTTTGAATAGGCTGAATGGCACCACATCGAACCAAAGAAGTGCAGGCATCTTTTTTTGAAAACCAACCATGCGATCTGGTTGGTCTTTAGGGAGTTGTTAACTTTGAATTGACACCTGCAGCAGATCAAAAACACAGTGTGATTGCAATGCGGTGCGGGAAACGTACAGGGATCGCCACATTTCCTGCTCCACATATGTATGAACCAGGGGTAAAACCAAGGCATGCCACTGAGGGCAGCAGAAAGTCCAGCCTGGCTCTGACATTAGCAGACATGTTGTGGTGCCAACTGCTGAATCAGTGAGCCACTGAGCACCACAACAAGCTTGCCAGTGCCAGGCTGGACTGTTAGTAACACAAGCAATAGAAAACTTAGCTTAGCCTCAGTCAACTGTCAGTAACACAAGCAATGCAAAATTTAGCCCAGCCAGCCTCAATCACTAACATTGCTAGTTGCCACACAGAATCGCAGACAGTCTCTCGCTGACTCACGATTACCTAGTATGAACAGCAGAATGCCAGCAGCAGCACAGCAGTCTGAGCAGTGGTAAGTCTGAGGACACTCTCTGAGGCTCTCTGAGACTAGTCCAGAAGAGAAAGAGACATACCTGGACAGGACAGCAGCAGTTCATCCATGTGGGGGGCCGGCGGCTACACAGCACTGTACAAGCACTCTGCGCTCCAGGGCCCAGGCTAAGCCCCCCCCCCCCCAAGCCCAAGGTGTGAGTAGCACTGCAAGACAATGGGAATACAGGGTGTCGAGAGCAGTGGGCAGGACTACACGCACCGCCGCCTCCCACTGTGCTCAGTGTGCTGCCTGATGATAGATCTGTCAGCCTTCAGCCCGAGCCCGATAGACCGGCCTGGTGGTGTACCACAACATGCGTGCGGGTATGCATAATGATCTATTACACTTGCTGCAGCGGCATTATTACACTTTGTGTGCCACTGACTGCAGTGCTGCCTGTTGCTGGTGCCATGTGCGGCTGCAGAGCAGGGACACCATGCATTTCATTTTGGCCCTGGGGGGGTTTGAACACCCCTGCCCCCCCTTATCTACGCCCCTGGATTCTAGAGTGCATTTGATCCAACTTTGGTGCCTATTGGACATGTGCAGTCATTTAGTCCTTATACAACTGCTAAAGCAGTAAGGCAAAATTAAGGAACTTAAGAAAAGTAAAAATAGAGAATGTTGGTACAATTTCTGTCTAACTGCATATCATTTTCTGTGACGATACCTGTACTTTAAGCTAGTAAACAAAATCCATACAATGACAGCAATACTTTGCAGTCTAGTAAATCTCTATTTATCTGCTCCAGTCATCCGGTTAGAGTAATGATCCTGCATTGCGCTCAACACTATTAACCAGAACTGATGCTTTCCAACCCTTGCAAGGAGTTTATTATCAGTTTTATTATATAATATAATTATCAATTATATTAAAGAGGACCAGCAACCTACTGCCCTTTCATTTTTTTCCATTTCCCTGCTTATCTCCAGGCGATGTCTGCACAGTTTGGATACACACCCCAGCCTTTGATCCAGCGTTGTCCTCCTGATAACAGACACCACTTGGTCCTGTGCTGCCGTATTTTTTCTGACATCATTGAAAGGTCCGTTGGCTCTTCCTGGTTCAGCCAGCAAGGTATCGTAATGATGTGCCGCTAGGCCCATCCCCCTCCTCCTCACTCAATGAAAGTCTAAAGGCCTTGCAGGATATGTAACGTGCATATCCCGGGGGGCCCAGCGAGTGCTGTGCATGTCGTTGTCCTAGGCGAATGACATGCATGGAGGGGCAGGGCCATGCTCCTTTAAAAAAAAAAAAAAAAAAAAAAAAAAAGGTAAATGAAAACGAAAAAAGATAAAACACTGCCCTATTCTTTTACAGAAAGGGATGAGGGATGCAGGGTGAAGTTCCTCTTTAAGTTGGTTTCAAAAGAATATGTGATAAATTATATAAATTGGTTCACTTATTTCTACGCATTGTATTTGGGTATAACACTAGACTCTGACATCTAGAGTACAAATGCATTTTTTATCTATGTTTTAAAGTAGAAGTCTATCCAAAACTTTCTTAGATAGAGTGGGACATGTTAGAACCTCAGTATTTTTATTGCTGTCAGTGCCCCTAATAGGGAAATTTAACAGTAACAGAAGCAAAGTCAAAGTCCTCAATGAAGAAAAAGAAAGCAGGAGAATGGCAGAAGTTTTAAACCTTCTACACTTTGCTAAAAAAAAGAAAAAAAAAAAAAAAGAAGTTTTTATCGCTCTTTTTCTATAACACTCACTTTTTCTCCTAGGTGGCACCAGAACAAGAAGTGTTCAATAACCCTCACTCCCTCTCCTAGGTGGTACCAAGAACAGGAAATGTTCACTACTAACCCTCACTTCCTCTCCTGGGTGCCACCGAGAACAGGAAGTGTACAATAACCCTCGCTTCCTCGCCCAGGTGGAACCAGGCAGCAGAATAGGAAACCTTCCTACTCAATCCATAGTTAAAAAAAGATTTTGAGTAAAATTCTACTTTAATTATATTTTTATATATGGTATAGCTTCTGTACTTTGAAAGGTGTTGTTTATATTATACATCGTGTTAAAAAATATCTCATTAGTACTTAATAAGTGCGGTTGTTGCAGATTTCATACAGGGAATTCTTTCTTTTTTTAGCTTGCTAATTAGTTTTATTTTTCCCTGCAGTTAGCATACACTTGTTTAAGTATTAGATGGTGAAGGCCTTGACATTTCTTTATACTCTACATGCACATAGTGTTGTCTGCACATTTTAAAATACCATTGTGCCATCCTAAACATCTTAACTCCTGAATAGATTCTTCATTTTATTCAATACAAAGTCTTTAGTTGTAAACAAGAATTCTCTCTTAATGAAGCCTATATGATTTATAAACTCAATAGGTTACAACCTAATTGCTTAAATATGGATTTAGATATCAAATATTAGTGATGTTTAAAATGTACAACTCTTCTTTCTTCCTTACACAGTATGTTAAGATGTATTAGCATTTTATTGTTAATACAAATTATTTAATATTGAAACATGTTTTTATTTGTTGGTAGATGATATGGGCCATACATTTACAAGTATAATGCATAATCATACAAGTAAGAGTTGAAAGTGCCACTGCCCGGCCCTTGATGACATCTTTCAGCTTAAATGCATTATGGTAGAGCATAAATAATTACATATAGGGGGTAGAGTTTATCCAGTTTTAAAACCATGGCTATACTTCATGGATAAAACTAGATTTATAGATGTGTAAATGTGTCCGTATTATCTTTATTGGTGAATGTAAAAAGGACTGTGCCTAGATGTTGTGTTCCAATGAATAGTGTAATGGTCCTAAGCACTATTTGATGTGATAGGTTAGAATATAAGGTCCTGAAAGGATATTTTAAACAGCAGCTGGAAATTTACAGTTTTTGATTGCATAGTAAGAAAACCACAGGCTCTATAATATATATTGCAAATTCTAGAATATAGTGCCAGTAATATTCAAATGACAAGGAGATATAACATTTATGACTGTACTACAGAACTATCTACCCACTGCAGTCATCCTTTCTGATAATGTGTTTTTTTTTCTGTATTCGGATGTACCCAGATCTTATGTGCAGATTATACATGGCTCGAATCTAGGGGGGTGCTGGGGTGGGCTGAACGCCCCAGATTTCAGTTCACTCCCCCAAAGCCCCCTGCCCTCCCCCTCCACCTTGGAGTAGTAGTATGTAGCCCTGACCAAATACATAGTGAATAGGGAAAAACATGCAAGTAGACAGAGATGACCCAAACCTCAGGAGCCAAAGAAAAGCCCTGGTAGAAAAATAGCGATACCTGGGAGAGTAGATACAGAGAACTCAGGGCACATAGAAAATACCTGGCAACGAAATGAGTACAAAATTATAGTCAGACTAGCCCAAGACAATGACAGGCAGCAAAGGATCAGCCACTGAATGCAATGACTAGTTTGCTTGCGTGTAAGCAGGTGGAGTTTAATGCTGTCCCAGCTGGGAAGCCTAGTATTAATTATGTTCCTGGGTTTTTCTTGGTGGATTTTCTTGGGTCTGACCCTCCGGTCCTGTGTGCTGTAAAAAGGGACAAGGGCCCGGACCCAAGGAGAGAGTAGAATGTGTGGGAATTGCTGTTGCCGGAGTCTGGATTGCCAGTTCCATGCTGAGTTTGGAGTTCCCGCTAGAAGTAATTGGCACACATAATCTACAGGTCGGGTCAGTTAAAGCACATTGGGGTATGAAGACATCAGTGCCAGAGTGCCACAGTGTAAAGTATAAGCAAGTGATTACAGAGGGTAATGGGGAGTTCTCTAGCAGCCTGTTGTAAGCATGTGCATGTGGAAGGTGGGATAGCTTCTTGCAGGAGGAGTTGTTGTTGGCACTCTCTCTGTGAGCAGGTCCTTCTCCCATAGCAACGGGAGGGGTCCCCAACCTGTACACAGGTACAGAAGAGGAAGAGTTAGGTGAAGTACACGTATGGAGTCAGCACTAGGTGCATGACAGAGCTCCATACCGTTACTACGAGTGAGGTAGCGGTGATACGCTGGACAGGTGGAGAGGGCAAGGGCTCTGCTTGTCCCTCCTAAATGCATCAGTGACAATGGTGATGTACAGTAACATCAAGAGAGTTTAGTAGAGACCAGTTGTCTGTTCCAGTACCCCATGAGTAGGGCAGTGACTCTAACCAAAGTGCCTAGCATAGCCCAGAAGAACCCACCCCGGAGTAGGCCTCTCATGTCACACACACTTTGCACCCAACGAGGAGGGGAATATCGCCTTCTACCTTACCCCCTTACATGCACATATCAGGCAATAATGTGTGTAACTGCAAAGCAATATCTATTCTGAAAGCAGCAAGATCCATTTGTCATGCCTTGCAAATGTTTTTCAACACGTTGGAAAATCTCTTGTGGTTGATTGCTGACTGTTGACTTATTTTAAAGGGAAAAAAAAGTTAGATTTCTTTCAGTCTATGAGCACTAGGGATGAGCCGCACACCCCCCGGTTCGGTTTGCAGCTGAACATGAGAACATGCAAAACATTTGTTCGAACCCGCAAACACTGTTAAAGTCTATGGGACACGAACATGAATAATCAAAAGTGCTCATTTTAAAGGCTTATATGCAAGTTATAGTCATTAAAAAGTGTTTTGGACCTGGGTCCTGCCCCAGGGGACATGTATCAATGCAAAAGAAAGTATTAAAAACTGATGTTTTTTCGGGAGCAGTGATTTTAATAATGCTTAAAGTGAAACAATAAAAGTGAAATATTCCTTTAAATTTCGTACCTGGGGGGTGTCTATAGTATGCCTGTAAAGTTGCGCATGTCTCCTGTGTTTAGAACAGTCCGAGTGCAAAATGACATTTCTAAAGGGAAAAAAGTCATTTAAAACTACTCGTGTCTATAATGAATTGTCGGTCCCGGCAATATACATAATAGTCATTGAGAAAAACGGCATGGGATTCCCCCACAGTCCATTACCAGGCCCTTTGGGTCTGGTATGAATATTAAGGGGAAACCCGAACCAAAATTTAAAAAAGAAATTGCATGGGGCCCCCCAAATTCCATACCAGGCCCTTCGGGTCTGGTATGGATATTAAGGGGAACCCCGCGCCAAAATTTAAAAAAAAATGGCATGGGGGTCCCCCCAAAAACCCATACCAGACCCTTATCCGAGCACGCAACCTGGCAGGCTGCAGGAAAATGGGGGGGGGACGAGAGTGCGCCCCCCCTCCTAAACCGTACCAGGCCACATGCCCTCAACATAGGGAGGATGCTTTGGGGTACCCCCCCAAAGCACCTTGTCCCCATGTTGATGGGGAAAAGGGCCTCATCCCCACAACCCTTGCCCAGTGGTTGTGGGGGTCTGCGGGTGGAGGGCTTATCGGAATCTGGAAGCCCCCTTTAACAAGGGGAACCCCAGATCCCGGCCTCCCCCCGTGTGAAATGGTAACAAGGTACAAATGTACCCCTACCATTTCACAAAAAAAGTGTCAAAATGGTAAAAATGACATGACTGGTATTTGCAACTGTTCATAATTCCCTCTACCTTGACTAAGGCCCCTGTTCCAGCTGAAGAAAAACAGGCCCAGAGCACGATGCTGCCACCACCATGCTTCACGGTGGCTATGGTGTTTCCACATGCTTTTGGGAGACTCCAGATGTGTTTTTACAAAATTTAGCCAGGCTTGGATCTTTTTCTTGGTAAGAAAAGGCTTCCATCTTGCCGCTCTACCCCATAGCCCAGACATATGAAGAATATGGGAGATTGTTGTCAAATGTACCACACAGCCAGTACTTGCCAGATGTTCCTGCAGCTCCTTTAACCGCTTCCGGACCAGCCGCCCTAGTTATACTGTGGCAGATTGGCTCCCCTGCGTGAGCCGTCGTAGCTGTACGTCGGCTCTAGAAGAAGCCGACGGTGCGCGCGCACCCGAAGCGTGTCCCTGGAGCCGACGCGAGTGCCCGGCAGGCGTGATGACCGCCGGGCACCAGTGATTGCTCGTTAAAGAATGAGAACGGCGATGCGTGTGTGTAGACACACAAATCCCAGTTCTTTCAGGGGTGTAGAGACAGATTGTGTGTTTATATTAAGTATGAACACATTCATACTAAGTATGAACACCGATCTCTCTCTCTCTCCTCCTAGAGAGTCCCACCCCCCCTACAGTTAGAACACACCTAGGGAACACAGTTAACCCCTTGATCGCCCCCTAGTGTTAACCCCTTCCCTGCCAGTGTCATTTATAGTGAATTTTTATAGCACTGATCGCTGTATAAATGTCACTGGTCTCAAAAATGTGTCAAAAGTGTCCGATTTGTCCGCCGCAATATCTCAGTCCCAATAAAAATTGCAGATCACCGCCATTACTAGTAAAAAAAATAGTAATACATTTTTTTTACCAAAAATATGTAGAAGAATACATATCAGCCTAAACTGAGGAAAATATTCGTTTTTTTTGTTTTTTTTTTAAATTGGAATATTTATTATAGCAAAAAGTAAAAGATATTGGGGGTTATTTACGAAAGGCAAATCCACTTTGCACTACAAATGCTGTGCACTGAAAGTGCACTTGGAAGTTCAGTCACTGTAGATCTAAGGAGGACATGCAAGGAAAATAAAAAACAGCATTTTAGCTTGCACATGATTGGATGATAAAATAAAAAACAGCATTTTAGCTTGCACATGATTGGATGATAAAATCAGCAGAGCTTCCCCTCATTTCAGATCTTCCCCTCAGATCTACAGCAATTGCACTTCCAAGTGCACTTGCAGTGCACTTGTAGTGCAAAGGGGATTTACCTTTCGTAAATAACCCCCTCTGTGTTTTTTTTCTAAATTGACGCTCTTCTTTTGCTTATAGCGCAAAAAATAAAAACCGCAGAGGTGATCAAATACCACCAAAAG
Organism: Lithobates septentrionalis; assembly: GCA_037952835.1. Classification (NCBI taxonomy): domain Eukaryota; kingdom Metazoa; phylum Chordata; class Amphibia; order Anura; family Ranidae; genus Lithobates; species Lithobates septentrionalis. Next base: position 4,940,368 of record JBBDGP010001159.1, on the reverse strand, counting down.
AATGCTGTATTTGTGGGGGAAAAAAGGACGTCAATTTTGTTTGGGTCCAGCGTCGCACGACCATGCAATTGTCAGTTAAAACGACACAGTGCCGTATCGCAAAAAATAGCCTGGTCATTGAGCAGCCAAATCTTCTGGGGCTGAAGTGGTTAATGTTGCTGTAGGCCTCTTGGCAGCCTTCCTGACCAGCTTTCTTCTCGTCTTTTCATCAATTTTGGAGGTACGTCCAGTTCTTGGTAATGTCACTGTTGTGCCATATTTTCTCCTCTTGATGATGACCGACTTCACTGTGTTCCATGGTATATCTAATGCCTTGGAAATTCTTTTGTACCCTTCTCCTGACTGATACCTTTTAACGATGAGATCCCTCTGATGCTTTGGAAGCTCTCTATGGACCATGGCACTTTAAATGATGGCAGGTGTGTACTGACTCCTATTTAACATGAGTTTGAATGTGATTGCTTAATTCTAAACACAGCTACATCCTCAGTCATAAGAGAGTGTGCACACTTATGCAACCACATTATTTTATTTTTTTATTTTTACTTCCCCCCTCCCGAAAGATTTCAGTTTGTTTTTCAACTGAGTTGTACAGTTTATAGGTCACATTAAAAGGTGGAAAAAGTTCTGAAATGATTTATTTTGTCTAATTTTTTTACATCACAGAAACTTGACATTTTAACAGGGGTGTGTATATATATGTACACACACACACACACAGTATACTGTACATTTATATCCTTCCCTGCCACAAGGAGCCTTAACCGCTTCAGCCCCGGACCATTTGGCTGGCCAAAGACCAGAGCACTTTTTGCCATTTGGCACTGCGTCGCTTTAACTGACAATTGCGCGGTCGTGCGACGTGGCTCCCAAACAAAATCTACGTCCTTTTTTCCCCACAAATAGAGCTTTCTTTTGGTCGTATTTGATCACCTCTGCGTTTTTTACTTTTTGCGCTATAAACAAAAAAAGAGTGACAATTTTGAAAAAAACACATTGGGGTTTATTTACTAAAGCTGGAGAGTGCAAAATTAGGCTCACTTCTGTATAGAAACCAATCAGCTTCCAGGTTATATTGCCAAAGCTTCATTGAACAAACTGAGGTTAGAAGCTGATTGGCTACCATGCACAGCTGCACCAGATTGTGAGCACTCCTGTTTTAGTAAATCTCCCCCATTATTTTTTACTTTTTGCTATAATAAATATCCCCAAAAAATATTTTAAAAAAACATTTTTTTCCTCAATTTAGGCCGATACGTATTCTTCTACATATTTTTGGTAAAAAAAAATCACAATAAACGTATATTGATTTGTTTGCGCAAAAGTTATAGCGTCTACAAAATAGGAGATAGTTTTATGGCATTTTTATTAATATTATTTTTTTTACTAGTAATGGCGGTGATCAGCAATTTTTATCGTGACTGCGACATTATATCGGACACGTCGGACAATTTTGACACATTTTTGGGACCATTGGCATTAATACAGCGATCAGTGCGATTAAAAATGCATTGATTACTGTAAAAATGTCACTGGCAGTGAAGGGGTTAACACTAGGGGGCAGTGAAGGGGTTAATGTGTGTCCTAGGAAGTGTTCTAACTGAAGGGGGATGTGGACTGTGCAGGGAAACTAACAGATCCTCTGTTCATACTCTGTATGAACAGAGGATCTGTCAGTTCTCCCCTCAGAGAACCGGAAACTGTGTGTTTACACACACAGATCCCGGTTCTCCGTGTGCCCCGAGCAGTCGTGGGAGGCCCACGGTGATCGAGACTGCCGGGCACTGGCATCGGCTCGGGGGGCAATCGGGGGGCGCACGCCTTCGGCGGCGCGCACGCGCCTCCTAGTGGCCACAGGGCGAAGCGACGTTACATAACGTCGTTTCGCCCAGTCGTGCCAGTACAACTGCGGCAGCTGGTCGGCATGCGGTTAAAGTGGTTCTAAAAAGGTACAATTTTTTTTTTAACCTAAATTTTTTTCATAGCACCCCGCATGTTGAGGGCATGTGGCCTGGTATGGTTCAGGAGGGGGGTGGGAGCGCTTGCTCATCCCCCTCTTTCCTGGCCTGCCAGGCTGCATGCTCAGATAAGGGTCTGGTATGGATTTTGGGGGCCCCACGGCATTTTAAAAAAATTGTGGCGTGGGGGTTCTCCTTACCAGATCTAAGGGTCTGGTATGGATTTTGGGGGGACCCCATGTCTTTTTTAAAAATTTGGCAGGGGGTTCCGCTTAAGATGCATAACAGACCCAAGGGGCTGGTATGGATTGGGGGGGAGGGCCCACACCGTTTTTTTTCACATTATAGTATTACCGCCAATGATTTATGTTTCACTCAGCTATCAGTGGGAAAGCCCGCTGACAGCTGATGACTTATCCGTTGTGAAGGATTCGGCGGCAGGCTTCCCGGCCCACTCCTTAACAACCAGCTATTCATTGTGCTCTGTGCCCTGGTTGGGCAAAACCGTGCAACTGACCAGCGGTCAGGTGCATTGCTTCAGCCAATCAGGGCCCTCGAATGCACTGTGCGGCACGCAGTGCATTGTGGGGCACTCGACAGGCAAATATCCGATGCTCGGCCTGAACAGTTCGCTGATCTCTAGTCCCTAACTCACATTCATATTAGGGCCAATTAACTTACCATGTTTGCTTAGCTCTCACCATTGGTTTAACCCCTTTTGCCCCCCCTACATGAGAATACAAACCCTGTTCTTTACCTAATTCAATTTGATTATATAATAAAATTTAGGCTGAAGAAGAAGACTTGACATTTTAGACCATGCTCTTTCAGCCTTCTAAATAAAGCTTAGTAAATTGTAATAGGTTTTAATCAACATCTCATCAAATTTAACTACTATGTATAAAAATACCATTAATTTAAAAAAGTGTCCAGCGATTTGTACAGCAAAAAGAAATACTTTGTGAAAGAAATATATTCCATACGCATTCATTTTTGCACTCAGGTTAAACATATTTAGTATTTAGTGGAAACAATTAGCAATCCTTACCATACCATGTTTCTAACAAAAATAACAAGCATGACCAGTTTTAATGCTTATATTTTTCATAGATAAAATTGTGGATGACGCTTAGCTGCAGATAATGCGAGCTCTAGTCTCTGAGTCTATGATCTGGGATTAGTGTGATATTTCATTTGAAGCTCCAGTTTTGATGAGTCTAATGGAAATCTTTCACAAGAAAAGTATATAGGCTGCCATTCTTCCTCTGAAAATGCTAATTGCCTGGCTGTCATGCTGATGATTCTATACTTTTAGGCACTGACATGAATCAAGTATAGAGGTACGGATTTCACACTTTTTTCTGACTTTTGGTGTTGTATGCTTACTCTGGGTCTTTGACTCAGATGGAGTCTGGCTACATACATTTTCATAAGGTGAATGACAGTAAAAAATATAAATAATGCAAAACAACAAATGATGAGAAGTAGCGACCGTGCTGCAAGATATTTTCACAGATAAGCAATAAATCAAGAGGGAAGCAGCCGCGCTATTATAAAGTGGTTAAACATATAAACATAGGTAACTTGTGAACAATTATATACCACCCATGTGCAACACAGTCCAAGTCCAAATACACTGATATGCCGATGAAGTTCACACAAGAAAGGAAAGTTCATGAAAATTGAAACAAGTCCTCCTATAGGTATTCAGATGGAGATAAAGTTCATCAAAATCAACAATAGGGTCTCCAGCCACCACATTATTCAAGATGCAGGCTTACCAGATTTAGAGGACCCTCTAATTTAAGCAGAGTTCCATTTAAAAGTGGAACTGTCTCCTGTCTCCTCCCCCCCTCCAGTACCACATTTGGCACCTTTCGGGGGGGGAGGCGGGAACGGGTACCTGTTTTTGACAGGTACTGTTCCCCACTTCTCAGATGTTCGAAAAGGCTTCACTGCCAGTTTCTCTTACCAGGAATGGTGGCGGCAGCACCTGACAGCCAATCCGAAAATCGGCTGGGGTGCCGACATCGCGGGAACCCTGGACAGGTTAGTGTCCTATTATTAAAAGTCAGCAGCTACAGTATTTGTAGGTGTTGACTTTTAATTTTTTTGTGGGGGAAGGACGACACTGCTTTAAAGAGCGGTCAGATGGGCGTGTGGTCAAAACACCCTAGCCAGGGTATTTTTAGGAATCTCCCACAGGATCCCTTCAAAGGTTACGAATATGCACTGAAATCCTTATCTCAGTAGTATACAGGTGTGGCCGCAATCAACATAAAAGAAGCATGATGTCTGGCGGTCGGTGGGTCTGGTAAGAATAAGGGATGAGATGGAACTAAGTGTTGGAGCGTCCTCCTTCCAGGCAGAGTCTGTAGCCAGCGGACCAGCCAAGGCAGCTCACCCCTTATTCTTACCAGACCCATCGACCACTGGACACCATGCTTCCCTTTTTTATGTTGATTGTGGCCACACCTACATACTACCCAGATAAGGATTTAAGTGCATATTCGTTACCTTTGAAGGGATCCTGTGGCAGAGTCCTAGGAATACCCAGACCAAGGTGTTTTGGCCACATGCCCATTTGACATCCCTTTAATTAGAGGGTCCACTAAATCTGGTAAGCCCGCATCTTGAATAAGGGGGTGGGGTCATGGTTTGGAGACTCTATTGGTGATTTGATGCACTTTATCTCCATCTGAATACCTATAGGAGGACTTGTTTCAATTTTCATGAACTCTCCTTTCTTGTGTGAACTTCATCAGCATATCAGTGTATTTGCACTTGGACTTTGTTGCACATGGGTGATATATAATTGTTCACAAGTTTATATGTTTAATCACTTAATTATAGCGTGGCTGCTAGCCCTCTTGAGCAATGAAAACCTAATAAGTTTGCCTTTAGGCATACTTTAAGACTGCTGCAACTTACTGGCAGATAACCATAGCTGCCAACATCTGCCTATTTTTAAAGTTCCACAGAAATCCCCACCCTTCTATTAGATACAACATTTTTATTATAAATATTTACAGCATGCAGGCAATTTACGCTTTACACATTCAGTCCCTGCTCTCAAGGAGCTGACAATCCTAGGTCCCTTTCTGATATGCACATACTAGGGCCAATTTAGCCAGGAGCCAATTAACCTACCAACATATCAAAGGAAACCCATGCAAGCACAGGGAGAACATACAAACTCCATACCGGTAGTGTCCTGGTTGGGATTCAAATCAAGGACTCCAGTGCTGCAAGGCAGGAGTGGTAATGGTAACAATTAAATCACTGTACTTCCCACAATGTAAATCCATCCCAGCGCACAGGTAAAAAATAAAGAATTTTAAAAATATGAAAAAAATGCTAATATGGAAAAAGCTTTATTTTATGTAAGTTCAGTTATCAGGATGCAAGCAGCTACTGTATATATTGGCACCATGGATCAAAATTGCTTCTAGTACTATGGGTGGACTGTGGGAGTGTTTGTGTCATTGTTTATGAGGATCGGTTTATCTCAAATACAAGCCCACAACTGGTTTAATCTTTTACTGACACAATTCACTTCCTGACGCAAAACAGAACAATCTTAGCTTTATATTTGCTTAACATATCTAATGAGTTCTGTAATAAAATTGTGACCATGCCGCCTTTATCCCTTTGTGAATCACATATACACAGAGCCTCCTAAATACAAAAAGAAAAATCCCTTAGCCCAGTAATGTTTCAAGCAGCTAAAGCTTTTCTTTCTCCATATGACTCACAATTGAACTCTAACAGAGCATTTGTGTGTTCCGGTAAATCCTTTCAAAGGGGAACACAGGATTAAAAACTTATGAACGAATGACAAACAACAAATAAAGACAAAACATAAAAAAAGTGATATAGCAGGTAAATCAATGCTGAATTTTACAGATCAAATATAAAACTATTCATAAATTGATAAATTGTTGGTATAAGTGGGTCTAATATATGCATTATCCAAACCTCAATCCATCTCTGCTCTGTCACTGGGGTCCCTGGCAGCAGTAAACACCCAGCAAGAGACTAATAATAGTCACATGGAGCAAATTTCTTCCGGTTACTGGCCCTGTTGTCCACCTCCAGCCTAACATCCCTTGATTAAAAAATAGAAGTCGGGTGGAACACTATCGGCTGAACAGAGCCTGCATACCAGATGCAGGCACTGTTCAGGTATTTTGACAGCTGGCGAGCCATTAGTCTGGAGGTTCATTTAGACAGGCCACAGACCAATCACTCGATTCCCCCATCAGCACTGGTGTGTTGATGGGGGAATGCCTCCCGCAGCACTATTGTATTCTGTCAGCGGGGGCGCGTGGGAGCCTTCCCAGTTAGCAGAATACAATGGTTACTGCAAGCGGCTATAGGAAAAATCCCCCAGACATTTTAGTAGTATTGTATATTGATCACCAAGAGGTGGATTGGACACCAAAATATATAAAAATATAAATTTTATTTAAATAATTGGTTAAAAAAAACAAGCGGCAATAATGGCTGAAATACAGACAACATGTCAACATGGTGCAGGAGTCAAACATATGAGGGTTCTAACCAGTCCCTGAACTGTTGTGATGATTTCACCAGGTCAGTATGAGGAAGGGAAACACCCGACACATTTCAGAAGTTCATTTCTTTCATCAAGGGTGTAAATTTAGTAGGGCCAAACACTTATGTTGACAAGGATAAAAACTTGCATATATCAGCCAAGAGACCGTTAAAAACAATGAGTGATGTCCGTCAACTTAGTCCAGAAAGATATGTGGCATATTAAATGACAAACGAGTTAGATCCAACGAAACCTGACAATGAACGTCACCCAGGGCAGATGGGAATACAAATTCCGTCAACCACATGAGGGGACGCCTCGCATCCCTTATCTCTATCCATCCTCCGGTTCCAGAGATAAGGGATGCGAGGTGTCCCCCCATGTGGTCAACGGAATTTGCTGGGAATTTCTTTGGTTTTGTTTTGCATGCGCTGCCCTTCCATATGCCCCTTGCTGAAAAGGCCAGTTATAGGTGGGGACAGTGGCCATTTGTTTGTACTGTTAAAATATTGATGAGGGGACGCACTGGACACCTTTGCTGCCATGGTGCTATATGCTGGGTGTCCAGTGCACCCCTATGCTTTTAAGGAGGTGTGGGCTCCTTCCAGGCTTACCTGCCCTGTGCCTATACATTATAATGCATGTGCGTCCACTGTGGAGGCTCTCAAGATTTGAAGTTATGACTACAGAAAATACTAGGGTGCCTTGACGGGGCTCTGTAGCTTATGCATGCATTTGCAAATGTGTCCAAATGAAACCCCTGTTTTTAACACATACTGTTAGACAGGACATTTTGGTTGGTTGCAGACTGGTCGGTAAGTTGAGCTGGGACTTTTCTTTGGTTTTGTCTTCTATGCAAATGTAAAGGTTTATTTAAAAATTCCATTACTATGTTGGTGAGGGAGAAAGGGACCAGAGTAGGCAAAATATGAACAGATTAAACTTCAGATTTAAGAAACATTGGTCAGCCCTCTATACAATATACAGTTGTGCTCATAAGTTTACATACCCTGGCAGAATGTATGATTTCTTAGCCATTATTCAGAGAATATGAATGATAACACAAAAACATTTCTTTCACTCAAGTGTTTGACTGAAGCCATTGATTATCAATCAACTGTATTTACTCTTTTTAAATCATAATCACAACAGAAACTACCCAAATGACCCTGATCAAAAGTTTACATACCCCAGTTCTTAATACCGTGTATTGCCCCCTTTAACATCAATGACAGCTTGAAGTCTTTTGTGGTATTTGCGGATGAGGCTCTTTACCTTATCAGATGGTAAAGCTGCCCATTCCTCTTGGCAAAAAGCCTCCAGTTCCTGTAAATTATTGGGCTGTCTTGCATGAACTGCAGCTTTACTATCTCAGATGGTAAAGCTGCCCATTCCTCTTGGCAAAAAGCCTCCAGCTGCTGTAAATTCTTGGGCTGTCTTGCATGAACTGCACGTTTGAGATCTCCCCAGAGTGGCTCAATGATATTGAAGTCAGGAGAGTGAGATGGCCACTCCAGAACCTACACTTTATTCTGCTGTAGCCAATGAAAGGTCGACTTGGCAATGTGTTTTGAATCATTGTCATGTTGGAATGTCCAAGTACGTCCCATGCGCAGCTTCCTGGCCGATTAATGCAAATGTTCCTCCAGTATTTTTTGATAACATACTGCATTCATCTTGCCATCAATTTTGACTAGATTTCTTTTCTAGCGCACACATCCCCAAAACATCATTGATAGACCTCCGTGTTTTACAGTAGGAATGGTATACCTTTCATCATAGGCCTTGTTGACTCCTCTCCAATTTTGGTCTCATCAGTCCAAATTACTTTGTGCCAGAAGGTTTGAGGCTTGTCTCTGTGCAGTTTGGCGTATTGTAAGCAGCATACTTTGTGGCATTTGCGTAGTAATGGCTTTCTTCTGGCCGCATGACATGTTTTCAGAAAGTCCTGTATTTCACCTGAAGTTATTTGTCGGTTTTTCTTTGCATCCCAAACAATTTTCCTGGCAGTTGTGGCTGAAATTTTAGTTGGTTTACCTGACCGTGGTTTTGTTTCAACAGAACCCCTCATTTTCTACTTCTTGATTAGAGTTTGAACACTGCTGATTGGCATTCTTAATTCCTTGGATATCTTTTTATATCCCTTTCCTGTTTTATACAGTTCAACTACCTTTTCCTGCAGACCCTTTGACATTTTTTTTGCTTTCCCCATGACTCAGAATCCAGAAATGTCAGTGCAGCACTGGATGAAAGATGCAAGGGTATGCCAGGAGTCCAGAAACTCATTGACCTTTATACACACGCACTAATTACAAACAAACAGATGAGGATGGTTACCTTTAATAGCCATTCAAACCCCTTTGTGTCAACTTGTGTGCATGTTATCAGGCCAAAATCACCAGGGTATGTAAACTTTTGATCAGCATCATTTGGGTAGTTTCTGTTGTGATTATGATTTAAAAAGAGTAAATGATGATGATTGATATAAATGGCTTCAGCCAAACACTAACCATGAGTAAAAGAAATGTTTTTGTGTTATCATTCATATTCTCTGAAAAATGGCCAAGAAATCATACATTCTGCCAGGGTATGTAAACTTATGAGCACAACTGTATACAGTCAAACATTCCTTTCCACTTGTAGGTACAAATAGTACAAGCAGCTCTAAGTTCAGACACTTTTTAGAATGAGGCTGATATGTGTAGTGCATACGTCTAAAAATACACATCTAGTTATCTATACCTCATTGTTTTAGTTGAAAGGTTAAGCCATGGTGGAGCATAAGTGGTGTCAGGAGAGAAACATCTAAAAGTGACTTATAGACACTACAGTAGTGGGAAGCTGGGTGTGTATTATCTGAAACGGACATTGTTTCACTAAAATAGGTAATGTGCCCCATAGAAATCAGCTCCCTTAAGTCATCAGACTGCTTCCTGACAAAAAGGGCAGAGAGGAAGTGAATTCCACCGGGTCTCCATAGAACAAAAGAAAGAAAAAATGTTTCACTACTCCAAAAACCTTATTGATCAAAATCTTCAGGGAGATTATTATTATTACAGAGGATTTATATAGCGCCAACAATTTGTGTAACGATTTGGGAGACAAGAGGAGTAGAAGGGCCTTGTGAGAGCTTACAATCTAAAGGATGGGCAAATGGTATGCAAGGCAATAACTAAGGAATGAACTGACGGAGGAGGTAGAAGTACAGTTTTTAAGTAAATCATTTTTTAGGTCTAATTACCAATGATTATTAAAGTGATATTGATCTCTGGAAGATTTACACCCCTTCAAGACCAGGCCATTTTATGTGATACGGCACTTTAACTGACAATTGCGCAGGTGTGCGATCATGTACTTAAACAAAATTTATATATTTTTTCCCCCACAAATAGAGCTTTATTTCGTAGGTGTTTGATCATCTCTGTGGGTTTTATTTTTTGCCTTATAAACAAAACAATTACCGTATATACTCGAGTATAAGTCGTTCCGAGTATAAGTCGAGGCCCTAATTTACCACAAAAAAATGGGAAAAACTTATTGACCCGAGTATAAGACGAGGGTGAGAAATGCACAGCTACTGTAAGTGGAAAAGAGGGTCAACAATGCCCATTTGCAGCCTCACTGTGCCCATTTGCATGCCTCACTGTGCCCATTTGCAGCCATAGGTCCCCCGAACTTCAAACTCGGTAGTTAAGGGTTCCTAGATGCCCCTAGCTGAAGTCAAAATTTGGGGTCTCTGAACCCAAAGGGTCCCGAAATGACATTGCTGCAGATGGACACAGTTGGCCGACTTTGGAGCCCATCTCGGGGCCACTTAGTGCTAGGAACCCCAAATTTGGTGTGCAAACCCAGTGGAACTAGAAATAAAATATCCAAAGCCGGGGTTTCTAGCACCAAGTGGCCCCAACATACGGGGCCCCAAAAATCGGTTCAGAAAATGTCAAGCACTTTTCTGCAGCAGAGAATGACATTTTCCGAACCTATTTTTGGCCCCGTATCTCAGGGCTACTTAGTGCTAGGAACCCCAGCTTTGGTTATGTTATGGTACTAGTTCCACTGGGTTTGCACACCAAATTTGGGGTTCCTAGCCCCAAGTGGCCCTGAGATACGGGGCACCAAAATCGGTTCAGAAAATGTCAAGCACTTTTCTGCAGCAGAGAATGACATTTTGCAAACCAATTTTGGGGCCCCGTATCTCGGGGCCACTTGGTGCTAGGAACTCCAGCTTTGGATATGTTGTGGACCCAGTTCCACTGGGTTAGCACACCAAATTGGGGGTTCCTAGCACCAAGTGGCCCTGAGATACGGGGCCCCAAAATCGGTTCGGAAAATGAAATTTTTAGCTGTGCTTGACTCGAGTATAAGTCGAGGGGGGCACTTTCAGCACAAAAAAATGTGCTGAAAAACTCGACTTATACTCGAGTATATACGGTACCAACAATTTAGAAAAAAAACAAACAATATTTTTAACTTTCTGCTATAAAACACATTCAACAAAAAAAACTGAAAAAAAAATCAAATGATTTCATCAATTTAGGCCAATATATATTCTGCTACAGATTTTTGGTAAAAAAAAAATCCCACTAAGTGTATATTGATGGTTTGCGCAAAAGTTATAGTGTCTACAAATGATCGGATATTGTTATTTATTTATTTTTGTACTAGTAATGGCGGCGATCAGCGACTTATAGCGGGACTGCGATATTGCAGCAGACAGTCCTGACACTAACTGACACTTTTTTTTAACCAAAAAGTTTTATTGTGTGTTTTAAACAGCATACAGAGCAGAAATGCAAAAACAAAGTGCAAGCATATTATTCAATAATCAACATGTTATGTGGCTGTACAGTTACGTACAAGTGTATCATTTGCTGAGGAGAACAGATCATGTAAAATGAAGAAACCTACATAAGTACACATACTAGATAGACAGTATATAAAGAATAAGTCACTTCCTCTGAGTTAGCTTGGGTGGTTATAGCAGCCTTATTGCTAGGGAATGAGACCGATTACATTCTACATTATGGTGAAGCGTCTATTTGAAAGTCTACCGGGACTAATGAAGATACTGGATGACAATAGCTGATCTAGATACAATCTTTTCGTGAGTCTCAGTGACATCGATGATCAGTGTTAGCAGTTCCGTTCCTCTTTCTGCTCAATTGCTATATTATATTAAAGCTCCGGGGAGGGGGGGGTGGAGGGGAAAGATAGAAAGATAGGAGGAGGAAGATGAACAAAAGCACAGAAGGTAGAGAAAGAGAGGAGAGAGAGAAAAAAAATGGGGGGGGGGAGGGGGGAAGGTAGGTGGACGTAGAGACAAGATACCAGACAGAGAGGGGTGGGGAATCCCACCAGCTACCCTCTCCGTCTACATTCAGCACAATATTATGGTAGACCAGAGCTACCAGATACTCCAGGTGTGATGAAGTAACACTGCCTTTAGACCAAGGGTCAGTCACAGTGACAGTGCCTCTAGACCAAGGGTTAGTCGCTATTCTGTATCAACGCTTGGTATTGTTGTGATTTTTGAAAGGTGAGCCACGCCTCCCAGATAGCTGAAAAGCTAGATATTCTATCCTGTGAAGTGTGAATCAGCTCCTCCATTGTCTCTATGCGGTTAATACAATGTACCCAATTTTTAGTTGAGGGGGGAAATTTGGACCTCCAAAGTACCGGAATACACATCCTAGCACTAACTGACACTTTTGACACTTTTTGGGGACCATTGACACTAACACAGTGATCAGTGCTAAAAAATATGCACCGTCACTGTACTCATGACACTGTCTGGGAAGGGTTAAACATCAGGGGGATCAAAGGGTTAAATGTGTGCCTGACCAGTGCTTTACTACCTGCTTAGCAGAGACACAGGATCCATGCCTTCTATACTGTTCTGCCTGTGTACCAAAGCATTAGTGGGTGCCGGCGAACATCGAATCTGCCGTACCCGCCATTCAGCTCTCGCTGTGTCTCATCACAGTGGGAGCAGGCTGCCGGCGGCATGAGCCCAAGACCCAGAAGTGCAGGATCAAGTGCAGGAAAGCCGACTTGTTGCTGTATATATATACGGTATGCGGTCGGCAAGTGGTTAAACCAAAAAATTTAATATATTACAGCTTACCAATCATTGGATGTGGTGGCTGAATTAGTTTTCTTTTTTTGGTGTCTTTCCCTTTGTTTTCACCTAGTGATCTGGCCAGTAACATGCCTCCTGTATTAGTGTGCCCCCACACTGGATTAATAAGCACAGGAGGCACATTTGGACAAAAGCATGGGTGCGGGGGGGGGATTTACTAAAACTGGAGCATGCAAAATCTGGTGCAGCTCTGCATAGAAACCAATCAGCTTCTAGGTTTTATTGTCAAAACTTAATTGAACCAGCTGAAGTTATAGGCTACCATGCTCAGCTGCACCAGATTGTGAGTGCTCCAGTTTTAGTAAATCTCCCCCATTGTCAGTCTGGGGGGGGGGGGAGGAGAGTGTTGGATGTACTAGTAAACAAATTCAAGTCAAACTCCAACTAATACTATATAAGCAGTTACAGCAATATTTTTTTTTTCTTTTGGGATAAAGGTTTTACAAAAATAAATAAATGTAAGCACCAATGCCACTGTTAAAGCGTTTGTCTCATCCCTGTAGCTGCAAGTGAGCTTGTTCTTTTGAAAAATGACAGACTCACTGGCTGGATCACCAGATAAAAATAGAAGAAAGCCTAAAAACGAAGACTAATGAAGCCATCAAATCTAAAGCTGGGTACACACGGGCCGAATGTTGTGAAACATTGGCCAGTTAAAAAAAAAAACAGTCTACATTTGGGCCGTGTGTATGTCGGCCTTTTCCGCCAGCTTCTGTCGGGTGTGCATGCTGGAAAACCAACAGCTGACCGACTCCTGATCAGCGCTCTCAGCCAGTGGCAGAAAGCGCTAATTTGAGTCTTCTGGCGGGGGGGGGGGCGTCCTTCTGTTAGAACACAACAGCTCAACGGGGGAGATCGCTGCACTAAAGTCAGATCATTAGTACAATAAAAAACTTGTAGTGTTTACCTGGCTTCTAGACATGTGCACCGTCAATAAATTTGTTTCGTTTCGTTCCGTTTCATATTAGAATCAATTTGTATTTTGGAATTCGTGTCTGAAATTTCGTACGAAATACAAATTTTCCTTAGGTTTGTTAACTTTTCGTAACAGTTACGGATAAACTAATCGCACATGTCTACTGGCTTTAGAATCGGTAAGCAGCAATATAAGGCATGGTTTTCACAGTAAAGTTTGAAGTGCACTGTTTATAAGAAGATTCTACATTTATACAATTATACTCCTCCCAAAAGGGCCACAGGCAGAAATAATATATTTCTGTGGGGCAAGTTCTATATATATATATATATATATAATATGCATGATAAAAGAATTGTTTGTTTAAACGTTTTTATTGGTTTTTTTTTTCTTTTTTCCATATTACTTGACACCTTAGGCTAATATAACCTTGATCACATACCCGGGGACTCTATTTTAAAGCTATGTTAACAATTTTCAATTCAAAAATAGTCCTTAGGTTCTCCTTGAACTGTAGGCCATAAAGATATTTCCTAATATTTATTTTCATAGGTAGGTGACAGACAAGGTTAAAAAGTTGTGCCCAGGATAAAATAACTCTGTTTATTCACAGTAGGGTGGTCCTCAATCTTATTTTGTGCATGGCTGACTTTTTATACAATTAAAGGGAGTCTGCCAAAGGGAGGGAACAAACTGAACTCATTTCCTGGATATGTTGTAAAAATAATCTTCCAGAAGTGGGAGCAAAAGTTGAACAAAAGCACAGGAATATGTGGAATGTACAGTGGAATTCACCGGTGTCCAGTGTTCTCCTGGGACCTGACAATCTACACTTTCCTAAATAATGACGTAGACACTACATATAGCTAAATGTCCAGCAATGCCAGGCCCATATATCCTCTATGACTGCGAGATAAAAGTAAAAATGGATAGCCACCATTAGTCTCCATTGACTAAGCTATAACAAGCATTATTTCTTCTTTTGCTTCTCTTCTCTTTTTTACTGCTTGCTGCCATTGCATGGACTTTCTTTTACACCTTCAAAATGTTCTCCAACTGACACCATGCTTAGCATCTTCTCCCACATTGCCCCAATTATTTTGACAACTCACAAAAACCCTATATTTCTCCCTCTTCTTTTACTCATCCGGGCCATCTTTGCCTCATTTCCTAATCTCTTAGCCTTTCCTCTTTATTCCCTGTTCAATGTATTTTATTAAAGTTTAACAATACAAAGTAAGCAATGTAGACAATTTTGTGTATATCTTAAAACTTAAAAACACCCTATCAATCAGAGATCCTCATATCAAACACAAAGCTTCAAAGTAACACTCAACCAATTTGTAATGATTAAGTACTGTATGTAGTTAACATTGTTATGTAAATTTCTGAGTAACAGTGTTCAAAAGTTATGACCAATACTGATACGATTCTAAATTACTAAATACTAAATTATCTGCACTACCTATAAGAAGAAGGAGAAAAGGAAAGTGGAGGGGGGGACAGAAAAGGTAGAATGGAGACCTTAGATCCTAGGGGTTTGGGGTGGGGAAGGGACCCTTTTACAGGAAGAAGAGGGCCAATTCCTATCCCCAGGGGCAAGCCAAACCTATTCTTCATATTTTAAATTACAAATTTAAGACTCCCTGATTAGGTTGTGAATAGGCTAACCCATACCTCCTAACTTTCTGAGATGGGAATGAGGAACATCTATCAGCAAATGTATGTAGGCATAGGACACACCCATGCCATGCCCCCTTAAAGGAGAATTATACAAAAATGTATTGGTTAAACCCATAAGTGTTTTTTTTTTTTGTTTTGTTTTTTACCACTACTATTTCTTTATCCTGGCTTTTGGAATTTACAGATGCAATTTAGAAATTGGATTAAAGGTTTAGCACTTTTGGATAGATAAATAGTGCATTTTACATAAATCAGACCAAAAATGAGGGACACATGAGGAGGAAAGAGGGACATAGGGACTTTGTTCAAAATGGGGACAGTCCTTCGAAATCAGGGACAGTTGGGCGCTATGGTAATCATGGGGACCATGTTTTTTAGGAACGTGTAATGCTTATCCTCTGAAATGGCCATCACTATGCCATTCAAACAGGTTTTAGCCCTTGGGAAGTTTAATGTAGGTGATTTCAAGGAATGGGCTAAAGTTTTGTTTGGTAGCACCCTTACATTTTTATTCTCAAGCATGATCAGCTTGGTTTATTATTATACTTACAGTATATTGTACTAATTTAATGTTATGAATGTTCATATATAGTCTTGTATTTTACTTCTAATTGATTTTGATATTACTAAAGTTAGTAAAAATAAGGGGGGGAATATTTCAAATCAGGTAGTCAAACTTGAATTAAGTAGAAACACAAATATGCCTTCAACGTGCTACTTGGAGCTACACCCACAATACATATAAGCAGAGAATTTCTTGTACATGGTAAGTGAAGACAGAGTCAGGATGGGAGTAGCTGGAAAATTAAGGGGCAACAAGGAAGCAGACAGAGACATTCTGGAATAGAGCAGTACATTGTATCAGACTACTAGACAAAGACATCATATAACCATGTAAACTGGTCACAGTTCCATCAGTCCTCTACACCCTCCTCTCTTCTTAGCCATACATTTATCATCATTCAGCCCCTTGCTGGGAGGTGAAACTAAGGAAACAAAGGCAAAAAAGTAAAAATATTGGACCAGTAAGAATGTATCTGGGGTCTGTGCATGTGGAACAAAACTGAAGTAAATTATTTTTTGTATTATTTAATGACTACCAGGAGACAAATATTTACAGAGAACTGTCATATCTGCTGCTTTCTTTAGTAGAACATGATATACATGATACAAATTCTTGCAAGCTGGTGTGAGGTGTATGATATATAAAATGGCAATCAGCGCAACCAACTAAACCCTCACCCAATTGCAAGCTGAACACTACAGGTAATCACAATAAAGCCTGAATAATAACATGAAACAAAATAAGTGCAGCGCAATGATAATTAAAACAATAAATGAAGAAAAAGTCCCCAAGGTAACAATTCAAGCAGATAAAATCTGTCAGATCAAATCTGTATATCAATGGTCAGAGGAGATACGATCCCAGTGCAATATATGCGCTTACCAGATGTTGTGGACCCCTGCACAGCAGAGGTCAAACTCACGTGTATCCCCTCAGGGATGTTGGTATCCTGGAAGCTGTCACTGGAGCCGAATCCCGGATCCTGATGTCCACACACAGGCACGAGTCTCCAAAGGAAAAAACCCCCAAGCACAATAGGAATCTGGAACAGGATATCCTCACAAGTATCTCCCCGGTGTCAGCCAATGAAAAACAGAGAGAAAAGCTTCTCTAAGAGTAGTCCGTTTATTAAGTCTAAAACATGTGGTAGCAACCACTAATGAGAAGGCGCTCACAGGCGCTAAAACATAAAGTTTCCAAAGTATACAGTCGGGCTGCGGTGCACGAGCAGACCCGACATACAGGTGTGAGGTGTATACTTCTGGCCTATTCCATGTCCACATTTTAACGAATAAATGCACCTTTAAAAATACATGCAGTCTATCAGTAGGATTGGCAAAGCAGTCTTTGATTTTCTGAGTGACCCCTGTAGCATAGTCGTATCACCTGTTGATCCTGTCCGTAAGTTTATTACTTTTTTCAATTTCCTTTAACAAATCGAGCTGTCCAGCAAAAGTTGGAGGGTTGAGACAAACCCTCTTACGCTGATAGGGGTGCTTACAATGATTGACTTTTATTAATTTAGCTAAAATCTTTAATCCCAAAATAGAAAAAAACTGTTCCTGTAACGTCTAAAAAGTGTTAAGTAGAGTTATCTTTTAATTTATTTTTATGTAAACTCCATCTAAGTATAACTCGAAAATAAAAAAACAGATTAAGCTCAACCGTCCCTAATAAATGAATAAATTACCAGAGCCTGCTGTACATATCAAAAATAGCAAATATTTATTAATTTCAAAATAGTAAGGAAAAACCTGCAATAAAATCAACATACAGACAAAAACATTCACCATAAAACACCATGACCACCTCCTAAAACCGTGTAATACAGACCACAAAAGTAATAGTCAAAATGTTGTAAAAAGAATTGTACCCTTTCACTCACATAGCTCATGTTGAGGGGTAAGTATATATAAATATATATATATATATATATATATATATATATATATATATATATATATATATATATATATATATATATATATATATATATATATATATATATATATATATATATATATATATATATATATATATATATATATATATATGTGGCACCATAGCATATGGCGATTATTCCTGTAGAAGAGATAAATACATTGAGGATCCTGTATATGGAATATTTGCTTGCCAAGCTCCGGGTTCCAGATTACACATGCAATCTAGGCAAAATGGAGGACCAAGGAGGTAGTGGTGTGTGGCTAAGTGTGTTCAAAGTAGTAGCAGTGGTTCACAACCAATGTCACAACAAGAAGCTACCAATTCTGATTATATGGGGCCTTTTTGTAATCCAAGGTAGATATGAATGTAAAAAGAAACAGTTCCATATCCAAAAAAGAGAAAATTCTGAGAGTACTTATCAGATCCTGTAGTATGTCAATGTCCTTGGAAAGCTTTCTTAGCACGGTTTGCCATTCCTTTGGTGTCAAAATGTGGCTAACAAGAAAATCACAACATTTGGGGTGGTCAGTGAAATGGCCTGACCGGTTTCGCTGGTCTCTGCTGGCTGCTTCAGAGGCTCAATCAGGAGTGGTCCGGACCACTTTTTTGGATATGGAACTGTTTCTTTTCACATGCATCTCTACCTTGGATTACAAAAGGGCCCACGGGATCAGAATTGGTAGCTTCTTGTTGTGACATTAGTTGTGAACCAACGATACAGTGCGAGGGAGGTAGCTCAGAATACGGAGTGTTTTACAGCTGATTATGCAGATTCTGCCATTCAGTCTTACTCCTGACATCTGTACCTCCTCTGGACCACTGCTACTACTTTGAACACACTTAGCTACACACCACTATCCCCTTGGGTCTCAATTTTGTCTAGATTGCATGTGTAATCTGGAACCCGGAACTCAGTATCCAACTATTCCATATACAGGATCCATAATGTATTCAATTCTTCTGCAGGAATAATCGCCATATACTACGGTGCCTAGATAGATAGATAGATAGATAGATAGATAGATAGATAGATAGATAGATAGATAGATAGATAGATACACACACACACATATACTTACCCCTCCACATGACCTATGTTAATGAAAGGGTACAATTCTCTTTACAACATTTTGATTATTACTTTTTGTGGTCTATTACACGGTTTTAGGAGGTGGTCATGGTGTTTTATCAGTATGCACATTTTTGTCTGTATATTGATTTTATTGCAGGTTTTTCATTACTATTTTGAGATTAATAAACATTTGCTATTTTTGGTATGTACAACGGGCTGTGGTATTTTTTTTTATTTATTAGGGACAGTTGAGCTTAATAAGGTTTTTTATTTTTGAGTTATACATATATGGTTCACACCAAGATCTCCCATCCCATTCCCTTTTGCCCTTTCATTCATTTGAGAAAAATGATGGTCATTTGCTTATACTGTTACTTATACCTTGAAGGTTCATATTCTTTAGTGTTTCAAAGTCCATCAAACACTACACTACACCGGTTGACAAGGTTGCTTTCCAAGGGTGGCTCTGTTGCTCTTCCATAGAGTGGAGCAACCCTAAGACAGGAAGTATGTTGCCGGTTGTATCACCAGTTGAAAACAAAGCCTAAAGATGGAAAACTATTGCAGCCACCTCATTTATATTGGTTGTAAACCTCAGACATGAAAGCTGAAGAAAAAATATCCCTCTATGGTGTATACTTGTCTCAATTTAGAGCACTGTGTGTCATTTCTGTCTGCTGCCCCGTTCCTCTGCTCTCTGACATATATACACATATGTGCCAGCGCACAGGAACAATGATCATGCAATGTAATATACAATAAATTTATACAGTGAGCTGAAGATAAAAAGCGAATAGGACTATAGTTGCTGAATTATATAAAAATGTCCATAACAATTCGCCACTGTAGTTAAAAGCTATGATAGGAAAATAAAAAGTCCTTATATAAGAACCAGTGCTGAGGGCAGGCTTTCCTGGTGAGCGAAGTCAGCTCTCTAGGTAAACATGAGAAGAAAAACAAAAGAAAGCGCCTCTGAGTGCAGGTATTTATTTGTAGCAGTAAACAAGTAATCTACACTTACAATAAGGTTAGGGAAGTACGGCTTCCGATGGGGAAAATATCCTGGATTAGTCCCAGCGTCCATGGCAAGAGGCTGCAAGGTGGTTCCGAAGGGATGGCCGCAGTCCCCCGCAAGAAAAAGTTTGCAGCTGGGCTGGATGGAAGCTCTGTTGGTCCGACAGGACGCTCGTGGGCGTGTGACGTCACCAGGATAGAACAGACCACAACGCATTTCAGAGCATGCTCACACTGGGCATGCGCGCTCCTTTTTCAAGTGTAGTTTACACTAGTTTACAGTAGTTTGCTACACTTGAAAAAGGAGCGCGCATGCCCAGTGTGAGCTTCACGCATGCTCTGAAATGCGTTGTGGTCTGTTCTATCCTGGTGATGTCACACGCCCACGAGCGTCCTGTCGGACCAACGGAGCTTCCATCCAGCCCAGCTGCAAACTTTTCCTTGCGGGGGACCGCGGCCATCCCTTCGGAACCACCCTGCAGCCTCTTGCCATGGACGCTGGGACTAATCCAGGATATTTTCCCCGTCGGAGCCGTACTTCCCTAACCTTATTGTAAGTGTGGATTACTTGTTTACTGCTACAAATAAATACCTGCACTCAGAGGCGCTTTCTTTTGTTTTTCTTCTCTGCTATCTGACAAGATTTCATGACACCAAGAATAAAAAGTACAGGAGAGATCTACAGCACACAGACTGTGATTGACAGCATCAGCTCTGTTCATGTGAGCTGTGTGAAGGGGGGAGTGTCCCTTCCCTCCAGACGGCAATCAGGGTTCTCATCACTGAGCTCTTCAGTGTGTAATTTCAGCTCTTCACCCCCCTTTTTCTGATAGCTCAGACAAGCTTTATAAATTCTGGACTTTGAACTGTTGTAGAAAAGACTGCAGATAAACAGGTACTATTTATGTAGGAGTTTTGTTTCAGCTCTGTGTATCACCTGAAGCCAGTCACTTCACTGGTTATATGTAAGGGTTTACTTTAAGGAATTGTAAGCTGCAATATATAAAAAAAACAGTCTTGGGTTTAGATACACTTGAAGTACATAGTTTCTGATATAACAGCATACCTCCTAAATTTTTGAGATGGGAATAAGGGACACCTATTAACATAAGTATGTAGGCATACCTTTCGACGCCCCCTTAAAGAAGAATTATACAAAACAAAAGATTCAATAAACCCACAAGTATTCCTTTATACTGGATTTTGACATTTATAAATGTAGCAATTTAGAAATTGAATGAAAGGTTTAGCACTGAGAAACACATTTTGAAAGATAAATAGTGCATTTTATATACAACTATATAGATCAGATCCAAATGAGGGCTAATGAGGAGGAAATAGGGACTTTGTTTCAAATCAGGGACAGTCCCTCAAAATCAGGAACAGTTGGGAGCTATGTAACAGCCAATTTGCATCAGGAGAAAAAAAGAGACACTGTGACATGAGAAAACAGGAATTCCGGCATGGACGGCCTGATTTACCAAAGTGTGATGGAAGGTGAAGAGTGAAGTGCACCTGTGTTCACAGTAGACATGTACAATCCATTTCATAACAAATCGAAATTCGGCTGAATTTTGCATCTTTCGGACATTTGGATGCATCCGAATGTCCGAATAAAAAAATAACGAATTTTAACTAATACGAAAGAAATACTGAATATAACAAATGAATTCGACATGATTTGGTAGTTCATTAAAGATCTAATGAAACAAAAGGTAAACTCAAAGTAAATCTTACAGTCCAATCAGCTGAATAATTTTGTGGTGGAGGTTGGATTACTGGCAAAGTGCATTCCTGAGAACTGAGTGAAAAAGGTGTTGTGTATTTGAGCAGAGGAGAAGAGATATTGTCATTGTGTGCGTTAATAGATTCAATAAACAAACAACTTTCCAAACTACGAATCATTATCACGAATATATATACATACATAAATATCGAATTTCAACTAATACGAAAGAAATTATAGCGGATATAACAAATGAATTCTACATGATTTGAGATTCAGTATAACGAATATCGACACTCTACGAATAATAACGAATTATCCGAAAATGAATTAACGTAACATAACAAATATAACAGAACAAAATTATGTATTTTACAAATGACAATGAACCGAAACTACACAAAATTTCACGTTGTGCACAAGTCTAGTTCACAGCAAAATCCAATTTTGGGAAGGAAAAGCTCTGTTATTTTAAGATCTCCTATAAATGATTGGATGTTTGAAGTGATGATAGGCTTCCATTACTTTACAGCAGAGACGTGCGGTGAGGTGAGTGGCTGTGAGGCACTGGCTAGTATCAGAGCCAGATACACACAGGTTACATACGCCGCAGACATTAGAGCGAGAGGAATAATTCTAGCACTAGACCTCCTCTGTAACTCCAAACATGTAAACTGTAAACATTTTTAAAGCGTTGTCTATGGAGATTTTTAAGTACTAAAGTTTGGCGCCATTCCACGAGTGTGCGCAATTTTAAAGTGTGACATGTTAGGTATCTATTTACTCGGCATAACATCTTTCACATTATACAAAAAAAATCAGGTTAACTTTATTTTTTTTTATTCACTAAACTGTTTAGATACTGAGCCCCGTATCTCCAGAACCATAGATGATAGCAGCCCCAAATTTTGACCAGTGATAGAGTAGGACTTCGGCTACCTACCACCCAAATGGGGTCTCTGTGACCCCAGGTCACCGAGCTATAACCCTCGAAGCTCGATAATTTTTTATTTTTTGTTATTTTTTTTTTTTTTTGATCATGGCTCTGCCTCACCTGCCTCCCCTGACTGCACGTCCCTGCTTTACAGAATAACTCCCAACTTTCTGAGATGGGAAAGAGGAAAACCTTTTGGCACAAGCTATGGCAAAGGACATATCCACCCCACCCCCTGAAGAATGAAGAGTTCACGTGCAAAAAAATGATCAGTTACATTTTTACATGTGTAAAAAGGTGGAGCTTGAACGAAAAGCTTAGTACCATGTAAATACCTCTGATAAATACATTTATTTATAGATGTATATAAATCAGATCAAAAAGAAAGATAGCGGTGGGAGACAGACAAACAGAGGGAGTTATTCCAAAGGAGGGACAATTGGGGACTCTGCACTCTACCTTACCAAGCTTTACGATTCATTACAAATGTCATGGGTGTTCTCATGAGTTAACTCAACAAATCGGTGCAGTTGAGCTGCAGCCGAGTTTTTAATGCCCCCCCAACTATCCCCATCAATCCAACACAGCAGCTGGAGGGGTTGTACAAATGCTGTGGCAAAAATGATACCTTGTTGTATTTGACAGCTAGTACCGCTGGCTAATGCAACCCACTCAAGTGAATATGGCTACATCGCAATTGGCCAGCACCTGCGTGCAATGCAACTACCATGGACCACTTTACAGCAAAGGTTGCCGCTAGCGTAAACGAGTCCTAGACACCAATCAGAATTCCCCTTTTTTATGCTCTAACTGCGGGAAACTAAGGTCTAATTGGTTGTAGTTGTTACTTTACTTTCATGTTGTCCACAAACTTTGCATCACTATATATTACCATCTGGACTATCACCTCTGTGATTGGTTCAGAATATCCATCTTTATTCTAGCGAATTAAGCTATGCCTCTCCATCTCCCACATAAACGCCTCTTAAACTGAAAATGGCAACCAGAATTCTTTACTGGTGTCAGGCTGGACCAGGAAAATCCTGGTTTTATATTTTGCAAATCAAATGCTTTGTGTTCACAACTTCCCAACTATCTCATAACTTTCAGCTTTTTTTTTCTTTATTTTCAGAAACATCTAATTTGTCACTCTGGACATATCTATGTCTGACACTGCACCAGCCTTATTTGTGATAGCACAGGCATGTTATTTTTATTACTATTCCCACCATTATTCACAGATAAAATGAGTTACTTTTTCCAGTCTCTATTTCCTAGCGGTTGTAGTTCAAAAGGCTTCTGGGGAGTATCCAGAATAAAGTGCTTCGTTTGTAAAGGTCTCATACAAACTCGATATTGTTTTGTCCGTAGATCGCTGATATTTTAATTTACTTAATTACGTATTTTGATGTTATTAAATAGTAATTTCATGCAATTTTCTTTATATGAGGTGCATAGCTTAGATTAGGTCCATTCAGTGGCGTCACTAGGGTTGGTGTCACCCGATGCGGTAAAACATGGTGTCACCCCCCTCCACCAACTATAGTCGCCCCTCAGTACAGACCCCCTCCACTAAGTATAGACCCCCCTCCGTCAGTGCAGACCCCCACTGAGTATAACCCCCTCTATCAGTATAGACCCCCCTCAGTATAGACCCCCCCTACATCAGTATAGACCCCCTTAGTACAGATCACCCTCCATCAGTATAGACCCCCTCAGTACAGACCCCCCTCCATCAGTATAGTCCCCCCTCAGTACAGACCCCCTCAGTACAGACCCCCTCCATCAGTATAGACCCCCCTCAGTACAGACCCCCTTCCATCAGTATAGACCCCCCTCCATCAGTATAGACCCCCCTCCCTCAGTATAGACCTCCCCCTCCTCAGTACAGACTCCCCTTCATCGGTACAGACCCCCCAGGACAAACTACCCCCCTCCTCCAATAGCACAGACCCCCCTCAGGACAAACCACCCCCCTCCTCAAATAGCACAGCCCCCCTCAGGATAAACCACCCCCCTCCATCAGTATAGACCCCCCTCAGGACAAACCACCCCCCTCCTCCAATAGTACAGACCCCCCAGGACAAACCACCCCCCTTCATTATTACAAACCCCCCTCAGGACAAACCACCCACTCCATTAGTACAGACCCCCCTCAGGACAAACCACCCCCCTCCATTAGTACAGACCCCCCTCAGGACAAACCCCCCCAGAACAAACCACCCCAACCTCCATTATGGGATGGTGTCACCCCTGTAGCGGGTGTCACCCGGGTGCAGACCGCACCCCCCACCCCCCCCCAGTGATGCCACTAGGTCCACTGCAATCACCTTAACCACTTGCCGCCCGCCATATAGCAAAATGACGGCGGCAAAGTGGTTTCAATATCCTGACTGGACGACATATGACGTCCAGCAGGATATCAAGCCTCTGCGCGCCCCTGGGGGCGCTCATCGAGTCGATCGTTGATGCGGGGTGTCAATCTGACACCCCGCAAAACCAATCTAAGTAAAGAGTCTCTGACGGAGACTCTTTACCACGTGATCAGCCGTGTCCAATCACAGCTGATCACAGTGTAAACAGGAAGAGCCAGTGATCGGCTTTTCCTCACTCACGTCTGTCAGACGCGAGGAGAGCCGATCGGCTGCTCCTCTGACAGGGAGGGTCTGTGCTGATCGATTATCAGCGCAGCCCCCCGAAGATGCCCACACTGGACCACCAGGGATGCCACTAGGACCACCAGGGATGCCACCACTAGTCACCCCCAGGCATGCCACCCTAGACCACCAGGGATGCCAATCAGTGCCCACAATGGATGCCAGTGCCCAAAATGGATGCCAATCAGTGCCCACAATGGGCATCACTGATTGGCAGGCATTGTTGTTTGGCACTGATTGGCATCCATCAGTACCATTTATTAGTGTACAGTGCCAACTATCAGTGCCCATCCATGCCCATCTGTGCCACCTATCAGTGCCCATCTGTGCCACCTATCAGTGCCCATCCGTGCCGCCTATCAGTGCCCATCCGTGCCACCTATCAGTGCCCATCCGTGCTGCATATCAGTGCCACTTTTTTTTTTTCAAAATGTTTGGTCTTTTTTTTATTTGTTTAGAAGAAAATAAAAATCCCAGAGGTGATTAAATACCACCAAAAGAAAGCTCTATTTGTGGGAACAAAATGATAAAAATTTTGTTTGGGTACAGTGTAGCATGACCGTGTAATTGTCATTCAAAGTGCGACAGAGCTGAAAGCTGAAAATTGGTCTGGGCAGGAAGGTGTATAAGTGTCCAGTATTGAAGTGGTTAAAGTGGATGTAAACCCAATGTCATCCTTTCTAAACTACTGCCATAGGGGTTATCTATAAGGATATACATGCCTCCTGCATGTATCTTTACCTGTCAAATGTCTCCCCTCTGTCTGTTATGAGACCCGAAAAAACTGCAGATTCTGTGGGTGGGTCTGTTGTCTGGAGCTTGGTGGGTGGAGTCGTGATGTCAGTAGACTCCCCGCCCACCTCTACACTCCCCTTGTCAATGTGCATTTTCTCCTGTGTATTTCTTACACTGAACTTCTGCTATGATCTCTAACATCCAGTGAAAAGACAGGAAAGTAACCACATGACTTCAGCATGCCAAATCATGCTGAGGTGTGGAACAGCCAATCCTTGCAGAGCTGCTGAAGAAAGGAGTGGGGGAGGGAATTAAAAAATACTGCATGTCTCTTAGGCTAGTGCACGAGATGTAAATCACCTGTCACTCACAGCAAGGGGGAGGATTTGACAAAGTTTTTCTCAGTTTGTCAAGATTTATCTCACTGAACAATAAAAGAGGATTGCTCAGAGATGGATTAACTCTGTGTGGCAAGACTGGGCTCAAATGATAGGAAATCTTATACTCTACAGTATGAAAAAAAAGTAAAGAAAAAGTAAAGTAAAAGTAAAAAAAGAAAAATTCGGGTTTACATCCACTTTAATTTATATAAACCACTGCAGATAGATTTCATAGAGCTCCTCAAGACTAGAGTCATGTTTGCTTCTTTTCTGAAAAGCATTTCATGAAGGATCACTTTTCAGAGTGTCCAGCTGTCTCCCGAATGCCTGTTTTTTTGTTTGCTTTTGTTTGTTGCCAAACTGCAAATTTCAGTGGGACTGATGCGCTGCAGCTGCGATGAGATGAACAGATGACATTGTGACATTGACAGGCAGTGCTATATCGAGGCCGCATGTAAAGCATCCCAGCTGTATTGTAGGCTTTACGTGGACTTTCTGGGGGCGGTAAAACCATGACTCAAATGTCTGTTTATACTGCCCCCTGTGGCTTGTTTGAAAATGTGTGTTGTTGGTCAGTCTGCTTCCAAAACCTCATGTTATAACTTCCTGTCTTTCTAGTTGCTGATCAATTGTCACATTATTACTCATCAAGCAGATCTGAATCAGATATGTTCCTAGAATATATGGGTACTTATATATCATATATACAGGGTGCACCAATGAAAAGGGATTCACAGAGCACTACTGTGTTTTCTAAAGAGTGAGAACAGCCTGTTTCCTTTCAAAGATTTTATTTCTGATTAAACCTCAAACAGAACCTTAGGCTGGCCATACAATATACAATTTTCTTGTACAAGTTTCCTTTAGATTTACCAAAACCTAAACACTTTCAATTTGTATGCAAACTATGCACTACATTGTTGAAGGTAGATCTAAAAGGAATTGAACAAGAAAACTGTATCATGTATGGCCAGCTTTATAGATAGGGTGAGTGGGGATGAGTCACTGCTCTGATTCATTCACTTGTGTGTGAATATTCACTACTGAGCTACTGAGCTCTGTGAACAGCAGTCGTTACAGAAGGTAAGGAGAAAATGCAAACATTTACAAATGTACCAAAAGTGCCACCTTATTTTCTGCAAATTAAAACCTAAAATATTCCTTTAACGGTTTACTGCCTAACCACATATTTTTTTGAAATGTTAAGTTTTAGTCCTGAACATAATTTTAAAAAGAAAATATATATAAAATGTAGATAATCAACATACATTCACTTTAATTATTCTGTAAAGCTTGATAAAACCAATATCCTATTTCACAGCAGACACAAGCACAATTAGCCTTATCACAGAAACAATCACAGGCCAGAACCAGTGATAGAATTATCAGCTCACATGGCTGCTATGGTGCTAGAGCGTGGGATCAGAATTTCCATCTTCTGGGTCCTGTAAAGCTGTGCTCTGACTCTTTACATGCTTTAAAAGTATATAGATGAGATGCTAGCATAGTGATCGGAGCTTTTAGGCTTTTAAAAAGTGTGTGTAAATATTCAAATACATGGAGATCCCCTTCAATTGGTAACAGCTGGTGTTGCTTCTGGGGAGAGGTTTGTAATTATGGAGGAATTCTACTTTTACCTCTAACCAGAGTAAGTCCTCTTGATATTGTGTTCAGTGCTAAACAGAAGAAGACCCTTTCTTTGTTACGTGGGTATTTACAGTAGTTATTTATATGGCTGTAAATTTCTTCACTTTTTCTTCACTTTTCCGATGTATATAGATTCCTAAACCTCTAACAGTTCATGTATACATAGTCATACGTGCAGTGCAGATTCCCACTAGTCCCCGGGTACATGGGTGTTCTAAGGGTCCTGGTGGTGAGCATAGGGGGGGGCATCCTGAACTCAAGTTGAGCTGTAACCTCTATTTTTATCAGACAATCCTTTTAAGACTAAGTATTAATCAGGGCATACACCAGTTGAATTCTGTTAGAAAGTTTTAATTTTTGCAATTTTCTTTTGATTTGCAAATGGTTAGTGGGGTCAAATGGACATTTGTTTTCAACCGTAGTGATGAGAAAATTTGAAGGAGCAGGATGGAAAACTGTGCAGCTTTACTAGGATGTAAAAATCATTGGTTTTGGCTTCTGTAATGATAGGAGTGAGCGTCCAAAGATTTTCATGTTCTAGCAACAAGGCATTATGTGGAGGTTACTACCTGGGAGTTTTTCGCCCAGGCTATTCACCAAATAGCCTATAGGTATGGCAATAAAACTAATGAACATTTTACAAAGCTGACCCTTGATTGCATTGACTAGTTTCTTGAAAAAATGAAGTTATCTTCTAAGGTCTTTCTAATGAATTAACTGACTTTCAGAACTTCTGTACGAACGTTTGAATTAAAATGCCACTTTCTATGGCTAGCGTAAAGTGGTACTCAACCCATCCCATGTTCTTTCCCTCTTACTTATATTCCTGGGCTTTTTTCCAACCTTGTATTCACCTGACCAGCAAATCTAGCACTGTCCCATGGCGATCTGCTGTTTGAGTGACAAACATTGGATTCTGTGCTGCCATCTTGGTGCTCTTCAGGAGATTACCTTATCTGGGTGCCCAGACAGCCAGCTACTGATGATGCTCCGTGCCCGCCTGCTGGCCTTCCCTCTGCCTGCAGCCTCCTGAGGATGTGATGTCAATATCCCAGGAGTCTGGAGAACCAGGGATAAATCATTCTGGTCTCGGCAGACATGCAAGGGCTGGTGGTGGTGGGGGTTGGTTGATGGGCTCCACTCCAAAAAAAAAAAAAGAAAACAAAAACATCAAAAATTCTGTTTGGGGAGCGGGGGGGGGATGTTAAAATGGAACTCATTCCCTTTCTGAAATTAATATCTGATTGAAGCTGACAACACTACCTACTGTATATCTGATTTTTACATTTAAAAGAGGAGATCTGTTTAAAACATCAGATATCTGCATCTAGATCTACTAATCATATTTTATTAAACCCCAAATTAATATTTATTTTTATCATATTCTAAATTTAGATTGCCGAGGTTTGTGACAGGAAGTGTTTTCCGCTGCTATATTGCACAGAAATATTGTTTAGTATCAATACAAATCATTTATAAAGCCCAGGTCCAACAAGTCTCACTATTCTTGAAGCACGATCAGAATGCACTATAGCACATTAAAATCTCTCAGTAAAATTGGCTTTTATTGGTGTTTATGACGTAAAAGTGTTGCAGGTGGCAGACTGTACCGCCTAAGTTGCACTCTCCCACCATAAAACCCGAATGTGTCACTCTAGTCAAACTTCCCTGTTCTGCTTTCTCTGTTTACATTACACTTGCTAGACTTTTTCCATTCGCTCTCTGTGAGCAGTAAAAGTTTGTTGCCCGCTTTGAGAATGATGTAAAGTACAGCAACTCTTTGTTTTACTCCAAGTTGCTTGTCTGTCCTCTAAAAAGGGTTATTGTCTCTTTGTTGAAGATGTATGGAGAACACATGCATGATGCTTGTGGATGCTGTAAAAGAAATATTTGAAGAAAATACACAACGGGGCTCTTGAATGAAGCACTAGACTTTCTACACAAAAATGTAGAATTAGAAAGGACCCAGTAAACTAATATTCCAGGCTATGGAAGTGCTTAACGATCCATGACAAAGATAAAAATACAACCTCTAGAATAACAAAACATCAAATAAAATGCTTTATACAAATGTCATAGCTTCTGTCTACATAATAAACCAGTTTGGTATTTTTTTCATTATGTTAATTAGAGTTTGAGCTGACAAATAAAAATGGGTCTTCTGTATTGGAAGTGTTTTGTAGATAAAATACTTGTCCCTGATGTCCTTTTAAAGGGCCGGTTCACACTGGAACATGGTGCCAGAAAGGCACGTTTCGTGCGTTTCACATAGGTGCCACATAGGTTTCCGCACCACATAGGTGCCATTAATTGTTAATGGCACCCAAAACTGCAGTACCATGCGGTTTTTGTGCGGTGCAATCTGAAAAGTGGAACTTGCACTGCTTTTTCCATGTTCTATTATGTTTGGCAGTCCAAAATAAATATGCTGTCAAAACCGAAGGAATGTGCACATTCTAGTATGAAAAGGCCCTTAACCAAGATGATACCTGCAAACCAATTGGATGCTATTAGTAATAGCATCCATGTAGAAGTTCTAAAGAAAAATTGTCTGTGATAGTAATAGCCTATCATCACAGACAATTTTTCTTGAGAACTTCTACATGTAAGGATTATTAAAGCCTAACTCCAGGAAACCTAAAAATTCTCTCTTGAAGAAAAGCTCTACCCAAACTGCAAGGGTTACCTGTTCATTTAGTCTAAGGGCCACTTGTAGTCTCCATCAAAAACCCATTTGACAGGTTGACAAGACAGACAGGAGCACAGCTGGGAAAAAGGGACAGAATGTTATCACCCAGGAGCACAACTGGGAAAGCAGGTCACAGCGTTGTCACCCAGAAGCACAACTGAGAAAAAAGGGTACAGTGTTGTTACCCAGACACACAACTGGGAAAGAGTGACAGAACGTTGTCACTCAGGAGCACAACTGGGAATGAGGGACTGAGCATTATCACCCATGACCACGACTGGGAAAAAGGCACAGAGCGTTGTCATCCATGTGCACAACTGGGAGAGAGGGGCAGAGCGTTGTCACCCATGAGCACAACTGGGAAAAAGGCACAGAGCGTTGTTACCCATGAGCTCAACTGGGAGAGAGGGACACAGAGTTGTTACCCAGGAGTACAACTGGGAAAGAGGGACAGAGTGTTGTCACTTAGGAACACAACTTGGAAAGAGACACAGAGCATTGTTTCCCATGGGCACAGCTGGAAAAGAGGGACAAAACTTTGCCACTTCTTAACAGGAAATGTCTGAACAAAGACTTTCATGGCAGAACCAAAAGGGATTTTGTTATTTATTACTATTAATTAATTTTTTATTAGTAGGTATATGGTTACTAATAAAATCTGCAGATTTTAAAATTATATTAACATGTGATAGCTTGCATGAATAAATATGAATTTAGGGATTGGGTTTAAATCTACTATGTTACTGCTGGAAAAAGTTTTTGGCCCCTTCCGCTTTACTGATGTGTGACTGTCCCATAACAACTCCTTCCTCTTTGCTGATGTGTGACTGTCTCATAACAAACATTTTTTCAATAACCAGAATTTTCCCTGCAAACAGGATTACAAGTGTTAGAAAATATGCCCCTACTGTTATACAGTACATGTGTTCCCATGCTCTAATTTTTAGTGGTCTGCGCAGTCAATGAATGTAAAGAGTCCCCAGATATCCAGGTATACCTACGTATGCTTTAAATGCTATAAGAGATTCACCCTGCTTGTTATAGCCCATGTTTATATGCAATAAATATATTTGTATCGTGAGCTTGGCGTGCCATCACCCTGGAATGTTTTTGATACATATGACTTGCTGGTGAGCTGGATGTGCACCCAACAGAATATTTTGTGGGCAAGAATGGACCCATTTTCAACAGCAACGTTTACTTGTTAAAAGCTTTATCCAGCATTAGATAGAAAGTTACTGCAAGAATACTAAGCTCCCTCCTATGTACTGTCTACAACTTACTTAGTAAATTATTTCTCTACAAACTTCTAACTAATCCCTTCTGTCAAAAGTGTTATTTACTGGAATATGATTACTTATAACCAACTATATTATACAAGCAAACAAAATACTGAAATGTCCTGAAATACTGAAATCTTTAAATGATACCGGGCATTATTCTTATTCCAGTGTTAAATACGAACATTCCCAAAAGACAACTTTTCATCACAAGTTTAAAATGAAAAAGAAGATTGAATTGGTTGCTATGGAGTAACACATACAATTCACATACAATTGTTATTTCAGTCATTTTGTTAAATAAGCCCTAATATATTCTGAATTCTGCTCCATCCAATGTGATTACAATTATTCATATCTTAGAAGTGACATTTTAATACAGGTATACAAGACCAAAGATTGGCCACTGTTCATCCAGCAGGGCACATAATACTTTCCAATGTAAAACGCATTAGGAACTTTGAAGCAATGTTATAGATTAGTACATAAGGTAGCTTTCATTGTTTAAAAAAAGAAAAAAGACTTTTGCATTGAAAACTTAGCACTAGCCATAACAATAACCTCCAAATATAGTTCTATCTGCCCATATCCTTTTTTTCATGTTATGGGGTGATATCCGACTTACTAAGCACATGCATCCTGACAATCTTTAAACCCGAGCTCCAGACAGGATGGGCAGATCTGGAACTTGGGGCACTCCCACTGCAGATTGCTCTATTGCAAGAACGTATTTCAACATTGTAATGAGAAAGTACACTTAATAAATCACTCTGGGTGAATCAAGGCGTCATTAGTGTCAGAATCAGAACATGTGCACCTTATAATAAAGTAAAATGATTTGTTTCGTTGTTTATCACACTTGGTGCTAGCAGTCAAATTCATTGTTTCCTAAAGGGTTAGTTCACTTCTACAATAAAACTGTCCATGCTATGGAGTATCCACAGTACATTACATTTTTAAAAAGAAGTTTCTTTTAAATGTCATACCTGTAAGGTCATCTGTGGTCTCTCCCATGCCTGTACAAAAAAAACTCCCAGGTAGGCGACCCACCCCCCCAAATCTTTGTTGAGGGCTGATGGACCATCCACTAAGCAAATTTCGCCCTGGTCATTAGGAACCAGCCGAAGTTCGCT
Organism: Lithobates septentrionalis; assembly: GCA_037952835.1. Classification (NCBI taxonomy): domain Eukaryota; kingdom Metazoa; phylum Chordata; class Amphibia; order Anura; family Ranidae; genus Lithobates; species Lithobates septentrionalis. The sequence goes on along the minus strand of JBBDGP010001159.1, from coordinate 4,907,338 downwards.
CAGTTTATGAACAGCTCGAAGTGAGACTAAACAGTGTCTTTATTCTTGACATAAAAAATCCATATACAGCCACTTGTTAATGGTGGTGTAATCTATTATTTATCAAATTATTTATTTCTATGTTAGACTGGTGAGCTCCTGAAAGTGGTTGTAAAGGATAAATAATTTTTCCAAAATAATAAATAAATAAATAACGTACCTGCTCTGTGAAATAGAATTGCACAGAGCGGCCCTCAACAGGCTCCTTTTCTGGAGTCCCCTGCTGGCACTTTTGGTTCCTTTACTTCTGTGTCTGCCACTATAGCAAGCCACTTACTATGGGGACAGATGTTTGGGCACTCTCCTGAGTCGGCTGTGTGTGTCCATAGACACACATTACGGCTTAGCCACAGCCACACTCTCTGCTCACAGGATTTGATTGGTAGCAGCAGGAGCCCATGGCTCCCACTGTTACCTCACTGTCCTGTGAATGCAGGGAGAGAGGAGAGAGTCTCTACAAGGCAGGTACAATGCTGGATTGAGTAAGGACTCAGGGCAATATTTAGGGGTTGAGGCGGCAATACTGCTATTGTAGGGAATGCAATTGGGTAAAAAATGCCTTGGCGTTAATACCACTTGAACCTCTCCTTTTCCCTTTCAATTCAGTTTGTTTGGAATGAGCAGCACATGTTAGTTGCAGTCATGTGCACTGCTCTATGCACATTACAAATCACATAGTCCCTAGTCCATCTCAGGAAGGAGAAAAAGAGGGTGGCTACGTTCCCACATACAGTGGACCATGAAGAACAAACTTAGCCACCCTCTAACAGGAAGTCAGATCGGATTTTGGATATTTGGAGGAGTCTGAGAGCAATAGAAGGTAGTATTCTGCGTTAAGAATACATACTTGAAAATATTTTTTCATACCATGTGTAGATTATTTTCAACCAGAGTTTAGTGTCACTTTAACTCCCCATCATTCTATCCAAATCTTAAAAAAAAAAATGTAGTCTTTAATTCTACTCTAAGAAAAAAAATGTGACACTAACCTCTCAATAGTACAGTTTATTGTAGAGTAGTCATTTGATAAACACAGTCAAGACAATAGAAAGGAAATCCCGACCCTACCGGCTTCATGGCCCACATGGGAAGTTCAGACACGTACACACACACAGCAGGTGGGAAAACTGAAGTGGTAGATGACCATTATATGATTCATACATTACAGCCAGACTGAGCAACGTTAGAGCTGTGGAAGGAATTTGTGAGGGATGACATGAGATAAGCTGTGATAATAACCCCAGTGGAAAGATCACACAGGGATCACACAGGGTTGCCACCTGACAGATATTTGATGGGCCTGGTTAGTAAAAATGGTGATTGATATGACTGCTATTAATAGGACAGAGATAGGCAGGACAGACATTTTTCCAGGAAACAGGGCAACCCAACATTTGTATCCTTTTCCCACGTTATATGGCAAAGTTAGCTATAGCTATGTGTAACTTCCATGGTCTTGCCTTGGAAACAGTAGAACCAACTCATTGATGGCATTTCTTAAACTCAGAGGTACATAATACTCCCAATAATCTTAAGCACTGACTATTTTCCAATTGCACCACTTATGTGACAGCAAATCTAGAATGTTTCATATAAATAAAAGGCACATAGTGGTATACATTGCCATATAAGCTGAACCAGTGGCAGCTGGAGCCAGGGGTGGCTCCAGGCCAAAATTTTTGGGGATGCTGTGCAGGTGCTGTAAGAAAAATAGAGGGTGCTGACGTGGCTGCTTGTGGGTGTGGCCAAAAGGTGTGTGTGGCTAAAATGGGTGTGGCAAAATGTCAGTGAGTCTTTCAGATCTATAGCTTGTAGTGTGCCACCTTTCCCTCTTTGTATAGGCTAAAAAGAGCCTGGAGGTACACTGAAGAGATTGTGAAGTAAAATAAGCTCAATTGAGGCCGACAATTATAGCCCCCAGCATATGTCAGGGCCAGCAATAACCTCAAGTCAGTGGGAAGTAGTTAAGTATTAAAATTCAACAGCCACAAAGAAGCCAGAGAACCATCTAAAAACTCAGTCACACATTGATAACAGGCCATGCAGTCGGGCACGTTGTCCCATACCCAAAAAAACTACAAAATGTGCTAAAGGTAATTATCACCACAATGTACGCCACAATAATTCAAATAAAGCAGTAAAAGCATTAAAAGTATCAATAAATGTGCAATGTGCAACAAAAGTGACCCCTATAAGAATTTCACATCAACAAAGTTCATTAGAATTGTCTGCAAGCAGATTGAATCCTCTGCAAGCTATTAGCAGCTACTTCCATGCACCATCACCCACTGGGTGAGAACTCACCAAAGGTTAAGGTAAGGTAGTGCAGTATCATGTTATTTGGCACAGTGCATTTTTGAAAAGTAGTGCATGCACTATTTTTTGTGCAGTCTGATGCGATTTGCAGCCATTCAAATAAGAGGCTGCAAAATCGCACCACACTGAATTGCACAGAAACTTGGAGCAAGCTCCTTTGAAAACTGATTTACGTGCATTTTGCTTTTCAGAGGTGTTCAGCAGGTGGTGAGGAGGCGATATGTTACTTCTTCACCGCCTGGTTTAAACCTACTATGGTTGTACTACCAAACTGCAATTGCATGCATTGCACGGCAGTTAGAGCTTTAAATCAGCCTTTTTACAACCTGTCAAACATTCTTAGATCACTTTTTACATGAGATTGGGGTTGGTAAAACCCGGTGGTCGAGTCACACTTTTATCTTCCCCACCAATCCCTACCCCCTTTAGCTGCAGAGGCAGCAGCCAAAGGTGTACACATGCCATGTTGTGTCCATATAGCTGGTATTGTGCATCTATATGGGCTCACTAGCATACTTATGCTATTGTGCCTATATAGCTGCTATTGTGCCCACATAGCTATTACTGTGCCTTATTATGCCCACTGACCTTAACTTCTTGCAGCACTTCCAGCTGTTGTGGATCCCGCTACCAAAAAAGAGAGGCGGAGTGCTATTGGTATCACTCCTCCTGAACTATGGACAAGGAATTGGCTCATGAGGCAGGCTTGATGTCCCCACGGCCACCTGCTCCCTCCAGCCCTGCTTCTCTTGTACCATGGCCAGCTGCCGCCTTTATCCACAATAAGGTCGGAAAACCCAGGACCAATCTACCCGTCACCTGGATAGGATCGACTGGTAGATCGTGGTCCACAGGTTGCCAACCTGGGCTCCAGTGGAGGTGCATCCATTAGGGGCACTCGGGCGCCGCCCCCCCTCTGTGTACTATGGATAGATTCATGCATTGCATGAATCTATCCACGCCCTCTGTAGCCATTCCCTATTCAGGCCCCTTTCCAGGCACATGAATTACAGCGGTGGGGGTGTTTTTGAAGCACCAGATTAGAGCCATAGGCGCCAATAGGCTTCAAAAAAGATGAACTACGAGCGCAAACCATTGACCAGACCAGCTGCCTGACACGCCACCACGAAGGGGTAAGTGCCGGGCAGACAGCAGGCGGGCGGGCACAGTGGCTGGATATTATGGGCACAAAGGCTGCAATTGATGGAGCACAGTTGGCTAAATTTGCTGTGAGTATAGGGGGTGTGGGGGATGCATGGATTGTGCTGTGAGTATAAGGGGTGTGGGGCATGCATGGAGTGTGCTGTGTGTATAAGGGGTGTATGAGGAATGCATGGAGTGTGCTGTGAGTATAAGGGGTGTATGAGGAATGCATGGAGTGTGCTGTGAGCATAGGGGGTGCGGGGAATGCATGGATTGTGCTGTGAGTATAGGGGGTGTATGAGGAATGCATGGAGTGTGCTGTGAGTATAGGGGGTGTGGGGAATGCATGGAGTGTGCTGTGAGCATAGGGGGTGCGGGGAATGCATGGATTGTGCTGTGAGTATAGGGGGTGTATGAGGAATGCATGGAGTGTGCTCTGAGTATGGGGGTGTGGTGAATGCATGGAATGTGCTGTGAGTATTGGGGGTGTATGAGGAATGCATGGAATGTGCTGTGAGTATAGGGGGTGTAGGAGGAATGCATGGAGTGTGCTGTAAGTATAAGGGGTGTATGAGGAATGCATGGAGTGTGCTGTGAGTATAAGGGGTGTAGGGAATGCATGGAGTGTGCTGTGAGTATAGGGGTTGTATGAGGAATGCATGGAGTGTGCTGTGAGTATAAGGGGTGTGGGGAATGCATGGAGTGTGCTGTGAATATAGGGGGTGTAGGAGGAATGCATGGAGTGTGCTGTGATTATAGGGGGTGTGGTGAATGCATGGCGTGTGCTGTGAGTATAGGGGATGTATGAGGAATACATGGAGTGTGCTGTAAGTATAGGGGGTGTGGGGAATGCATGTAGTGTTCTGTGAGTATAGGGGGTGTATGAGGAATGCATATAGTGTGCTGTGAGTATAGGGGGTATGGGGAATGCATGGAGTGTGCTGTGATTATAGGGGGTGTGGTGAATGCATGGAGTGTGCTGTGAGTATAGGGGGTGTATGAGGAATGCAGGGAGTGTACTGTGAGTATAGGGGGTGTGGGGAATGCATGGAGTGTGCTGTGAGTAAAGGGGGTGTAGGGAATGCATGGAGTGTGCTATGAGTATAGGGGGTGTATGAGGAATGCATGGAGTGTGCTGTGAATATAGGGGTGTGGGGAATGCATGGAGTTTGCTGTGAGTATAGGGGGTGTGGGGAATGCATGGAGTGTGCTGTGAGTATAGGGGATGTATGAGGAATGCATGGAGTGTGCTGTGAGTATAGGGGGTGTATAAGGAATACATGGAGTGTGCTGTGAGTATAGGGGGTGTATAAGGAATACATGGAGTTTGCTGTGAGTATAGGGGATGTATGAGGAATACATGGAGTGTGCTGTGAATATAGGGGGTGTGGGGAATGCATGGAGTTTGCTGTGAGTATAGGGGGTGTGGGGAATGCATGGAGTGTACTGTGAGTATAGGGGATGTATGAGGAATGCATGGACTGTGCTGTGAGTATAGGGGGTGTATGAGGAATACATGGAGTGTGCTGTGAGTATAGGGGGTGTGGGGAATGCTTGGAGTGTGCTGTGAGTATAGGGGCCGTATGAGGAATACATGGAGTGTGCTGTGAGTATAGGGGGTGTGGGGAATGCATGGAGTGTGCTGTGAGTATAGGGGGTGTGGGGAATGCATGGAGTGTGCTGTGAGTATGGGGGGTGTAGGAGGAATGCATGGAGTGTGCTGTGAGTATAGGGGGTGTGGGGAATGCATGGAGTGTACTATGAGTATAGGGGGTGTATGAGGAATGCACGGAGTGTGCTGTGAGTATAGGGGGTGTATGAGGAATGCATGGAGTGTGCTGTGAGTATTGGGGGTGTATCAGGAATGCATGGAGTGTGCTGTGAATATAGGGAGTGTGGGGAATGCATGGAGTGTGCTATGAGTATAGGGGGTGTATGAGGAATGCACAGAGTGTGCTGTGAGTATAGGGGATGTATGAGGAATGCATGGAGTGTGCTGTGAGTATAGGGGGTGTGAGGAATGCATGGAGTGTGCTGTGAGTATAGGGGGTGTGAGGAATGCATGGAGCGTCTTTATTTTAGATAATTTTCTGCTGTTTTTAAAAATTTTGAAGTGATTTTTTTTAAGGGGGTGGGGGGGAGGTGGGCTTGCGTAGGGCACATCATAGTCTAGCACTGGCTCTGTTTGGGTACTGTAAATCAGGCACTCCTGATCTGGGGGGCAGTCTAATGATTGCAGTACCAGTGCCCAAGGCAAATCACAGTGCCAAGATCACAGGACAGGATTCCTCTTGCAGCAGGTCAGACTGCCTGCTGCTGACATAAATCAAATAACAGGACTACAGAGTGGAGTCTCCCTCCCCCTCCCCAGGCTCAGCAGTCAGCAGCAGGTCCCCGAGTTACGAACCTCCGACTTGCGAACGACTCCTACTTTCGAACGGGAGGCGGCGTGACGTTCTGCGCATGCGCAGCCACTTTTTGACGGCGGCACATTGGAAAACATTGGAAAACGACGCCTGTGCATGCGTGGCTACTTGACAGAACATCAGAAAACAGCAGAAAACAACGTCTCTGACGTTCTGCGCAATCACTTCCGACTTCCCATCCTAATTCTTCCTCCTCACCACAGCCTGCCTGCATAACAGGAAACCCCCCTTCTCCTCCCTTCTGTCAGATGACGAGCACTGCAGACTCAGTCAGCTCTCTGCCTACAGCAGCTCTGCTCCCTCCCCAGCGGTCTACCAAGGAAACAGCCAGCAGCTCAGCAGTCATCATACCTTCCTTGCTTCTGGGCTCTCACTCTCTCTGCTCCACCCCTTCTTCCTTCTCCTTTCTCCTTTCTTCTTTCTCACGATGCAGAGGCACCATGTGACACAGGGGCTTTTAAAAGGTAGCACCCCTGCACAGCATTCTGAATCAATCCGCCCTCCTCTCCGCCGGGACTAACTAAACATCAGCGGCTTATGTGGCTGTATCCCTCCTCTTCAAAAAGAGTCCCCAGCCAAGTAGCAGACAGGATTCACAGCAGGTCCAATATTATTTAAAAAAAAGAATGTGAATTTTATGCTAATACCTTAGTGGAATTTTTGAGGGTGCTGGAAGGTTTTTTTTGGGGGGGGGTCAGCACACCCAAGCACCCACCTGGTGCCGCCCCTGGCTGGAGCTCAATATTTTGGCAAACCAACGCTAAACCCCCCCTCCCGCATGCGTAAGATGGACGAGAATGTGGCGTCCCCCCCCCCGCGCGTCGGAGACGGAAGGGTATGCGGCAGCGATCAGAGGCCTCCTTACCTTAGGAAGGAGGCAGATCAGGCAGACATGGATCCGGGCTGTAGCTCCTCGCTCTGGGGCCATTGCTTCTCCTCTAGGCCGAACAGACTCCCTGGCCAGTCAGGTCTCAGGAACTGTTTCCTGATTGGCTGGGAGGAGAATCAGGAAGACAATAGCAAATATTAACTTGCTATTATCACACAAGTGGGTGGGCCTTTTTTAAGCCAATTAGAGCCTCAGGTTCTAATCATGTGCTTCAAATAAAAAAAAACCCCATTGAAATCCATGCTTGTAGATTAGGAGGCCGGATGCATGGATAGGGGGGTGGCACCCATGTGTCCCCTATGGACGGCCGCCTTTTAGCTGAACAATGTAAAAGCTTAACTACCTAAACACTAGGTGGAGGCTCATACAGTACATACGTCCGAAGTTCTATCAAATATACATATGTAATGTATATGGGGTAAATGTCTTTGGGGAAGAGGGAGCGCTGCAGGCACCAGTAATGGGCTTCTCCACTCCCCTAACCAAAAAAAAAAGAGAAGTGCAAAAGTTTGTGGGAATGCCTTCCCAATATAAATGGACAGAAGTGTAAATGCAAGCTTTTAACATGCGTGTTCATTGTACCCAGACAAAATGACACAAGCAATCATTCATCAAACTGATCGTGTGGATGAGATTATCGTCACAGTGTCTCTACATAGCTCTGTCTTTGTGTAGGTTTCGTGAAAAAAATCCAGCTCATGAATCCACTTTGGCACACTTTTTTTAGAATCAATTTATGTAAAAAATGAGAACTACTAAGTTCTTAATAGCAATTGAAGTGATATATAAGCTTTAAGCACTGGGCAAATATTAAAAAATAGGTTGCCATACTGCTACGGTTGCAGTAGCCCAGCAGTAAGAGTAAGAACACTCTCTAGCATTGTTGGGTTTTATGCTGGGCTACATATTGAGCCATGAGCCCTATGACACTGGCTTATTCTTTTCAGCTCCTCTCCCTTGCCGATAAGTCACCATATCTATAGTGATGGCTTGTTTCAGTACATTCTGACATATTACTTAAATCTCCTGCCAAAAATAACAAGATAAAATGAATATGCATGTTCAAAGATAAAATAACAAAACCAACTTTTGATGAAATATTCAATTTCAATCCAGAGATTTCCTCTGCAGTACTTTTCTCTAATGCTAGATGTGGTTCTAAGGGCAAAAGTTTTTTTTACCTTGATGCATTCTCTACCTAAGCCTCCATTCACACCTAGGCGATTTGAATAGCAGGTGGAATTGCTATGATTCTGCCCACGATTCCAAATCGCGGCAAAACGCGGGACGCACCACAATTTAGTTGCCATTAAGAAGTAATGGCATCACAAACGCGTCCCACATTTTGCCGTGATTTGGAATTGCAGGCAGAATTGCGGCGATTCCGCCCGATTCAAAACGCCTAGGTGTGAACGGAGCCTTAAGGTAAAAAATCTTTTAATATCAGCTCCCCCCAGACTCCCCCTAAACACTTACCTGAGTCCATTCTCGATCCTGCGCTGTGCCCGTATGCTGCTGATTTTCTCCTCTTCCTGGTCTCACTAGCAGCTCTGAAGGCAGTGGGAGTCATTGGCTCCTGCTGTAATCAGAAAAAAAAAACAGTGAGGAGAGATTGGGGCGGGGCCATGCCAGGCTGTGTGTGCCAATGGATACGCACAGCTTGGCTCAGGAGCACGGCCACATGAATGGTCCCATAGAGGCATAGCATAGCTTGCCATGAGGGCACTCAGAGAAGAGAAGGAGCCAAGAGCTCTGGGGACCCCAGATGATTATGTTTGGGGCTGCTCTGTGCAAATCCTATTAGTCACTGAGCTGGTCATACACTTGTAGATATCTAGATTCCACCTGCAGGCCAAACAAAAGTGTAGCAATAACTCTCGGTGGAGCTGCTGGTTTAAAGCGGGCTGTTACCTTCACTCTCGATACCTCTGTTTCACCGGCACTGGGTCTAGGGTTCCGTTGAGTTTACCTCTGGGCGATGCAAGCACTGAACACTCGAGTATATTTTTCCAATTCTTTAATGAACAAATAAAGGAAGTAGCAGGAAAGAGGCAGAAGGCCAACCCGGCAGTACTATGCAGTAAGATTACTTCAGGATACGTCCTCCAACCGAGTCACCAGGCCCCTCTCCAGACCAGCACTCTGCATGATCCTTCCATGACGGGTCCTCACCTGGGATCTTCTCGGTTGTCCAGCTTCTTCACTCAGGATAGACAGCTCAGGACCATTCCTCCGCTGCTGTGGTAGGCCCCAGACAGGCTTCTGGGCCCACCCACACGCCGCAGCGACGCGGGCCTCCGGAACGAGGACCACGAGGTGGTACTCTTAACACATACCTGTTCGGCCAGGAGGGCCAGCAGGTGGCTGGAAACTAACCCCAAAATATGGTGTCTGTCCCATAAATACCCTCTCCCAGAATGCAACTCGGAGGACCACCTCCACCGAGTTGTCCCAGGACAGAGGAGCACTCATACGCTTCAACACGTTGCTTTTCCAACACTGGCCCATGGTGACTACGACACCCACCGGCACAGTGTGGAACCACATGCAACTCAGCCAAGCTGGAACAGAGGCAAATCTGACTTCCTCTAACAAGTGACCCACTAGATTTACTTATCAGTGGTAGATTAAAAATCTACCAGCGCTACAAAAGAAATCTAATAGATTTCTCTATGCACCCTAAAAGCTCAAATTCTGCCTGCTGGGCTACTGTATTTTGACAGTTGAGGCCACCAGCTATCAGAATACCCAAACAGTGCTGGCATCTGTTTGGATGCAGGTGCTGTGTGGCTGACAGGCTCCTTCAACAAAATGCCAATAGAGCCGTAAACTGTTCGTATTGTCCCTGAGCCAGCAGAAGATGGTCGAAATGAGAGAGAAAGAGAGAGAGAAGTGTGTGCCCTCCCCTTTGGATGAGAGGCTGAGCAAGAACTGCAGGTCTTAGGTTCAGCAATAGGAATTATAGAGGAAGACTTAAAGAATTCTCTGTCAGTACTGCGGTGCTTCCTCCCTCCATCTACAAAATGTGATAGTGTTCTGGATGAACAGTTAATGCCATGATTTGGAATGCTACTACCACAGGAATGGAATGTTCAGTTATTCTTTTAATAAGTAAATAAGTTATTTTGCATCAATCAGCCTCTTCTACAAGAAGAAGTTTAGAATGATGTAAAGTGTGAAGCCAATACCAATTGAGGAGAGTTTTATATTTACAGTTAAAGTGCTATTTACTGGCGCAAACCTGGATGGCTCAGGAGCGAGTGGTTTTGGGGAAAGGGAGTCATCCTCCTGGAGGTGAGCATGGACCCACTTATGGAACGTATGTCAAATGACTCGAGCCCTCAGTGTACAACAGCCTCTGATGCTTGGTAGGACTCCCTAAACCCAAATCTAGGCCACAATTATGTGCAGGGCCCTGCGTGAGAAGTGCTCCTGGCGATAAAGGGGTTGTCAGGGTGTGGGTGGAGAATGCCTTAAACAGCTCAAGACCCTGTATGTAGATGGGGCCCAGCTGCATGTATTGGCTGTGTGTAAGGAAAATGGGCAGCCTGCTTACAAGCATCGTTCAGCCAATTTCTTCTGAACCCGCCCCTAGTCTGTGACTGGACAGTGAGAAGCAGTACATTGATGAGCTCACTCTGCTTTCTCCTCCTATCAGCATACATCTTGTCAGCACATAATCTGATTGGCTCCCTGCATGGGCGTAGCATAAGGGGTTGCAGGGGTCACAATCGCAACCCTGCCCCTAGCTCCCTGCAGCCTCCCTGTCATATTATCATATCCTCCACAAAATCCAGCTCTGATCTGCCCTAGGGCCCCACAGCCAGGCTCCAGTACTGGGCTTCTACTTTGCCTTCCACAGTCCACACCCCCTCCCCATTGGCTGGGGAGAAGCTGTGAGCCATTTCCTGAATGGAGAGGAGAACGAGGTGAGAACAGCCCAGGATGGGAAGGTGTCTGTGCTGTGTGCTGGCAACATGGAATGGTAACCGAGGTCAGCAAGAGGAGGAGAGTGCCATCCAGTAACCACGATGGGACCGATGTCACTGGTGAGGTATGACACCACTCAGTGTCTCCTAGTCACCAGCTGGGATTCTCTGTACCCCCCCACCCGGGGATGTCTACTTACCCCACTTCCCTGACAACTGGGGAAAAGACACACACCTCCGGGAGGTGACCTTCCCGCAGCACTGACAGAGAAACCTTCAGAAATTGCTAAAACAAATAGCTTAACACCTCCTCGGTGGGCCCCTGAAGGGCTGCAGGCTCCAGATTTTGTGTTACATGGCTTTGCCCTCCCAGATCTAAGTTACCCCCCAAAAGCCCCCTGACCACCCCCTCCACCCCCTCCACCCTGCATGCTACTGCTGACTGCTGAGCGCCTTTCCCATTACAGCACTCTATACTGTTCCTCCTCCACAGGGCTGAAATCACATTCCTTTGCAACACAGCCAGTTAGCCATGATCTGCACAGGGTGTATCTGCCTACTGCAACTACACTGCCGTTCCAACCAGAGAATTTCACATGTCAGATGGGCAACATAAAAGCCAGATACACCCTGTGAAGTCTGACAGTGTGTAAAGGAATGTTATTTCGGCCCTGTGTAGTGGGGGGGGGGGGTGTATACAGTGCTGGGATGGGAAAGGAGCTCTGCCAAGTGACCTGCCAGGGGTCCCTGTCCTCTGCTTCTCCAGCGGTAATCTCTGTCCTCTGATGTAAAGAGGAACTCTGGGAACTCAAAACTCTTAAGCCACTTTGAGTACCTTGGCGTGTAGTGGATGTATCTGCACGCACGTTGGAAGTAGTGGGGGGGGGGGGGGGGGCAGGTCAACTTTTGCATGGGGGCCCACAAGCTTCAAGCTACTCCTCTGGCTCCTTGTACTGTTGCTCCTTCTCACACTCCAGCTCTGTTCTACAGGCTGATACCAGGTCAAATTCAGGTACAGGCAGTCCACAAGTTACAAACATCTGACTTACATACGACTCATACTTAAGAACGGAGGGAGGGTGACATCACATTTGTCCCTGAAAGCGCCAGGAGGCCATCTTGCTGCTCACTGCATGCTGCCACCTACTATCCGGTGGACCTGTCAGCAATCCCACATCACTGCATGTTGCAGTTATGCCAGTTAAACCTTACCATCGCTATCCAAAAATATTTTTTTTGGCTGAAGTTACACTTAAAAAATGTACCTGTTCCATCTTAAATACAAACCTACAGAACCTTTCTTGTTCGTAACCCGAGGACTGCCTGTACTTGCAATGCTTGCATTTAAAAAATACATTTAATAATGTGCTAATGGTTAAAGAGCTGCAATAATGTTTATGTTTTATATCTGACTAGAGTTCAACTTTAATGCTAAATGCAGCTAACATAGAGCCTGCAGTGATATATTGTTGTAAAGCGCTGCGCAAACTGTTGGCACTATATAAATCATGTACAATAATAATATTAAATGTTTGATTGGCAAGCGTTTGAAGTACACTGATACCCACAATTAGTACTAGGAATATAGATCCATCAAAATCTATAAATTACCATTATTGATAGTGTGCAGGCACCTTGGGATGTCTAAATAAATGTCTTTAAATCAGTTGTTTTGTACGCTGAAGAGGACCCTGGATCTAAGGACCAGGCTTTATACAGGACTCTGTGCTAAACTCCTCTTTAACCATTCAACTTTCAAATGCCATAATGTTTGTGGTCAGTAATGTCTCTGGCACTTGTCAGTTGAATTGCAGAGGATGAGGCTTAGTATAGGGAAGGGTAAGAGCTTGGTCTTAAGAACTCATGCCAGTAAACAGACTGTGCCTGACATGCAGGGTGCTTTCCAGGTACAAAGGAATGGATCTGATGACAGGTGCTGGCATTTTGTGGATAAACCATTAGTGCTGTTTATACACATTGAAGGACTCAGAGAATTTGTAGGTAGAGGTAAGGGGTTAGCATCCTAAAAGGTTGTAAAGGTGTTTTGTACACTTAAGAAACCTGTGCTAAGGTATGCACACAGAGTGTGCCTGGACACACCTTAATCACCCAGTGTGACGCAGATACCCCCTCATTGGACCTCTGATATTTTGCCAAAGGCCCCTAACTGAGCTGCTAACAAAATTGTAAAATAAATAAAAAATGTAAAAATAGTAAAAATTAAAATAATAAAAATAAAAACGACTGACACTGTCCACTGTCAAAGTATATATATATATATATATATATATATATATATATATATATATATATATATATATATATATATATATATATATACACACGTATGTGTGTTAGCTTTGGGGTGCACACCCTAATGCAATAGGCTGTGCACACCTATGGTGCTAAGAGTTATATATGGGCTGCCATGGCTGACCTCCTGCTGTTTTTTTGGACTGATATTTGTATCCAAAAGCTTTGGTGGTCATTGACTCTAAACAAGCATGCAGTAAGTGAAATCCGAGTCAGAACCCCTGGTCTGTATACACTTATTCCAAATAGGCAGCTACCATTTTTAGCACGAGACTTTAGCAATGTCAGCCTGCATACTTTTCTCGGCACAGTCTGGCTGTCCTCTTGCTTCAATGCTTTGGGTCACTAACCTAGAACAAGTATGATGATAAGGACTTTCTCTAGCGCTTTATCTGTTCTAGATCAGTGACTTAGAAAGTATTGATGCCTGTGGGTCAGCAATAATAGCCAGGCATCTACCATTTTCAACTGGGTTTAGCAATAGTAGCCATGTATTTCTCCTCAGACAAAAACCCCTGATAACTACAATTGGTGAACACGCCCGATCAGCCACCATTCAGTTATATATTTAGTGAAACAATAATCCAACTATCTGAATCTGATTGACCATCACTTAAAGTGGAGTTCCACCCAAACATGGAACCTCCGCTTATCTGCTTCCTCCCCCCCTCCAATGCCACATTTGGCACCTTTCAATGGGGGAGGGGGGACGGGTACCCTCGGAAGTTCGGCTCCCTCTTCCTACCTCAGCTGCCGGGCCAGTTAGAAAGCGCAGAGCGCTTCATGCATGCCCAGCAGGGAACCTGCTGTAAAGCCGAAAGCTTTCACTGCCGATTTCCCTTATCATGGATGGCGGCGGCGGCAGCACCCTAAAGCCAATCCCAAAACTGGCTGGGTTGCCAAAATCGCATGATACCTGGACAGGTAAGTGTCCTAGTATTAAAAGTCAGCAGTTCTTGGCTTGTGTCTGTGAACCTACAGATCCCAGTAAGCAGAAGATACTACAACAGCTTGTGTCAGTCTTAAGCCTCGTACACACGATCGGATTTTCCGCAGACAAAACCTCAGACTTTTATCCGAAGGGCGTCGGCCAGGAACTTGTCTTGCATACAAACGGCAAGGAATTGTCGGCCAACAAACATGAATGTAGTGACGTACTACGTGGTTTTTCAGCTCTTTAGCGCCAATCTTTGGACTCCTTCTGCTAATTTCGTGTTAGTAGAAGTTTGGTGCGTGTTAAAAAAAAATAACAAGCATAATAATAATAATATTATATTATAATATTATTGATATCACTAGAAAAAAAAAAGCCTTTGAAAAATTGTTTGCAATGAATCCATCAGTATCACCAGCAAAGCAGCTTCATTATTATCCCATTAAAGTAGAAGAGAATTGTGCGCTGCATTTCGAGATTTCATAATTTGTCGCGTCACGAATGTTAATTCTCCATTATGAACGCTAGTTTACAAGACCGACCGCTTCTGACTCGTCCTTGCTTCCGAGCGTGCGTGTTTGTAATATGGACTTTTGTCTGAGGGACTTGTGTACACACGCTCGGAAAATCTGACAACACACATTTGTCCACGGAAAATCTGACAACAATTGTCCGATGGAGAGTACAAACGGACGGATTTTCCGCCAACAGTCTGTCATCACACAATTCCCGTAGGAAAATCCGATCGTGTGTACGCGGCTTTAGGCTGGGTTCATAGCTATGTGAATTGGATGAGGGTTTCTCCACATCCAATTCGCATAGCAGGAGAATATGACCGGCTCTCTATGGAGCTGGTTCACATGTCTCCGGGGCGGCTGCGGAGCGCACTGCACAGAAACGCTGTCCGTCTTTGCCTCAGTTTCAGGGCCGAATTCAGGCAAAGATTCTGCCCTGATTCGTCCCTGAAATGGAGAACAGGGACGGACAGCATTGCTGTGTGATCTGTGGCTGGTTTAGGTGTGAACCGAACCTTACAGGTGGTTCTTTAGCTGTTGTAGAACTTGAGATCTAAGCAGATAACACCACACCAACCAATACCAAGGTGCCATAGATGATTTTCCCGCATTTGTGGAAATACAGATGTGACAGAATATACCACAACGTGAAACTATACTGTAGGTCCCAGAAGGCAAAAGATACTACAGCATTCTGTATCAGAGTACCATAAGTGGTCCTCTAGCTTGTGAAATTGGTATAACAACCTGTAGGAGATGGTTTTCTAGCTTTATCCATTGCCACTTGTGCAACTTGTAATGCAAATTTGACACATAATCTCACATGACAAGTCCCAGCTCATTCATTCTAATGATTCAAATCTATGCAACTTAAAGTCACAGTGACTTTGAAAAGGTTCCTGCACTACTTTGATGTGACTTTGATATGACTTGAGTGCCAGAGAGTGTGAAGCCACATCAAAGTCACACTAGGAGTAGCACAAGTGTGAACGGAGCCTTATGGAATTATAGGTCCAAAAAGACAGAAGATACTACAGCATCCTGTATCAGAGTATCCTTGGTGGTTTTCTAGCTGTTGAGGAACTTGCGATCCCAGCAGACCACACCACACCAACTATTATCAGAGTGCTGCAGATGATTTTCCAGCATTAGTCGACCTACGGGTCCCAGTAGGCAGAAGATACTACAAAGGCTTGTATAGTACCAGAGTAGCACAGATGGTTCTCTAGCGGTAGTGAAATTTGGGATTCCAGCAGACCATGCCACACAAATCATTATCAGAGTGTTGCAAATGGTTCACCAGCAATTATGAATTACAGGTTCCAGTAGACAGAAAAATACTACAGCAAGCTGTCTCAGGCTGGATTCACACCTATGCAGTTTTAGTGCTTTTTGCATTTTGCAGATTTGCACTACAGTCCATACAACATGGTTTCCTCTGGAACACATTCTTTAGTGCAAATCTGCAAAATGCAAAAACCACTAAAACTGCATAGGTGTAAATCCAGCCGCAGAGTACCACAAGTGGTTCTAAAGCTTGTGAAACTACAGGTCTCAACAAGTAGAAGATGGTATAGCAACCTGTAAATTAGAGACACAGATAGTTTTATAGATTTTGTGGACCTATTGGTCCCAGTAAGAAAAAGATACTACAGTAGCTTGTAACAGAGTACCACGGGTGGTTCCCTAGCTGTTGTTGAAATTTAAGATCCAAGCAGACCACACCTCAGCAACCTTTATCAGAGTACTTCAAATGGTTCCCCAAACAGTTCTGGAACTACTGATCCCAATAAGCAGAAAGATACTACAGTCACCTGTCTCAGAGTACCATAAGTACTTCTTTAGCTTGTGAAACTAGAGGTCCTAACAAAAAGAACCACGGTAAATTAAAACCACAGGTGGTTTTCAAACGTTTGTGGTCCCAGTAGGCAGAAGATACTACATAAAACTTATATCTGAGTAGCATGGGTTGTTCAATAGCTATTGTGGGAATTGAGATTTCAGCAGATCACACCACAGCAACCATTATCAGAGTGCTGCAGATAGTTCTCCAGCATTTGAGAGCATAGATCTCAATAGGCAGAAGATGGTACAGCAGCCTGTATGAGAGTACTGAAAGGGGGTTATTTACTAAAGGAAAATCCTCTTTGCACTGCAAGTGCACTTGAAAGTGCAGTTGGAAGTAAAATCGCTGTAGATCCGAGGGGGACATGCAAGGAAAATAAAAAAACTGCATTTTAGCTTGAACATGATTGGATGATAAAATCAGCAGAGCTCCCCCTCATTTCAGATCTTCCCCTTAGATTTAGAGCGACTGCACTTCCAAGTGCACTTGCAGTGCAAAGTGGATTTGCCTTTCGTAAATAACCCCCAAAGTGTTTTTCTAGCTGTTGTAGATCTTTAGATCCCAGCAGACTATGCTACACCAACCATTATCAGAGTGCTGCAGATGACTCTCCAGCTTTTGTGGAACTGCAGATGCTGGTAGGCAGAAAATACTACAGCAACCTGTCTCAGAGTACTATAAGTGATTCTCTAGTTTGTCAAACTGCAGGTCTCAGCAAGCAGAAGATGACATGGGAACCTGTAAATTAGAACCACAGGGGATTTTCTATATTTTGTGGAACTATATGACCCAGTATGCAGAAGATACTACAGAAACTTCTATATGCTTACTACAGGTGGTTCTCTAGCTATTGTTGAAATTTATATTTCAGCAGATTACACCACAGCAACCATATTCAAAGTGATGCAGACGGTTCTCTGGCATTTGTGGAACTACAGGTCCCAGAAAGCAGAATATACTACAGCTGTATGCATCAGAAAGCTTGTGAAAGCACAGGTCCCAACAAGCAAAAGATGACATATTAACCTGTAAAAAAGAACCACTTGTGGTTTTCTAGCTTTAGTGGAACTATGGGGGTTATTTACAAAAGGCAAATCCACTTTGCACTACAAGTGCAAACTACAAGTGCAAAGTGCACTTGAAATTGCACTGATAGTGCACTTGGAAATGCAGTTGCTGTAAATCTGAGGAGTAGATCTGAAATGTGGGGAAGCTCTGCTGATTTTATTATCCAATCATTTGCTAGTTAAAATGCTGTTTTTTTATTTTCCTTGCATGTTCCCCTCAGATCTACAGCAACTGAACTTTCGCTGCAATTTCAAGTGCACTTTGCACTTGTAGTTTGCACTTGTAGTGCAAAGTGGATTTGCCTTTAGTAAATAACCCCCAATATGTCCCAGTGGACAGAATATACTACAGAAAGTTATATCTGAATACTACAGGTTGTTTTCCAGCTGTTGTGGAACTTGAGATCTCAGCAGATTCCACCACAACAACCATTATCAGAGTGCTGCAGATGATTCTCAAGCATTTCAAGAACACATATCGGCAGAAGATACAACAACAACCTACAGGCAGAAGATGCTACAAAAAGTTAAAAAGAGTATCCCAAATGGTTCTTTAGCTGTTGTGTATGTGAGATCCCAGCAAACCACATCACACCAACCATGAATAGATTGCTGCAGAATGTTCTTAGCATTTGTAGAACTACAGATCCCAGCAGGCGGAATATATTACAGCAACCTGCCTCAAAGTTCTGCAAGTGGTTCTCTAGCTTGTGGGAATTCAGGTCCCAAACAAACAAGATGATATCATAGCAGCCTGCATCAGGGAACCAGGGGTGTTTCTCTAGCTTTGGTGGACCTAGAGGTCCCAGCAGGTAGACCACACAACACCACACCGACTTGTACCAAATGACTGCAAGTGCTTCTCTGTCTTTCATGGAATTATAGGTCCAACTCCAAGCAGACAGAACAGACCACAGCAACCTGCCCCAGGGTACCACAAAATACCAAAGAACATATGAGGAGGATGCAGGTTACTTGGTCAGAGAGACAGATGGGTAGATTGAACTTTATATCAATCAACCTTACTGGAGAGTTCACTGAATTTAATGAATGAAGGGATAACCTACAATGTTTCCACATTGTAACAAGTTGAAATCAGTTACGATGTATAGTATTAAAATCAGTTACAATGTATAAAAACAAGCCTAGGTATTGACTAAACAAACTCATTGTCGTCATTTTATGGGAAGTCTTGAATGGTGTGAATTGAGCTCACATGCCTTTTATTGTAGAAAAGCCTTAACAATGAGTGCACCAAATTCCTACATGGACCGTGTGACTCCATCAGGAGGGAAGGGAGGGGATGGGTGCCTACAGCGGGAAGATTTCATGAATTCATCAATGCACTCACCCACAACAGAGAGGACTCCCAGCACTAGGTACAGGAGGATGGCCATGACTTCTTCAGCTGATGATGACCACTTCACAAGGAGAAGCTGCTCTGTTTATCTCAGGGCTCAGCAGCTGATGAAGTTGCTTTTGGCTGTCCTAATCTTATCCAGAGGCTTCACCCATACACTGACTCAGCTGCTGTCGGGATCCAGTCCAGGGTATGAAGCTGCTGCCCTCCAGATCCCAGTCTGCTGACTCTAAGGCTTCTCCCCCATGGGCTGTGTGCATGTAGTTCAGCACCCTCCTGCGCTGTGCACTGCTCTGGGATTCCCTGCTCCTTCTGCACTTGTTGCTGTAAATCCCCCTCACTGCCTCTATTACTGATCTCTAACGAGGAGGTGGGGGTTTGACATGGACAAATAGGCTCTCCTCTCTCCACTAGGAAAAAGTTGGGTGGACCAACCCACCAAACAATAACATAGGAAACTCCTCCATCTGCAGCCCAGACCAAGATATGTGCAGGATGCGAATTCAATGGAAATGACCCCATGAAAGGAATTGGCGAGGAAGTCCTGTGCTAAAACAATCATTAGTGGATAGGGTGCTGGAAGAGTCCAGGCACACAATAAGATTTCTTTATTAACCCTTGTTACCATGGTGCTTGGTGAGGAGCATCCCCTGTTTGCCAAATGTTGATAATCTGCACCAGACAGCTGGGCTCTGGGGGGGGTTACATGAAGTGGGATTAACTAGAGCCCATCCCTTTAATTCCTAACATCAGTCAGTAAACACTTTATATACTGTAAACTGCAACAAGCTCAGCAGAGACAAAGCAAGAAAAACAACCTGCTTGCTATAAAAAATGATCTCTAGGATTAGGGCAACCCAGCCAGCACACATGGTAACAGGGGAAGCATGGTGATAGGGTGCCTTGACCTATTTGTTACTGTTTTTGCAACTGAAGAGGTTGAAATTTGCAGAGATTTGCTCATGTGTATGGTCAAGCATGCATGTTTTTTCTTACAGATGCAAGCAAGACCTAAACCTAATAGTCTGTAGTAATGTTTTGGTTCTGAGTTTGCTGATCTGCTACAAAGTTATAAATTTGCCAGATTGAGATTCCACTGTTTTTTCCCCCATTTTTTTAAGCGGACAACCTCCCCCCCCCCCTTTATTCCACCTTAAAGTGGAGTTCCACCCAAAAATGCCACCCCTATCAAATCATTCCCTGCATCTATTACCTTTTGTACCACCCATAGGTGTGCGTAGCCTATTGTATTAGGGTGTGCACCTCAAAGCTCCAACACATATGCATTTGTGACATATTAACAGACCTCTTCCCCACTCGTCATCCTAAAACAATGGGGGGGAACAGGTGAGCACACCGGGGCATCTGGGCAGCAGAAAGAAAAGCAACTGGGACAAGAGGGGTGGCATACATTGGTACCAAAACCCTGTATTTTCCTCCCGTGGCAGCTGAATATCAGCGAGAGTAAGAGGAGGAGAAGCTTACTTTCAGCTGCTGCAGAAGAAAATACAGATCGGTCCATTCATTTCCACTCCAGCCACCTATCCTGTCCAGGTTCTGGGGGTCGGCAAGTAAGGATCGCAGCTTACCTGTCACCTGCCTACAATTGATGGGTTGCCAACTCCAGGATTAGGGTGTGCCCAGGCACACCTGGCACACCCCTTGCGCACGCCTATGGTACCACCTCCCCCTCCCTTTAGAATGTAAGCTCTACGAGCAGGGCCCTCCTGTCCCTTCTGTATTGAACTGTACTGTAATTGCGCTGTCACCCCACTACATTGTAAAGCGCTGCGTATACTGTTGGCGCTATATAAATCGTGTATAATAATAATAATATGTGACCCCCTGACATGCCACATTTGGCATGTCATTTTTTTTTGGGGGGGGGGGAGCGGATACCCTGCTTTTGGAAGGTCCCAATTCCCACTTCCTCCCGGGCCACCGCAGCGCCGGAAGTAAGTTAACCTCTCCCCCCTCCCTCTCGGCAATCATCTTGGACACGTCGCAGGTCCCAGATGACTGCCCGGCCAGTCACAGTGCGCAGCGCGGCTCGCGCATGTGCAGTGCGTGCCCAGCTGTGAAGCCACAGCCGGGCGCCCACAGTGACAATGCCAGCGCCGCAGAAAGGAGGGGGAGAGGAGCGAGGCTTCGTACGCCCGCATCGCTGGACCGTGGGACAGGTGAGTGTCCGATTAATACAAGTCAGCAGCTACACTTTTTGTAGCTACCGACTTTTATATGGGTGGAACTCCGCTTTAATAAACCAAATTACATAAGGCAGAATTAAAGTGGTTGTAAAGCCTTAAAGCGGTAGGAAACTGCTGGAAAAAACTCCCCCAAAAAACCTGCAAGATAATGGCATAATGTGCATACTAACACATTACTAACACATTATGAAATATTTACCTTAGAACGAAGCTCCCCACAGCAGCGCCGGGTCACTGCTGAGGGGGCTGACATGTTCCCCCGGGTTTCTTTTGGGTTTTTTCGGGCTCCGACACTGTAAGTGGTGCATGGGAGCCCTCGATTCTGACAAGAAGCTCTGAAGTTCCAGCACAATACGCCAGACCTTCAGAGCGCATGCGCCACTGACGTCAGCAGCTGCATGCAGGGTGAATATCTCCTAAACGGTTTACATGTAGGAAATATTCATTTTATCTATAGCTAAGCCTTATTATAGGCTTACCTGCAGGTAAAATCACAAAGTGGGGTAGACAATCACTTTAAGGTTTTTCACCTGTCTTTTTCCACATTGGACAGATTGATAGCAGAAGGAGACATTGGCTGTCAATCAAAAGCTGGGAGCGGGCTTTCCGTGGGAGCACCCGATAAAGAGGAGGGGCCTGGAGGGGGACCCTCCAGAAAAAAGGTTTGGAGCTGCTCTGTGCAAAACCATTGCACAGAGCAGGTAAGTATAGGCATGTTTGTTATTATTATTATTATTATTATTATTATTATACAGGATTTATATAGCGCCAACAGTTTGCATAGCACTTTACAACATGAGGGCAGACAATACAGTAACAATACAATTCAATACAGGAGGAATCAGAGAGCCCTGTTAGTTAGAGCTTACAATCTAGGAGCAGGTTATTTTTATTTAAAAAAATGAAGGTTTATATCACTGTAAAGTGTTACTAAAACCACAACAGTAGAATCAGTGTGTATATGCAGTAAAGCATGCTTGTTAAACTCACCGTGGAACCTAGGGGATTAATCCTGCGCAATGTGCCTAATCACAGTGCAGTGCAGTGCAGATCCCCTTGCTGACATTTCAGCAAAGCCCCCCAACGGGACTCCTAAAAAAATTTAAAAAAAATAATAAAAAAATGTAAATTGTAAAAAAAAAAAAAAAAAATTTAAATTGCAGAAAATAAATAATAATAATTAAAAAAAACACCATCCATTGCCCTACTGACACCAATCTCTACTCTACTGACATGTCCACTGTTCTATTAACACCGTCCATGTTTTAATGTATTTTAAAACATTTTTACAATTATTTACAAGCGTGGGTGGGTGTATGTGTATATATATATATATATATATATATATATATATATATATATATATATATATATATATATGTATATATATATTGTACATAAACACACACCCATGTGTGTTTGAGCTTTGGACATCCTAATGCAATCCACAATCCATCTGCTGAAAAATGACAAGACTGCTATGTACTGCAGATGAGAATAGGTATTTAGCAGTTTATATTTACTAAAATAATTGCATTTCCATGTTCTGTGTACTGTGGGAGAAGAGATATAGTGAATGCAGGGTCCTGGGTTTAGTAACTTTTTCATACAAGTACATGGTACAGCAGGAACATATCAGGAATATGAAATGTTTGGTTTACATATTCCTTAACAATTTGCCAACTTCCTGATGTACATTTGTGGTGGCAAATCGGCCTCCCTGCGCTGAATCACGTTCCTAGTGCTTGCCCGGCTGTGCTGTAATTTGTCACAGGCAGCACAAGCAGATCTGAGGGTCTCAGCCAATGATTGGCATCCGCTGATCAGCTGAGTGATTCCCGAAACAGAGCACTGTGATTGTAAACAATGCAGAGCTCTGTTTACTGACAGGGCATCTTACTGGGGTTTTTTTCCCTGCTAAGCAGGGGGAAAAACAACAAGAACCTTAGTAGTAGGATTAGAAGCAGATTACACATATTACACATAATAAGCACACATTTAACCCATTGATCACCCTAGATGTTAAACCCTTCCTACACAGTGTCATTAGTAGAGTTGGGCGAACAGTTTGAGTCGAGCAAAAGTTTGGCCCGAACATCGCCTGTTTGCCCGTTCGAATTTGCGGGACGCTCAATGGAATGTTTGGTGATGCCACAAGGGGGGTGATGTCACCAGGTGGCCCCACCCCTTACCCATTTAAGAACTGTCAAATGGCCTCATTTCAGATCTACCCCTTAGATTTACAGTGACTGCACTTCCAAGTGCACTTTCAGTGCAATTTCAAGTGCACTTTGCACTTGTAGTGTAAAGTGGATTTGCCTTTCGTAAATTAACCCCATTGCTTTTTTATTTTTTTAATAAAGGAATTGTCAAAAATTGCCTCCTGTCTTTATTTATTTTTGATACTTTTTTTGGTGAATAAATAGGGGTACAATGTACCCCATACTCATTCACATATGGAGGAAGTCAGGATCTGGGGGCCCCCTTGTTAAAGGGGGCTTCCAGACTCCGATAAGCACCCTGCCTGCAGACCTCTACAGCCCTGGGTTGTTGTGAGGAGGCCCTTGTCCTCATCAACATGAGGACAAGGTGCTTTGGGGTGGGGGGCAGAGCCCCCACCCCAAAGCACCCCTCATGTTGAGGGCATGTGGCCTGATATGATTCAGGCTAGCTCACCACCCCCCCCCTTTCCTGACTTCCTGACCTGCTGGACTGCATTCTCAGATAAGGGTCTGGTATGGATTTTAGGGGGACCCCATGCCTCTTTTTTTTTTTTCAATTTTGGAGTGGGTTTGCCTTTAAAATCCATACCAGACCCAAAGGGCCTGGCATAGATTAGGTGGGGAACCCCACATCGCTTTTTTTAACATTTTTGTGTTGCCAGCAATGGTATTGTATTTCCGGCAATTTAAATGTATTTTTTTTTCTTTATGAATGTCAGTTTTGCTGCAGCAGGTTCTATACACGGTACAGATGCACCACTTTGCAGGCAGATTAAGGGAACATCCCAGGCCCTATATTTAAAGGTTTTTTTTTTTATTTTTATTGTTTCAATTTAAGCATCAATAAAATCACTGCTCCTTTAAAAACTATCTTTTTTTTAAAACCCCCCGTTTTTTTGGCCAATAACTTGCATATAAGCCGTCAAAATGGGCACTTTTGATTTTTCAAGTTCGGGTCCCATCGACTTCAGTGGGTTCAGAGTTTGGGTCTGAACTTTTGAGATGTTCGAGAATTCAGGCGCGAACCGAACTGGGGGCGTTTGGCCCAACTATAGTCATCTGTACAGTAACAGTGCATATTATTAGCATTAATCACTGTATTAATGTCCCTGGTGATGTTAGTGGCAGTAAGTTTCAGATTGTTTGACGCAGTATTGCAGTCCTGTTATAAGTTGCCATTAGTAGCATAAAATAAATAAATAGAAATAACAGTATACATACCATTGATGCGATAACTGTCAGACAAACCAATCAATATACACTTATTGGGATTTTTTTTACATGTAGCAGAATACATTTTGGTAAAAATTTATGAAGAAATTTGACTTTTTGCATTTTTTTTATTGGATATGCTTTATAGCAGAAAGTAAAAAATATATAACCCAATGGTAATCAAATAACACGAAAAGAAAGCTCTATTTGTGTGAAAAAAATTATACAAATTTTGCTGCAGTGGGAGTAGGTTCGCTGCCGCAGGCACTTCCATCCTCTCCCTCCAGGATTAGGCTCTTTGGCCAGTTGACTGACCAGGCCATGATTACATCTATTGGTGGCTGGTGGTATATTTTGGCCGGTCGATTGGTCCCTGCACTTACCTCATTTAGGTCCCAGGCTTCCTCCGGGCGGCGGGCCTCTGTGTCTCTTCCTTCCTTGGCTTCATTGGCTTCCTGGCGGTGCGGCTTCTCCTGCGTCTCCTCGGCGGCCAATAGGATTGCTTCTCCTCTCGGCCAACTGGGTCTCAGGACCCGCTTTCTGAGCCGGTATCAGGTGGGAGGAGAAGCAGGAATACAATAGTAATTATTAATTCGCTATTGTCACACAACTGGGTAGGCTCGGAGCACAGTGCAGTTATGACAGGAAATACCAATTGGGTCTTGGGCCAGAATTCTGGTCTGTATCACTAAAAGGATCACTAGCAGGATCTTTGGCTCTTTAGTTAGACTTAATTTAGAATACTGTGTCCAGTTCTGAAGACCTCACTTATATAAAAAAAAAAATGATAAGATAGAACATGTCCAGAGATGAGATGATTAGAGTTTTTAATTTCATTTATGGAACAAACAATAGTTCAAGGGGCAGGGCCAGTGTTAGGGTAGGACAAACTGGATAACTGCACAGGGCCCCCATCCTTGGCAGGGTCCCAGTCACTTTATGGTAGAGTGGTAGCAAGTGCTGGAATGCTTTATATTGAAAGTGGTTCTAAAGACAGAAGGTTTTTTTTACCCTTATGCATTCTATGCATTAAGGTAAAAAACCTACTCTGTGCAGCTCCCCTCAAGCCCCCCTTATACTTACCTGAACCCCTTCTTGATTCAGTGATGTGCATAAACACAGCAGCTCTTCCAGGTTTCTCTCTCTTCATTGGCTGACACAGCAGCGGGAGCCATTGTGAGCAAATAAGGATAGGGCTGGAGTGGGACCGAGACGCGCTTTGTATGCAAGAGACTTGCTATTAGGGGCACTTGGCAGGGAGGGAGGAGCCAGGACCGATGGCGGGGGACCCAAAGAGAAGAGGATCAAGGCTGCTCTGGGCAAAACCACAGAGCAGGTAAGTATGCAATATTTGTCAAAAAAAAAAAAACAACCCTTACAATCACTTTAAGTTCCCAGTACTGCATACAGAGGGGAGAAGGGGGAGTAATGTGTAAAAGT
Source organism: Lithobates septentrionalis (assembly GCA_037952835.1). Taxonomy (NCBI): domain Eukaryota; kingdom Metazoa; phylum Chordata; class Amphibia; order Anura; family Ranidae; genus Lithobates; species Lithobates septentrionalis. The sequence goes on along the minus strand of JBBDGP010001159.1, from coordinate 4,881,480 downwards.
TAGGTGTAACATCAGGGAGAAGCCAATGAAAAGGAAAATATTGGCTGGGAGCTGCAGATATGTGACATCCTGCTGATCCATTGCTGAGACCTCCGAGATACAGTAAGTATGAGTCATGATAAGTATATGCATTGTGTGTTTTTGGGGTAAATGGAGGGGGGTTCTGAGAGTGTTGGGCTAAATGTTGGTGAGTTCTAAGTGTACATGATACAATCTTTTTAGTGTGTTTGGGTTTATGTTGTGGACTGCTGAATGTAATAAGGTGTATGCTGTGATGGTGTGTAGCTGTATCAGGGTGAACAGAACTGGATGTAAAAGGGTGCATGTTATGCTGTGCTGAGTTTATTTGGCGTGTCTGGTCCAGTCTGATAAGTGTACTGGGGTGGATGCTACAGAGTTCTGAGTATATTGGGGTACATGTTACAAAGTCCTTAGATTGTAAGCTCTATTGAGCAGGGCCCTCTGATTCCTCCTGTATGAATTGTATTGTAACTGTACTGTCTGCCCTCGTTTTGTAAAGTGCTGCTCAAACTGTTGGCTCTATATAAATCCTGTATAATAATTATAATAATAATAATCATAATATTGGGGTTTATGCTACAGAATGCTGAGTTTATTGGGGTGTGCAATATGGAGTACTTAGTATATTGGGGAACATGTTACAAAGTACTATATGTATTAGGGACCATACTGTAGAGTGCTGTGTATTAGGGTGCACAATTTGGATTACTTAGTATATTGGGCTACATGTTACAAAGTGCTTAATGTATAAGGGTACTTTCGCACTGGGGCGGTGCCGGCGTTAGCGGTAAAGCGCCGCTAGTTTTAGCAGCACTTTACCGCTGTTATAGTGGCGCTTTTCGGCCACTAGCAGGGTGCTTTTAACCCCCCGCTAGTGCCTGAAGAAAGGATTAAAAGCACCTGTGTTGCGGCGCTGCCAAAGTGCTTTGCAGGTGCTTCGGCAGCGCTGCCCATTCATTTCAATGGGCAGGGCATTTTGGGAGCGGTGTATACACCGCTCCCAAACCGCCCCAAAGATGCTGCTTGCAGGACTTTTTTTCCCGTCCTGCAAGCGCACCGCCCCAGTGTGAAAGCACTAAGGCTTTCACACTGGGGAGGCATGAGAGGCGCTTTTTAGGCGCTTTTCAGGCGCTTTACAGGCGCTATTTTTAGTGCTTAAGCGCCTGAAAAGCACCCCAGTGTGAAAGGGGACTTAGGGTTTATACAACAGAATGCTGAGTTTATTGGCATGCGCATCATACAGTGCTTTGTAAATTACTGCAGATGAGAATAGGTATTTAGCAGTTTATATTTACTAAAATAATTGCATTTCCATGTTCTGTGTACTGTGGGAGAAGAGATATAGTGAATGCAGGGTCCTGGGTTTAGTAACTTTTTCATACAAGTACATGGTACAGCAGGAACATATCAGGAATATGAAATGTTTGGTTTACATATTCCTTAACAATTTGCCAACTTCCTGATGTACATTTGTGGTGGCAAATCGGCCTCCCTGCGCTGAATCACGTACCTAGTGCTTGCCCGGCTGTGCTGTAATTTGTCACAGGCAGCACAAGCAGATCTGAAGGTCTCAGCCAATGATTGGCATCCGCTGATCAGCTGAGTGATTCCCGAAACAGAGCACTGTGATTGTAAACAATGCAGAGCTCTGTTTACTGACAGGGCATCTTACTGGGGTTTTTTTCCCTGCTAAGCAGGGGGAAAAACAACAAGAACCTTAGTAGTAGGATTAGAAGCAGATTACACATATTACACATAGTAAGCACACATTTAACCCTTTGATCACCCTAGATGTTAAACCCTTCCTACACAGTGTCATTAGTAGAGTTGGGCGAACAGTTTGAGTCGAGCAAAAGTTTGGCCCGAACATCGCCTGTTTGCCCGTTCGAATTTGCGGGACGCTCAATGGAATGTTTGGTGATGCCACAAGGGGGGTGATGTCACCAGGTGGCCCCACCCCTTACCCATTTAAGAACTGTCAAATGGCCTCATTTCAGATCTACCCCTTAGATTTACAGTGACTGCACTTCCAAGTGCACTTTCAGTGCAATTTCAAGTGCACTTTGCACTTGTAGTGTAAAGTGGATTTGCCTTTCGTAAATTAACCCCATTGCTTTTTTATTTTTTTAATAAAGGAATTGTCAAAAATTGCCTCCTGTCTTTATTTTTGATACTTTTTTTGGTGAATAAATAGGGGTACAATGTACCCCATACTCATTCACATAAGGAGGAAGTCAGGATCTGGGGGCCCCCTTGTTAAAGGGGGCTTCCAGACTCCGATAAGCACCCTGCCTGCAGACCTCTACAGCCCTGGGTTGTTGTGAGGAGGCCCTTGTCCTCATCAACATGAGGACAAGGTGCTTTGGGGTGGGGGGCAGAGCCCCCACCCCAAAGCACCCCTCATGTTGAGGGCATGTGGCCTGATATGATTCAGGCTAGCTCACCACCCCCCCCTTTCCTGACTTCCTGATCTGCTGGACTGCATTCTCAGATAAGGGTCTGGTATGGATTTTAGGGGGACCCCATGCCGCTTTTTTTTTTTTCAATTTTGGAGTGGGTTTGCCTTTAAAATCCATACCAGACCCAAAGGGCCTGGCATAGATTAGGTGGGGAACCCCACATCGCTTTTTTTAACATTTTTGTGTTGCCAGCAATGGTATTGTATTTCCGGCAATTTAAATGTATATTTTTTTTCTTTATGAATGTCAGTTTTGCTGCAGCAGGTTCTATACACCGTACAGATGCACCACTTTGCAGGCAGATTAAGGGAACATCCCAGGCCCTATATTTAAAGGGTTTTTTTTTATTTTTATTGTTTCACTTTAAGCATCAATAAAATCACTGCTCCTTTAAAAACTATCTTTTTTTAAAAACCCCCCGTTTTTTTGGCCAATAACTTGCATATAAGCCGTCAAAATGGGCACTTTTGATTTTTCAAGTTCGGGTCCCATCGACTTCAGTGGGTTCAGAGTTTGGGTCTGAACTTTTGAGATGTTCGAGAATTCAGGCGCGAACCGAACTGGGGGCGTTCGGCCCAACTATAGTCATCTGTACAGTAACAGTGCATATTATTAGCATTAATCACTGTATTAATGTCCCTGGTGATGTTAGTGGCAGTAAGTTTCAGATTGTTTGACGCAGTATTGCAGTCCTGTTATAAGTTGCCATTAGTAGCATAAAATAAATAAATAGAAATAACAGTATACATACCATTGATGCGATAACTGTCAGACAAACCAATCAATATACACTTATTGGGATTTTTTTTACATGTAGCAGAATACATTTTGGTAAAAATTTATGAAGAAATTTGACTTTTTGCATTTTTTTTATTGGATATGCTTTATAGCAGAAAGTAAAAAATATATAAAAAATGATAAGATAGAACATGTCCAGAGATGAGATGATTAGAGTTTTTAATTTCATTTATGGAACAAACAGTAGTTCAAGGGGCAGGGCCAGTGTTAGGGTAGGACAAACTGGATAACTGCACAGGGCCCCCATCCTTGGCAGGGTCCCAGTCACTTTATGGTAGAGTGGTAGCAAGTGCTGGAATGCTTTATATTGAAAGTGGTTCTAAAGACAGAAGGTTTTTTTTACCCTTATGCATTCTATGCATTAAGGTAAAAAACCTACTCTGTGCAGCTCCCCTCAAGCCCCCCTTATACTTACCTGAACCCCTTCTTGATTCAGTGATGTGCATAAACACAGCAGCTCTTCCAGGTTTCTCTCTCTTCATTGGCTGACACAGCAGCGGGAGCCATTGTGAGCAAATAAGGATAGGGCTGGAGTGGGACCGAGACGCGCTTTGTATGCAAGAGACTTGCTATTAGGGGCACTTGGCAGGGAGGGAGGAGCCAGGACCGATGGCGGGGGACCCAAAGAGAAGAGGATCAAGGCTGCTCTGGGCAAAACCACAGAGCAGGTAAGTATGCAATATTTGTCAAAAAAAAAAAAACAACCCTTACAATCACTTTAAGTTCCCAGTACTGCATACAGAGGGGAGAAGGGGGAGTAATGTGTAAAAGTTAGGTGTAACATCAGGGAGAAGCCAATGAAAAGGAAAATATTGGCTGGGAGCTGCAGATATGTGACATCCTGCTGATCCACTGCTGAGACCTCCGAGATACAGTAAGTATGAGTCATGATAAGTATATGCATTGTGTGTTTTTGGGGTAAATGGAGGGGGGTTCTGAGAGTGTTGGGCTAAATGTTGGTGAGTTCTAAGTGTACATGATACAATCTTTTTAGTGTGTTTGGGTTTATGTTGTGGACTGCTGAATGTAATAAGGTGTATGCTGTGATGGTGTGTAGCTGTATCAGGGTGAACAGAACTGGATGTAAAAGGGTGCATGTTATGCTGTGCTGAGTTTATTTGGCGTGTCTGGTCCAGTCTGATAAGTGTACTGGGGTGGATGCTACAGAGTTCTGAGTATATTGGGGTACATGTTACAAAGTCCTTAGATTGTAAGCTCTATTGAGCAGGGCCCTCTGATTCCTCCTGTATGAATTGTATTGTAACTGTACTGTCTGCCCTCGTTTTGTAAAGTGCTGCTCAAACTGTTGGCTCTATATAAATCCTGTATAATAATTATAATAATAATAATCATAATATTGGGGTTTATGCTACAGAATGCTGAGTTTATTGGGGTGTGCAATATGGAGTACTTAGTATATTGGGGAACATGTTACAAAGTACTATATGTATTAGGGACCATACTGTAGAGTGCTGTGTATTAGGGTGCACAATTTGGATTACTTAGTATATTGGGCTACATGTTACAAAGTGCTTAATGTATAAGGGTACTTTCGCACTGGGGCGGTGCCGGCGTTAGCGGTAAAGCGCCGCTAGTTTTAGCAGCACTTTACCGCTGTTATAGTGGCGCTTTTCGGCCACTAGCAGGGCGCTTTTAACCCCCCGCTAGTGCCTGAAGAAAGGATTAAAAGCACCTGTGTTGCGGCGCTGCCAAAGTGCTTTGCAGGTGCTTCGGCAGCGCTGCCCATTCATTTCAATGGGCAGGGCATTTTGGGAGCGGTGTATACACCGCTCCCAAACCGCCCCAAAGATGCTGCTTGCAGGACTTTTTTTCCCGTCCTGCAAGCGCACCGCCCCAGTGTGAAAGCACTAAGGCTTTCACACTGGGGAGGCATGAGAGGCGCTTTTTAGGCGCTTTTCAGGCGCTTTACAGGCGCTATTTTTAGTGCTAAAGCGCCTGAAAAGCACCCCAGTGTGAAAGGGGACTTAGGGTTTATACAACAGAATGCTGAGTTTATTGGCATGCGCATCATACAGTGCTTTGTAAATTGGGGTACATGTTACAAAGTGCTATATGTATTGGGGTTCAAACTACAGAGTGCTGAGTGTATTGGTGTACACAATATTGAGTACTTAGTATATTGGGTACATGTTAAAAAGTGCTATATGTATTGGGGTTCTTACTACAAAGTGCTGAGTGTATTGAGGTACATATGTGCTATACAGTGGGGCAAAAAAGTATTTAGTCAGCCACCAATTGTGCAAGTTCTCCCACTTAAAAAGATTAGAGAGGCCTGTAATTGTCATCATAGGTATACCTCAACTATGAGAGACAAAATGTGGAAACAAATCCAGACAATCACATTGTCTCTCATAGTTGAGGTATACCTATGATGACAATTACAGGCCTCTCTCATCTTTTTAAGTGGGAGAACTTGCACAATTGGTGGCTGACTAAATACTTTTTTGCCCCACTGTATGTATTTGGGTCCATACTATAGAGTGCTGAGCAGGGCCACTGTTAGAAATTATGGGGCCCCGTACAGCCTACCTGCAAAAATATCAAAACAATATTTTCACTAAAAATACATGAAAATTATTATTAGTGAACACAAACATTTCATCATACATAAAAAACATAAATTCCACCTGCAAGCCAAAATTCTCCCCAAACACTAATGCACATATTCCCCCAACCCCATGTTCAAATCCCCCCTCCCAGCACAAATCTTTGCCCTCCCTGATCCCACTCCCCAGCTCAAATCCCACCCTAATTTCCCCTCCTAGCACAAATCTCCCTCACCCCAAAAAAAATCTCCCTGCTAGCACACATCCTCTTTCTTCTCAAACTTTCTATCCTAGCACAAATCCCCCCCCCAAATCTCCCCTGCCAGCACAAATCCCCCAATCCCACCTATTAACCCAAATTCCCTCTCCTGGCACAAAATCCCCCCCCATCTCCCCTCCCAGCACAAATCTTCTTTCTCTAATCCCCCTCCTAGGACAAATTCCCACAAATCCCTCCTCCTAGCACAACCCCCTCAAAATTACCCTTCACGACACAAATTCTTCCACCCTACCCAAATTCCACACTCCCTACTGGCTCACCCCCCTCCCCCACCTAAACCCTCCTTCTAGCACATATCCCCCCTCCCCAAATTCCCATTACACTTCCCAGCCCAGCCGCCCATCCCCCTCCCCCA